>CM021107.1:620301181-620426105 GCA_007115665.2 Sequoiadendron giganteum
GAAGAGAAATCTTGAGATCTTTGGAGGAGGCTCTTCTTCAAAAAAATCTTCTTTGTCTGTAGCTTCAATACCAGGTTTTATTTTGTGATTTATTGTTCTTGTTTGTTAAATTGAATCTTGTAGTGAATAAATAATTGTTTGCTAAATCATTTTAGGATTAGAGATTGCTTTTTGAGATTGAAATTAATATTTAGGTTTTGGAAATTTTGTGATTCCCATGAAAATTTCTCAAGGAGATTGTAAAAATATTTTGTATAATTTAATTTTAATTGAGGAAATTGTAGTATTGTTTGATTAAATCAAATCTTAGATTGTTCAACACATAGATTGTTGTAGGAAATTTAATCCCTGTAGAAAATAATTAGATTTACTTTTGAAAACAAATCCTCTGTAGAAAACTTGCAATGGAAAAATCTAGATCCCTTTTATTTTTTCTATTTTGTATTGTTAGGAATTTGAAGAAATGGTTTAAAGAATTAGTTATTAAACCTTCGTGAAATTAAGAAGGTTCTCTGGAAAATTTTATTTATTTTCCTGTAAAAGGATATTTTGTTTAATTTGCCCAATTTTATCGGTAAAGGAAATTTTGTGTATATATATATATATATGTAATATACTTATGTAGATATACATATAATATATATATATATATATATATATATATATATATTTATTTATTATTGAAGTTGAAAATTTAAATTACATTTAAATTTATGTAAATCGTCGTACGACGAAACCAATTTCGTATTTTTTTGGGGGGACGAAATTGTTTAAGTTTAATAAAAATTTGCATGGAGGTATTGGTGGGGAAGGTTTGAACTCCTCACCGCCATTGTAGTGTTGGGAGGAGCGTTGGCTAGAAGGCAGTGCGCCCACCTCTTGGGGGGACATTTAATTATCACTTGATTAAATCACTTTTGAAGGTTACCCTGTTTACCTCTTTGGGCTCCGGCCCCTAACAAAAGCCACTCTTCTAATGGATAACACGCTATACAAAACTAGACTCCAAGGGTAACTCAAGTGCTTACGGAACTGAACAATGCAATCTCTCCTATTCTAGGAGGCAACAATTAAGGAAACCCACTCCAACACTTGGAGGAAACAAATCACATAAAACACTACCCAAAAGAAAAACGAATGGTTGACATAATGAATTGACAACCCTCATCCTCTAAGACCCTCTAGAAGACTTACAATTTTGGACTAACACTTAATCCCATATCTCACAGGTTAGCAAAATAATGTATTACATTGTTAGATTGTTAGCGTGGGAAGTTAAGCATAAGCAACTCTTAACTATTTTTGTTTTCTTTCAACCGTTTGGCTTCTACACTCCCTTGTATAAATCTGCATATGATCATATCAATAAAATATATAAAGTTATTATGCACTTTTCATAACTGGTATCAAAGCCATTGTGTCATCTTTGAATCCAAATGGCGATCTACGTGCGAAATGTTTGAACCATTGTGGAGACACCTATTTGAAGAGAATAAAGATATACTAGGAGGGGGGGTTGAATCAGTATATCAACAAAATTTTACCCTCTTATCAACTTTAAATTCTAGCACAATATCAACTATGCAATATGAAACAATATAAACGAATTGACTCCAACAATTGTATTTTAATTTTTATATGAAATTACAATGATAGTAGGCACCAACCTACAAGGAGCACCAACCCCTTAATCTAATTTAGTAGGCACCAACTTACAAGGAGCACCAACCCCTAACGTTTGTAGGAATCAACCTACCGGAGGCACCAACCCCCACTTGCCAAGCACCAACTTAGTAAAGATAATAACTGAAAGAACAATGCTCCACTTTCAATGTTGCTTCTTCAACAAATGATGGACAATATAACCACTCTTCCTCTTGATTTTATCTTTCTACATAAATCAACATATGATGAATTCACTATACAAATCTGCCTCTTATATTCTCTTCATACAAATTTTGCCTCTTATATTATTTTCATACAAATTTGCTCAACACGTACAATCTATCTTCTTGTCTTACCTCTGCAATAGATGATGATCATTTTCACAAATCTAAAATATATCTTCATGAAAAGACTCTACACATCAAAACTGCAATCCTATCTTTTCATGCTCTTCTTATAGAATCTACATACTCACAATCATTCACACTCTCATTCTTCTTTGTGATGTATGATGCTTCTTTAAGATTCACACAAGTCCTTTAACTCTGCTATTTTATTTCACATTCTCATTCTCACACTCACACACAACTTCTCCACTTGCCTTCATGTCTTTAGTAATTCTATGAATGGATACAACCCCTTGAAATGGATACAATCATGTCTTTTCACTAACAAATCTGCAAAAAAAATTCTTAAACTTTGTTTTTCATTTGTTTGGTGTCTATGATATTCTTCTATGTCTTTTACACCACTCCCCAACCACCCGTTTGAGTCTTAATGATGTAGCATATATTCCATACTCCTACTCAACACTACTCAAATCTACTTCATATATTTGCATATATTGCCTTTAGATTTGCTGGTGTATATATGATTTTCTTTTTAACTTCACACACACATACACTACTGTTCTTATTTTAACCAACCATCAACATCTGCTTGTGTTTAGATGATATATCTTTTTTTTTCCACTAACACACCCACCACTTTTACCACACACTCATACTTTTACCACACACACATATTTCTTAGAATAAATCTGATATGCACTTCATAGTGCTGCTCTTCCTCCTCTCTATACTCATAAAATCTCCATTCAATTCTTTTTTTTATATTCACATTATCTTTCTCATCTTATATCCTTAGTCTCTACAAACAGAGATATCACTTCATTGTACCTCTCGACAAGGGACGCGTCCCTCTCTTTTTCCAGCCACCATCCTTAACAATTTAATGTCCTCCCAAGGAACGTGTCTTCTTAACATTAATAGATGCCTCTTCTTAATTAATCAATGCTCCCTTAATCGCTTCATATAATCTTTACCGTTTTGACTCCTTGTAACAGGATTATATGATTTTTATGCATAGCATTCTTTCTCCGTAACATATCGTTGGTGAGAATAATAGATGTAGTGTAAATGTAGCATGCACCCCCAAGACTAACGCCTCCAGTAGTGCCAATAGAAATTACGATGGTCTTGGAAGATGGTTTATCGGGAGTATCTGACAACACCCAGATTATATTATCATGTCTTTCTTAAATCAACTTATACGTTGACCAAAGGTGATCGCTTGCATTATTATCGGGTCTTCCCGTAGATATCTAAATTACCCATACTACTATCGGTGGTGCAAACTATTGTTTTTGAAAAGATAAGCAGCATTTTCAAGGTATCGTACCCTTCACAAAGAGCCCAAGGGGCCAAAGAAAAACATAGTTCAAAACAGAGATTGAACTATAGGAACAACCAGAAACAGCTGACTGACAGTTGTGGAAAACAAAGAGATTAAGCAACCTCAGAAACAGAGGGTTCAGAGTTGGCTCCACGAGCCCGAGACCGAGAAGCAGACACAAACTTCTTCTTTCAAAGAACAATCGACCAGGGAGGCTCAGAAACAGGAAACGAGGAGAACGGTGAGAGGAGCGACCCCACCTCAGCCACCACAGGACCACCAAGCAGCGAGGGATTCGGCAACAAGGCATCCGAGAACGGATCAACAAGCGAAACAAAAGAGGCACCCAACAAAGAGCTAACAAGGTCAGTCAGGGCAGCGACAACAGGTGCAGGGTTAGGCCCAACAATGACAGTAGAAGGGTCTGGCACAACAGTGTTAGCAGAGCGGTCCAATGGAGGATCCAAAGAAGAGAGCTCCGGGCGAGCAACAACAAGAGGGTCAACCAACGAAACCTTCGAAGAAGAACCCACCGTGAGGTGATCAAGGAGAGCATCAATCCACCAAGTCGCAGCGCCCTTGTGACGGACATGAGGGCAAGCGGAGGCCAAGCTACCCACCGAAAAGCATCTCCTACATCGAAAGGGGAGACCCTCGTAGTCTAAGAGCTGCTTCCAAGGTCTGTCCTCCACCAGCAAAACAACATCCCAATGGAGAGGTTTAGATATATCCAGATCAACTAGCAACCGATAAATCCAAATGCAAACTGTTGTTATTAGCATCATTCACTTTTATTTCCTTAAACAAGATAAATGGTGTTGAGTGTGTATGGGTGTCTGATGATGTTGCCAAGTCGAATACTTTCATATTTGTCTTTGACAGTAGTCAAGCTTTCCTCATTTGAATTCCCCTCATATGGTGATAGCATTAAGCCACTGATCTCCCTTAGTTACCATAAGTATCATGATCGGTTCCTCTTTTATTCTACGATGACATTAGATAGGCGTGATTCCAATTTTGGACGATTCCTTGATAATTAATAGCGATTTCTCATATATATTTCTACTGTCTTCTTATCGTTGATGACATAATAATAGCTCTTTTAAATCTTCGACATTCACATTTTCTTATGTGGTAATGCTTAAGTCTATGTAGCTTTGAATGCTTTACAGCCTCTCTTTTTCTCAGTCTGTTCTTTGCATTTACCAATATCATTGTATGTAACATCTGGCTTATCATTGTATGTAACTTCTGGCTTTTCTTAAAATTATCATATTATAAGCATTATTTCTTCAGGTTGCAACTATCAATTAAAATGGGACATTATATCTTCATTCCTTCACAAATGGATCACTTCATTGATATGAATGAAAAACTTCTTAACAATCTTGTCCATACATCAATGATACTATGCTTAGACAAAAAAACCTTCTTGACATCACTTTGACATCAATGACAATATTTCCAACACTGTCATTATTATTTGTGCTCAGCAATGAAGATCTAAGAAATGCATTTTATCTAAATCAGAGCAACGTTCTAGAGAAGGAAAATTGTGCAACAACCATGGTATGGTGATTAGATTGAGACCTAAATGTATTTTATGGAGAAGAGTTTGCACTAGCATGTAGAGGATAAAAGGATGCATCTAAAGATAAAAATCACTCATGGCATGTGAGCGCTGTGAAGTTTTTAAACATCTGTTGTCCTACGCAAGGAGGTTGAGCATGGAAATATCCTCAGGGATCTCAGCCATTGCATGAAAGGAAGGAAGCCTTTGGTGCGGAATCAATAGTATTTCAAAAAAAGGGAGATTTAACAGTGTATGATTTATAACCCTGTGTTATTGTCCGTAAGTGTGAGGACATTTTGTTAGTTTTTCAGTTACAAAAGTTGTTTTTAAGTTTGGTTTATAGAGGAAAACGTGGAAGTTTCTTTTGAAGATCCAATACCCTAATTGTCCATCCATCACCAAATTCAATCAAATGATGTCGAATAGGTTTTTTCAGAAGGAAGGGTATAGATCATGGTATGAAAAAGGGGTATTCTGATCATTTTATATCCACTAAACATTGTCTAAGTTTTGGATACCTTTCTTGAGGGAGGAAAGAAAATCTTCTTTCTGGTTATTCATGAATATAAAGGTGTGTTTATGGAGGTATAAGGTTGATTAGTGTATGGGCCTATCATTGGTTCAAATTGACATTATCATCTTTTAATCATGAATGCACATATGTCAAAGATTGCTTATGCTTTTGAGGCCATATTTTCTATTCCTGATGAGGCCTCCAAAGACTCGTCCATGTCATCAATTGGTTAAAGTGTAACAAGGTCATATTGGAGGTTGGTGGCACTGGAGGATGGAGGAACTTCCATCATCTCAAGTTAGCTTCTCGCTTTGAGATGATGTTTTGCATGAGAAGTGTTTTTGGTTTTAGTTTCTTGCTTTTCCATATTGTTGCTAACAGATTTGAAAATACATATATTGTGAAGTTTGGTTTTTTGGAGACAGGTAAGGGGTTTGGTGTAGAGCTCAATATGGATGGTTGTCCAGCGAGCACTCGAGGCTATGATCTGAATTATCCCCTTCCGAGGTTCATCGGACAACTTGGAGCCATGTGTTTGGAGAGCTCAATATGTATTGTTGTCAAATAATTCGAAGAATCTGTGATTCGGGAGTTCATGGGAGGATGAACTCAAGAATTCAGCTAGGGGCTACACCTTTACGAGGGTTAAGAGACAGCTTGATGGAGCTCCATCTGATTCAAGATTTGTTTCTTCAAGGAAGATCTTCACAAAGTCGTATAAACATTTAGTAATCAACAAGTTTTGTTATGTAAACCTTAAGGGGTGGTCTCTTAAAAGATGAATTGTAAAGTTTCAGGGATACATTTATAGGAACAATGTAACACGGGGTGGAATGTTAGCAAAATAATGTATTACATTGTTAGATTATTAGTGTGGGAAGTTAAGCGTAGGCAGTTCTCAACTGTTTTTGTTTACTTTCAACCGTTTAGCTTCTGCACTCCCTTGAAAAAATCTGCCTACGATCAGATTAATAAAATATATAAAGTTATTGTGCATTTTTCACAACATATAGTTATATTATATTTTACAGACCGAAATTATATATATATATCTCGCATGAACTACTGTAGCACTCAATAATCTAAATTTCAAGACAATGGTGGCCTTGGAACTTTCCAATTTTAACATTGAGTGCACGTTAGAAAGCAATGTCACATTAGCTATGTTTCTTTTCCAAATCTGTCACAAGTTTGATTGCAATAAAGAAACAGTAGTACGTGCATTTGTTACATAGCTATGTTTTTGAAACAAACATAGTACAAGATTTCATCAGAAAAACTTAGATTTTAACATGTGTTGCGAAGTAGCCATCTATTAGGAAAGCAATGCCTTTAGGGCATTTTGAGATATTGACTTCTACAAATATGTTTTAAGCGAACATGCAAAGACTGTCTTGCCAAATCAGATTAAAGGAATCTCATTCTTCTTCCAGTGTGATGACCAGGTTCTTTTCATTGTTACGAGTAGTTGTGATCATTCCACCTACTTAGACCCCTGTTGTCTTATGAAATCCTTGTTAGCTTTTGTTTATTCATATTTCCTGCATGCAACCTTGTTATTTACATTGTTTTTGCTCACTGATGGATATTGATTGTAACCTCCCACATCCATTTGCTGTGAGAATTTAACATAATCCACATGGATAAACCATATGTGTGTTTCAGGTTATAATTAATCCATGAATCATCTGTTGGAAGCTAAACAAACAACACATACATTCTGAGAATTCTCTTAAAAATGTGTTAAACTCTCAGTAGCAGCTCTTGCCAACCTTCTACTGTGTCTGAAAAAATGGGATTGAACAATGTTTGAAAATGGATCGGATGAAAAGACCACCTTAGCAAGACAAAAATGAACACAAACAATAGCTGAGATAGTATTGATCTTATTCTAGTTTTTATTTAATATCATACAGTCAACCATACAAGTGCTATAATGGCACAAGACTGTTAAATTTGGTTCTTGAATTTAACTTTGCAACAAGAAAACTCAATGAAATAAATCTTGAAATGCAGCAATGTAAACATAGAAAAAATATTAAGATTTAACATTACGCATCCAATGCTCTTTGTATTTATAATTTACTAGTCAAAAAAGCTGAGTTTTGAGAGATAATCCTCATTAACTCAAATTGCTTAATTTGTTATTAAATATTGTTTGAGGTGGGATGAAACTACTTTACAAGGACCTGGGTTGGTCCAACAAATGGGGTACACCGATTAGGTCTTAAGCACGGTGCTGAGGGCAGTTCTGTCACTGCCTATACAACAGTCACAATTGAACTCAAAAGTACAGAGATTAATCCAAAGAAGAATACCATGGGTACTTCTCTGGCCCATGGATTCAACAACCACTGATTACCAGAACAGATAATTTCATAAAAACAAGTACAACTTTTTAGTTTTCATTGTACAGCAACTGCTCAACATTGTGTCTGTTATTAATGAGAACTCTACAACTATGTTTTGCCTCAGATATCCTCAGAATATGAATAGAATTTTTCCTGACTTTGACTCATCAAAAGTCTGTTTCAAAAACACCAAATTGCCTGTTGTAGCCTTGCTAATACACAAGTTTGGTGATAAACTTGATTCAACACCTATGCATTCAGCATACTCTAACAAAATCTCTCGAATTTAGGATACGCTACTGCTTGGAGGAGTCTGAGGACAAGAACACTCATCAATGCCAAAGTCTGAATCAAGTTGAATCACCTCATCCCATGTAGATTTAGCTTTGTCGAGTTAAGAAATTCGTACAAAAAGTAACATCATTTACTCATAGACAGATAATGACAAGTAGATAAAAAGGATACATTCAGTTCTCCACATGTCTGTTATGCCAACCCCAGGATCAGAGAGCAGCCAATAATCAGCATCAATCTGCATTGCCAGTGCAGGATTACTAAATTGGTTACAGATTTCAATTGTTGCTCAAATAGCCAAATTTGTTCCAAGCAATTACTCACATGGACATCTGATGGAACTATTCTCATAATTCCACTTCCAAAATCCTGGGGGATATTTAATTCTGAAGACAGTTTCTGGGTTTCATGACCTTGCTGCTCCGAATCAACAGAAATAGAACTTCCTGGCAGAATGGTTATAGGTAAATCTTCTGCAGGGCCAGTCCTCAATGGAACAGATCCCACTGGTATGTCAACTGGATTCATCTCTTCAAATTGGCTATGCATTCATTCAATATTACAAAAGAGTATTATAGTAACTAGAATTTTCAGTCAGTTATGACATAAAATCCTTTTTCCAACTACAAGAGGTGCCTGTTTCAGTCACCATTCTTGTATAATCTACATTCAATAATAATAATCAAATGACATAAATACTTTCCCTTAATTAACATAACAACTTGTATAAATGCTGTTTCAAACAGGGCAAAAGACATATTTTCTTTCCAAAGTTATTGATGCCATGGTCCTTTCTAATTTGTTAAGATCTACTTCTAATAGTTCATGAGTAGCAGTTTGGATGGGTGTTTTAGATATGCACCCATGGTATGTTTGCTGGGTATGATAATGCTGATAAATGCAGCAAATTGAAAAGCACATTTTAATGATGGTTATCTATAGGCTCACAAATATCGCCTTCTAAATTAACTAAGTTATTAAGGTCCCACTCTCTTAACTATCACATTTAATTAAATGACTTTTAATTTTCATAAGTGCAATCAACAATTTTCTGAAGATTGCTTTGATACTTAGTATTCTAAGTTTTTCTAGCATACACTTGAAAACACAGAATGATCTGTAGACAGGGGCATCTTGCACTTTCCACAGAATGACAACATTATTTCAAGCACAAGCCATTGCCCACTGCCAATAGCGCAACTCTAAAGGGCACTTTACATTTGGTTATTAAGCAGTAAAATTTGGTTGAAGATGCAAGCAATGCAAACGAAAGCTACGTGCAAGTATGGCTGCAGAAACAGGTACACATATAACAGCCACTTCCATCTCTCTCTCCCACTATCTCTATCATAATGCAATGAAAGCTTAAAATATTTATAAGCTAGGTATGAATGAAGTATGCATTATTCCATTTTTGTCTCTTCTCGAGGAAATAGAAGAACTCACAAAATAAGTTTGCAGAAAACAGTGAAGAAAAAGTTTTTTTACTTTATATGGCTGCATATGAAAATCAATATAGTTTCTCAATTCTGGAGTTACTAAGCTATTACACATGCAAAGGAAGTGTTTCTAAACTTGCCACAAGCAATAATGAAAGCGTAATACTTGGAGATGTGATTCAACTCACAGTGTCAGGCAAAGTGGGCATTCCTAAGAAAGTTTCAAGAGGAAAGTTAAAACAATTTGAGATGTGCTGTATGCACTTAATCTGAAGGACAATTTACTTAATTACTCAAATTGCTGAATACACACACACACACACACATAGATAGATAGATAGAGGGACAGAGAGTAAAAATGATGTTTGATTGATGTCAGATCTTAAAACATTATGATACAACTTCTAAAAGCAATGATCTATAAAACTTTGAAGGACCGGCTGAAAAACAACTTGCTTTTCTGTCTCGTACCAACCCAATTAATCAACTTTGACATTAAAGGCACAGAACTCGAACTACTTGTATCTTGAGCTATTAAATAAGAATATTGCTGTCTGTGGATTGCTAGAGACGTTCAAGAAAAGAGGAGAGTGTGAAGTTTGTTTAGGAAGCAATCATCATCATGCAAACTATGTCAAATGAGAGCAATGTGATTTGATGAAAATTCAATTTCTTGGGGCATAAAATATTTTGTTATTTTCATTGAAAATTGTTCATTAAGGATATGATATCAAGTTTATTGTACATTAAGAGTCAATTGAGCAAGAAATTGAATTTTCATTGATAGCATATTCATATTAAGGGTCTTGAAAAATGGCCATATCCATATCCATGCAACGTTGGTTTTAAATAGTCTAATCCTCAATGTACTATCAACTGATTAACAATCCTTTTCACCGTTTATCCACAGATGAACGCAGTAAAATTTTATTTGATCGATGGATTGTCATTGCTAATTTAGCACATCATATTTCCTTTAAAAAACTTCAGCTTCTTGAGTTTTTTAAATTTATTTGTTTTAGTTTTATAATTTACTAAGTTCTTTTCTAATTTATTTGTACTTCAAAAATTGAAATATTGATGTTTATATAATATTTTAACAATTGTTCCCCTAACGTTCCCAAAATCCAACAATTAAAGTGACATACCCAAAACCCCTGAAACTCAAGAGACATTCAGATAAACAGACATGAACAGAAAAGAAAAAGGAGTAGGAACCACAAGACCCGCCACACATTTGAAACCCTAACTTCCTAAAGAGACCCGAATGATCCCATTTTAATTTGCAACGATTATGGAGAGGGAAAGAAAGGAAATTTGAAAAGGAGCATCAACATTTGTCATTTGCAAAAAATGACAATAACATCTACATTTGTTATTGGAGGTAAGCTACAATGCCATCCCATTGTAAGAAATTTGTGGTAGACCTGTGTGAAAACCATGAAAGGTTGATGAGAGATGCCTTTCATTTGAATCAAGATCATGAGCCACAAGAGTTGGGCTTACTGCAGATGAATGTTTGCAAGTTCGAAAAGAGGAAAATGTGGACATCATTGATATTGTAAATGGTTGTATAAGAGAGCAGCTGACTACATAGATCCTCTGACTGTTGGACTTCTTGGAAGTATGGTTAGCCAGTGACGAGTTCACTGGAAGTGAAAGCGAAAAAAATTCTCATACGTAGGTGATCATGTGCAGCAAGATCCAAATAGTAGTATGCAGACCTAAAAGCATGCGTAAGCATACGATTCTGTTTTCAGTTCATCAACATGATGTACTTTCTCTCCATGTTCACACAACAGGGGGTGTTAGGAATTAGTGTTCAGCTAGGTTAAAATGTGTGAGGTAAAGTGACAACTCACATATTTGTTATGAGTGGGGAATATTATATCATTCCTATAGTTGTTAGTATTGTTTGTGTGTTTGTTTGAGTTGTTTAAACAACTCATACATTTAGGGGAGTTGTTCCCTATAATATAGGATCTAAAAAGGCCTATAAATATGTAATGTATGAGTGAACAAATGGGTGAAGAAAATATAATATTATTTGTCTGCTTAATTTTCTCCTATTTTCTCTACACCTTCCAAGGTAGAAAAAGTATCCCTCCAAAGTCTAATCAAAGAGAGACTTGGAAAAACAATAAATGCTCCTCGAAAATGATTAAAATTAGAGCTTAAGGACAACTGCACAGACTTTAGGATGACAGCGCTGAAGAATTTAATTAGCAGCTATAGAATATTAGAAACTGAAAGCAATAGATTCCATGTCAGCTTATGCAAAAGATCATCATTGTTTATGTTTATAAGTTTCAAACAAGACACTGTAAACTGTGCATAAACATCTTGCTATTCAAAATATAATGTTATTTTTAATGAAAACCAGTCCATGACATTGGTTTAATATATTGCTCTTCTTCAAAACAATATTTGTTAATTGTCATAGAAAAAGGATTAAGTATCAAATATGGATACAGTAATATTTAAATGAAAGTGCTTTTGAATTCAACTATGTAATTTTTTTGCATCGGCATTTCAAATCACACTCAGTGATCCATCATCAGAATGAGGTGAGAATCCAAAACATCAATGCAAAAAAATACACAGTTGAATTCAAAAGCACTCTCAACCAGCTTCATGGACTGGAAAACTCATGCCTACTGTAAGAACCCTCAACACGGATGTGACAAAATAATATTTCTCAATTGATAAAAGTCATTGTTGCATGGAAAAGGACACAGTATGAAATATGGATACAGTAACACACACAGATGTGGCAAAATTGGAAGACCCCTTGATACAGAAGTGGCAAATCAGTATTTCTTAATTGATAAAAGTCAGAGTTGCATGGAAAAGGACACACTATCAAATATGGATACAGTAACATAAACAGATGTGCCAAAATTGTAAGACCCCTTGACACGGAAATGCAATTATAAAGATGTAAATATATATATATATATATATATAATGTTATAGTTGAGTCTATATATATATATGTTTTAAAAAAAAAAAAAATTTGTTGGGGGGAGGGATACTTCTGAATTATTTATCATAACCCTAAACTGGATATGGCACCAAATGGTGTGATGCTATATCTAGACATATTGGATGTAAGAATATTGTCATTGATGTCAAAGCGAATGAACGAGATTGTTGCCATTGATGTCAAAGCAATAATGTCATTGATGCCAAAGTGAATGAATGAGATTGTTGCCATTGATGTCAAAGCAGTAATGTCATTGATGCCAAAGAATGCAAGGTGTAAATCACTTAAGGCCAAATAAAGAATTGGCAAGTTTATTGTCATCGATGTCAAAGGATAGGACATCGAATAAGGCCAAAGGCCACTAATCATTTCAAGAGCAGATCACATTATTTCAAGGTGATTAAAGACAATTTTTGAGGCATTAAAAGTGTGCATTAATAAAGATAAGTGAGCAGACCAAAACACGCTTATGGTTGTTACATTCAAATTATATTTACACTTATGCTGACCGACTATGAGAGAATCATTTATATTCTGACTTGTATGAGAGGTCAACCTTCCTCAATAAAAACTTATCATATTCCTTGCTGGCTGACTACACTAAGGCATTTTTCCAAAGGCATATATATATTTATTAATTGCCTAAGTTAAAACAGAAAATGTTTTGTAAGGCAGCAATTATATAAAGTGGTATACATATGAGTTTATGAGCAGCAATTATCAAATAATAAGTTTAGTGGCAGCGATGAATAAGGGAAGAGTAATTACCTTTATAAGAGCGGCCATTCGTTTTTCAAACAGCAGCGATTCATTGTGAAAGGGCAGTGATCCAAGTGAAGAGGCATATGAAAAATTTGAGGATAAATAAAATGTTTAAAGGCAGCGCTTATAAAGTTAGCAATAAAAATTAAAGAAGGTAATCATTTTGTTATAAAAGGCAGCGATCGTCCTTCCCAAAGGGAACAACCCTATGAAAGGGCACAAAGGCAAGAATATAGTTTAAAGATTTGTTGAAGATAATAAACAGCATTCTAGAAGGCATGGATTAAGATAAAGAGTGGATAACGAAAAGGTGGTGACTTTTATAATGGTTACCTCTCTTACAAGAGATGCATCCTTTGTGAAGTGTTGCCTCTCTTGATTGAAGGCATAAGATATAAATAATAAATGTGGATTGTGAAAAAGAGATGTGTGGAATGAAGTAGGTGTGTGAGAAGTATAAAGAAATATCATATATATACACCAAGTGTAGTGGGTGTTGAGGAGTAAGAGATATGAGAAGATAATTTAAGAAGAGGAATAGATGCAAGTGTGGAGCGTAAAAGATACATTATTCAAACACAAGGAAATTGATAAGGAGAGAAGAATAATTGTTCAAGGCAGATTTTGTGAAGCAGTTTATATGAATATCATTCATTGAAGATACATGAGATTAAGATTCTTATAAAGGAGATTGAATTGTCCATCATCTGTTGAAGAAGCAAGATTCGGAAGGTGATATCATATTGGAGAGGTTGGTGCCTCACACAGAACAAAGTTGGTGCCTCATACCGAAGAGATTGGAGTCTCTTGTTGAGTTGGTGCTCAGTGACGAGGATCGGTGTCTCCAATAGTTTGGTGCCTACAAATTAAAGAGATTGGTGTCTCTTACTGAGTTGGGGCTCAGTTGTGGGAATTGGTGTCTCCAATGGGTTGGAGCCAACAAATTGTATAAGAGGGGATTGATGTCTCTTGTAGGTTGGTGCCTACAAATATTGTAAAAGAGATTTATATAAAAACATATTTTTCCGTGGTTTTCTCCCGTAAGGGTTTCCACTTTCAACATAAATTGTGTGTTCTTGTTGTTATTGATATTAAACAATTGATATTATTGTGATTGTTAAGTTGAAAAAATAAAAGAGTGTATTATACTGATTCACCCCCTCCCCCTTCCCCCCTCTCAGTATAATAGTGTGCTCATCATTGGATACGACTCAAATATGGGATCATATATAGATGCATTTGGATGCAGTATCCATGATGTATCCTATATCAGTATCCATTACCTGGTTCATATATCCAGGCAGGTGAGGGGAAGTATACAGCAACTCTAGTTAGAATACATGAAAAAGAAAATTACTGCACAAGATAACCCACCTTTCTAGCAACAATGATGTTTTTGTGTTTCTAAGTACAAAATATTATTACAGAATATAGTAGAAACAAATAAATGCCTATCACATTGTGAAATAAACAAAGATTTTAAAGCATCTTTATACCTTACAAGATATACATCAATTGGACCCATACTACTTCGCAAAAGAATCTGATAACGCCTTTGTGGATACTCTACAACCTGCAGGTAGTATTGGCAGAGAGGACATCTTTCAAAACTAATGAATATGATTTAATTAGAAGCAATAGTTTATCATGCAAATTCAACAACATGAACCTAACCTCATCAGGATCTGGTACTTCAAGAGTGGTTCCATGAGGTGCCTTAATTGCTATCAGTGTTTCATTCTGTCAATAAAGTAAGTTGTAAGTATCCCGCATTTTGCAAAAGCATACAGTTAGAAGGAAAAGAAACATATGGTAACTGACCTTAAAGCAAGGTAAGTTCTTAATGTCTTCATCTGTAACATAAAGCCATCTAACGAGGAAACTCATAATTAATTTTCAACAAAGAAGCAAATATGCTACAAATAAATAATCATTGTTATTGCTATTTGCATCTTTTTTGAATAAGACTACAGTATTAGATGAAGGCTTCATACCACTGTTATTACAAATTTGAATATTAGCAGAGTTAATGATGAAATTAATGAGTGCATTAGGCAGTCTTACTTTTCCCTTGATACATACCTTCTATTATTCTCATTCTCACTCAAACCCCTTAGTCGTTCCTGCATTTCTCTGAAAACAATAATTCAAATATAGTTTATGCATTTGGAAAGCATTAACTAGTAGCTAAATGATTATAATGGAGATAGTATCTGCAAAAGAACTTTGATGTTTCATACACAATTATTTGCATCATAAAAACTCTATTCTCATCATAAACATGACAAATGTACCTGATACGTTCATCTAATTTGCATTCTTCATCATAGAGATTGTCAACTTCAGCCTGCACAAAACTCTCAAACAATTATTCTGCACAAAATAATTCCTCACTTTCATAGTTTTTGACTCAAATCGATAAATTGAAATTGTAAAGAGGCAAGATAACTCTTAACTACAACACAACCATGCATGAATTTCAGCAATGTCATCTTATGGCATTTATGCATAGGAGAAATCTGCAAGAAATGGCATTTGGGAATAAGTTTGTGTTTCATCTGTTTGTATGCCTTAAGTGCTGGAAATAGATCATGTTAGCCAACCCAGACCTTATCACCTGCATCAATGTCTTGCCATATATAAATGCCAAAATTTTGGCTTCCACTGACACATCACTTTAAGACATGATCTTACAAAAAGGAATGGGACCCCCTGTAAATCAATGAGTAAAACTTTTTTTTTAAATTATATGAGTATTAAATGGATATATCCGATATTTGGTGGTTTCACACAAAGAAGCAGAAATCGCCAAAAACACGCAATTAATCGCCATAGTTGGCAATTTTCTCCCCAAAAAAATTACGCTTTCAAACAAACTCGTGGTCAACATTTATTGACCGAATTCTTTGTGTTTAAATGCATTTAAATCACGTTTAAATGCATTTAAATCGCGTTTAAATCACGTCGTTCAATTTTCAACCATTTTTTAATCTATTATTCTTCACGATTAGGGTTTAGGCAACTCCACTACTCATTTTGATGCTCGTGTCGGCCAAGTAAAGATAAATGCATCATTTCAATTTCTTCCAAGGTTGGCCTTTCTAGACACAAGCAGATGATTTCACTCTTCAATGGGCAATCAGCTGACAGATCTGAAAGTTATCAAAAATTTCAATTCATTGCATAACTTGTAATTAGCTGGAAGTCCCATTCTAGAGAGCTTGGAGTATTTTCTTCTTTGGGATCCCAATCTTGTATTGACCAGCCAGCAGATTTTGGAGGAATAAGACTTGACACTGCTAGAGTAGATTCTTATGGAGTGGCAAGCATCATAGAAAACGTTAGGTAAACCGAAAACGAAAAAAAACCTATTATCTAGTCAATCTTTTATAAATTGACAACATTCAAATCTAAAAGTGTGAAGTCAAGCATTTTTTGAAAGGTTTGGGGGAGTCTTGGAGATTGGTTAAAAATCATAAAATCAAGAAAAATGGTATGCCCCATGAAGGTATGTGTAGTTTCAAAGGCTTTAAATTGGGCTTGGTCGTGGGAACTCCGCCCCTCAACCCTGTCCTTCATCATGATAGGGAGCATGTCAATGGTGCTGCCCCTGAACCCTACAAGGGGTGCTACCCCTCGACCTTCCTAGGGGCACTATCCACAAATCCCCATGAGAAGCACCACCCCTCAGGGAATTACAGTCAAACCCCTATGAGAAGCATTGCCCCTCAACCATGCTAGAGATTCCCATCCTAGATCCCTGATTTTATTTTTATTTTCTCTCTATATCTCTATGCTATTAAAATGCCTTGACATTAAAAGATAGTAGATTTTTCTCTTCTCTTTTTACATTTTTTTAGTTTTTTAATACCCCAACACGATCGGCATGCCTTGTTTCTGCCATTGATATGGGTTTGGTGAGATAAACAGAAGAACATCTTTCATTCATCAAAATTCTCATTGTTGCATCAATTCTTTAACTTTTTCATCAGAGCAGAAGCTTCTTATCATAGCAGCTCCATTTTCTTAAAAAAATTAGTTGCAGATAAATTTCTCAAAGATTTTCTTGAAAAAATTTATCCACATTTGCATTAACAAGCTTGGCAAAGTTTAGGCCAATCATTCAAGCATTTTCAAGGTATTGGACTTGTTGTATAAGATTTTTTTAAATTAATTACAACCATTTTGTCAAAACTTTGAAACTCTACTGTTTTCTCAATGAAGAAAGGAATCTTCTTAATCATAGATTTTATTTGATAAAATGGCAATTTATAATTTGAGTGTTATATTGTTTTGTGGCGCATCCACAATTATATATTTTCATATGTTGTATCCAATATCAACATAACCAAGGTTTTCTGAAAATTTGCTATAGCCTCACCAAATACCATACATGCATCCATGAAACTTTGATTTAGAAATGATAATACCCAACTGCCCACCCAAAAATGATAGATAACAAGAGAAGGGATTTGACTTAGAGCTATTGCAAACAAATTAGAAGGAAACACTAAATTAACTTATTGTTATAAGATAATGGACAAGGTGATTAACCCATAAAAAATATGACCATGTCTAGTGTTGTACCCCTACCAAAATGCTATAGTTCACCCCTTCATTAGCTCTGTTTTACCCTGTTTCAGCTGTTTATGATGTCATCCATGTTTTTTAATGAACCAGATGCATTTAAAGCCGACTAAATGCCATAAAATTTCTTCATTATCATTAAAATGCAGGTAGTGATCAAAAACAAAAGAAACAGAGGATGTTTTGGGCTCAAAAATACAAATTATACTAAAGTGTCAAAATCTCCTCTAGACAAAATCAGTTTTTTTTCTGATTTTGATGAAAGTTAGCAGCTGTAATGGACTTTTTGATCCAAGTTCACTACTGCAATCAGATCTTAAAAAAGATTACTGGGCTTAAAGTACCAGAAACACCACCAGTGCATCAGATCAAGAGAAAGATCAAAGTGAATTTTTTAGTTAATGTTATATTGGTGGAAAGTATGCACAAAATGGGAATTTTGGCAAAAGTTAAGCCAAAACCCACCAGTGTGCATTAGCGCATCAAAATGCCATAAGTGAGTTTAAAAAATATTATTAAAACAAAGTGAATTAAAAAAATACCCAAGCATCTTCGAAATGTGTGTGCCAAATAAGTAAATAAAATAACATTCATTCTTTCAAACATTACATGAGCGTTGTGCCAAAAGAAGAAAAAACAGGGTTTTCCAAGATCTGGTTCTTTTGCCATTTTTATGCATTTGGAGCTTGGAATCTCAGAAATTTCTATAGAAAGTGCATTTATAATCATCCAAAACAAAGAACTCTACTTGAAGGTGATTAGTGAAACATTTGTTTCCGTTTTTCAAATTTGGAACATAAAAAGAGGCGCGCATGTCGAGGCATTTGTGCAAGGCAGATTTTTATTTACTCATGGTGCATTTATTTTCAGATTTAATGATCTTGCCCCTTCTTAATATTGAGTAAGCTATTTTACCCAAATTCCATTTCTATTTTCTGAATTTTAAAACCCTTGTTTCCAAACAAGAAGGGAATTCACTTTTTATTTTTTCAAAAGTTTGCACAGTGGTGATTATTAAAAACGACTAACAAAATGGTATATGTTAAGGCTATTGAAATGAGATAGCAGTACCATGGTGCTCATCCCCCTATTGTCCTTCATAGTCATTTGGCCAACATTGGGGATACTGAAATAGGGCACACAGATTTGCAAAGGTTTTATTAGCCAAAGAGTGGATAGTGGTTAAGGGCGCAGAAGCAGATACATTCCTGGAAAGGTTGACATTAGTCTACGATCAGGCTATCTCATTGCTTTCCAGACTGACTGCCATGGCGGAAGTTTGGGATAGTCTTTCGAATATTCAGGAGAGGATAATTCCGTGCCTTAGAGTTCTGAAAGGAGTCCCAAAGTAGGAGTTGATTGACAGAGACATCATTGCAAGCGCGGCTTATGATTTTCATACTTGGTACTGGGCTTTGACGGCACGAGGCGAAGTCTTGGAAAGGGCGAGGTCTGACAGGATCAGAGTGGAGGAACAGGTTAAGGAGATCCAAAATAAAATCTTCAACATGACTGCTAACCTTTTAGACAAAGAGGTCATACGGGAAAACGATTTATAGTTGGAAGGTTTGAAGAATAAAGTTCAAGAAAACTTCTTTTCTATCACGGGGCCTATCTTAAGACAGAGCTGGGTTAGAATGGTGAATTTCTCAGCCATCCGGGAAGCCTTTGAAAGGATTGAGCCAGAATGGGAAAGCATCTTTGCTAGGTTCTCCGAGAGCTTAGACGGGCTGGAGTTTGGAATCGGCATGCTCCCGCAAGTCACTATGGAAGAGGTTGTCTCGATTGTGTCCAAATTCATTGAACACACAACAACTCGAGAGGATAGAGATGTACTTCCTTGAAAGTAGCTCCAGGCGCCACTTCACTATCTGTCAACTCATTGTTTACTGATGTCATTTGGGAAACCCTAATTAGGGTTTAATTGTTTTCATCTTGGCCGTTGGCTTGTTTTAATCTGGGTCATTCGTTTATTTTCTGAAACTCTATATAAAGTTGTGTACTCTCATTTTCAATTTGTGAAGTGAGTAGTATGAGATTGTTGCATTATGCCATTTTCGTTAATAAAAGCTCTTATGCATGATTTGCTTTGGATCACTTTTATTTTCAAGTGGTGTGCAAGGTTTACATATCTCCTTCAACACTTAGATTAGAATTAGAGTAGAATTTCATTTCGATGTTTGTTAAGTGAATGAAAGATCTGATAGTGGTGATTGATGAAATCTAGCTCATACTTTTGTTGGATAGATGATTTTTATTCAATGTGCGAATTTAGCCTGAGCTTTTAACTGTGGATGCTTAACTTCAATTTGAATAATTATTATTTTAGACATGAAAATTATTATCACACCCTTTGAAGATTGCACCCACTTTGAGTAGTTGTCCCAGGGAGGCAAAACAAAGTGTGGTTATTTCGTTTCACCCAATCATTGTCGTCTCTTGAGTTCTTAGGCATAAATTAGGCTCCTAAACCCTTATCCTTTTTTACATTTTTTTGGAAATCTAAAATACCCCAATGGAAAGAGCAATCAATGTCAAAACAATCTAAGTCCTTAGCTTGTGAACAAATTCTAACGAAAGTCCCTTTGTGATACTAGCATATCACAACACCCACTGAACTTATCCACGTGTCATGACCTAACAAAAGAAACCTTGGAGTTGCTATATGATCTTCTTTGCAATCTTAGCATGCGCAACAACTTTGTTCAAGAGAGGATAAAGTGTCTTTGGGCATTTTATTTTGTGTTCGGTGAGTATTAAAACACACCAACAAAATTGGCGCTGGGAGGGCTAAACACAGAAATTATTTTGCAAGGTTTGAACTGAGTGTTGTTATATGCTCACCTCCTCCTGACGCACCAATAGAATTGGCGCTAGAAGGAGGGCTTGAACCAAAGAATTGTTTTCAAAGTCAAAGGTAGTAGGCATGATGAAAAATGGTGTTACCACATGAGTTCCCATTTGACGTACCCCTTGAACAGTCGGAACAAGGACAGACAAATATCCTTGGTCAGTTATATTCACTAACTTGGAAGACGCAGACAGATAACACTCAATTCAGACAAACAAGTCGTGTCCTTGCTCGAGAAGAAGAAAAGGGAAAACAAATTGAAGGGCTATTCAAAGGCACTTGATAAGGCAAAAGATCAATCGTCTAAAACAAGCTTTCCACGAGGTAGAATGAGCAGTCGCCTCCACCTCATCTTCAAGATCAGGCCTTACCAGTACAATGAAGAATGCTACTCCCGGGCAACGTTCCTAATCTCGGACAAGAACCTAATCCAATTTTACAACCTAACTTAGGCTTCCATGACGAACAAGAAGACGTTATCACCGAATTGTATAGCTTAGCGTGGAAGTTGAAGCAGAACACGCTCGACTGGATGCCCATGCGCTTTGTTCTTGAAGAAGAAGAAGAAATAGCTCAACGTATCGAATTTAATATTCAACAAGATTTGCTTGTCCAGAGATTTGAAGCTCTCCAACGGCAGCAGGCAAACCAGCCAACCCCAGAAGCAGCTCCAGCACCGCCCCGACAAGCTTAAGGAAGGACACACTGGATCGAATCAATTCCTTTTCTCCCAACAAATTTCGAAGAATTACTAGATCAACCCCAAACTCGTTCAAAGAATTTGTGGAGCTATCGCCTTTCAGGCAAAGAAGAAGAACTGAAGCATTTCAGGAAGGAACATCGGGTGCAGTCAATCTTGGTGCAGAGGCATCGAGCGAGGAGGACCTTTTCGGTTTCTTCCAAGCCTCACCACCAAGCACTCAAGTTCCAGGAGCCATTCCATTTGATAATCAACAAGTGCCCGTCCAACCGGTTCAACTAGCACAACCAATCCAAGCAATCCAAGCAAATCAACCGAACATTCCAATGGTGTGGCGTCCTGCTAATGCGTCTCCCATGACGTTCGCCGTTTACCATAATATGCCGAAGAATCCAAAACATTTTTGTTCCAAGTTTCATAGTGGCGACCTAAGCCACATTGCAGATGAACACATTAAACTTTTTGAAGACCTCTTTCAAAATAGAGATATCCGAAAAGAAGATGTTGCGTGTCGATTGTTTCCTTACACCTTCGATGATCAAGCATCTTTCTGGTATATTCATTTGCCAACTAACTCCATCACCAATTGGCAAGAGATGAAAACTGCCTTCTTGGAAAAATTCAGGGTGCCAATTTCAGCAACTGATTTATATATAGACAGTTTGTGGAAGTGAAAAGACAGGAGCACGAGCCAATCAAAACGTTCAACGACAAATTTCAGAGGGCATACACAAGGTTGCGAGATCCTTATAACTTGGACAATGCTACGACACTACCCATCTATTACGAGGCCCTAGATCGTCTCACACCCATGTTTGTAAAGTCTAAGACTCCGGCCCCAACCAACTTCAAGGAAGCATATGTTGCAACAGTAATAGCCAACAGTGGTCTAGGAGTGGGTATTGGCCCAAGTCCGCTTCATTATGTGGGGAATTCAGCTTCGCAAAATCAAGTGCAAGACATCAATCGTGCGTTGGCTCACCAAGCACCCATGATGAACCCAGTTCCTGCCATTAGCAACCAATTGGTTCCTCACCCGAGGGCTCCAATGTCTCAAGTACTGCTGTCGCAACTGGTATACCTCCAGAATGTGACAACATCAGCCAAAACTCAAGAAGAAAAAGAGGAAATAGAGGAGTTAATCGACCAAGTTAAAAGGTTGTCGATAGAAGTCACCTATTTGAAGGGTCAGACAAGCCAAATGCAAAATTTTCAAAGAAATTATCAATCACCACAAGGGAACCACCAAAGTCAAGGTCATCCTGGATACACGAGAGACAACCAGAACTACCAAGGGAATAATCAAGGGTTCTAGAACAACAATTTAGGCTGCAGCTTTCAAAATACCAAAGGAACAGAAATTCCTAGCCAATATATCCCCATCTTGGGCATTTGCTAATAAAACCTTCGCAAATCTGTGTGCCCTATTTCAGTATCCCCAATGTTGACCAAATGACTATAAAGAAAAATAGGGGGATGAGCACCATGGTACTGCTATCTCATTCAATAGCCTTAACAGATACCATTTTGTTAGTCGTTTTTAATAATCACCACTGTGCAAACTTTTGATAAAATAACAAGCGAATTCCCTTCTTGTTTGGAAACAAGGGTTTTAAAATTCAAAAACCCAAAATAGAAAAGGAATTTGGGTAAAATAGCTTACTCAATATTAAGAAGGGGCAAGATCATTAAATCTGAAAATAAATGCACCATGAGTAAAGAAAAATCTGCCCAAAATCTGCCTTGCACAAATGCCTCGACATGTGCGCCTCTTTTTGTGTTGCAAATTTGAAAAACGGCAACAAATGTTTCACTAATCACCTTCAAGTAGAGTTCTTTGTTTTGGATGATTATAAATGCACTTTCTATAGAAATTTCTGAGATTCCAAGCTTCAAATGCATAAAAATGGCAAAAGAACCAGATCTTCGAAAAACCTGTTTTTTCTTCCTTTGGCACAACGCTCATGGAATGTTTGAAAGAATGAATGTTATTTTATTTACTTATTTGGCACACACATGTAGAAGATGCTTGGGTATTTTTTTAATTCACTTTGTTTTAATTATATTTTTTAAACTCACTTATGGCATTTTGATGCGCTAATGCACACTGGTGGGTTTTGGCTTAACTTTTGCCAAAATTCCCATTTTGTGCATACTTTCCACCAATATAACATTAACTAAAAAATTCACTTTGATCTTTCTCTTGATCTAATGCACTGGTGGAGTGTTTCTGGTACTTTAAGCCCAGTAACCTTTTTTAAGATCTGATTGCAGTAATGAACTTGGATCAAAAAGTCCATTACAGCTGCAAACTTTCATCAAAATCAGAGAAAAAGCTGATTTTGTCTAGAGATTTTGACATTTTAGTATAATTTGTATTTTTGAGCCCAAAACATCCTCTGTTTCTTTTGTTTTTGATCACTACCTGCATTTTAATGATATTGAAGAAATTTTATGGCATTTAGTTGGCTTTAAATGCATCTGGTTCATTAAAAAGCATGGATGACATCATAAACAGCTGAAACAAGGTAAAACAGAGCTAATGAAGGGGTGAACTATAGCATTTTGGTAGGGGTACAACACTAGACATAGTCATATTTTTTATGGGTTAATCACCTTGTCCATTATCTTATAAAAATAAGTTAATTTAGTGCTTCCTTCTAATTTGTTTGCCATAGCTCTAAGTCAAATCCCTTCTCTTGTTATCTATCAATTTTTTGTGGGCATTGGGTGGGCAGTTGGGTATTACCATTTCTAAATCAAAGTTTCATGGATGCATGTATGGTATTTGGTGAGGCTATAGCAAATTTTCAGAAAACCTTGGTTATGTTGTCATTGGATACAATATATGAAAATATATAATTGTGGATGCGCCACAAAACAATATAACACTCAAATTATAAATTGCCATTTTATCAAATAAAATCTATAATTAAGAAGATTCCTTTCTTCATTGAGAAAACAGTAGAGTTTCAAAGTTTTGACAAAATGGTTGTAATTAATTTTAAAAAAAATCTTATACAACAAGTCCAATACCTTGAAAATGCTTGAATGATTGGCCTAAACTTTGCCAAGCTTGTTAATGCAAATGTGGATAAAAAATTTCAAGAAAATCTTTGAGAAAACTATCTGCAACTAATTTTTTTAAGAAAATGGAGCTGCTATGATAAGAAGCTTCTGCTCTGATGTAAAAAAGTTAAAGAATTGATGCAACAATGAGAATTTTGATGAATGAAAGATCTGTTTATCTCACCAAACCCATATCAAGGGCAGAAACAAGGCATGCCAATCGTGTTTGGGGTATTAAAAAACTAAAAAAATGTAAGAAAAAGAAGAGAAAAATCTACTATTTTTTAATGTCAAGGCATTTTAATAGCATAGAGATATAGAGAGAAAATAAAAATAAAATCAGGGATCTAGGATGGGAATCTCTAGCATGGTTGAGGGGCAATGCTTCTCATAGGGGTTTGAGTGTAATTCTCTGAGGGGTGGTGCTTCTCATGGTGGTTTGGGGGTAGTGCCCCTAGCAAGGTCGAGGGGTAGCACCCCTTGTAGGGTTCAAGGGCAGCGCCATTGACATGCTCCCTATCATGATAGAGGACAAGGTTGAGGGGCGGAGTTCCCACGACCAAGCCCAATTTAAAGCCTTTGAAACTACACATACCTTCATGGGGCATACCATTTTTCTTGATTTTATCATTTTTAACCAAGCTCCAAGACTCCCCCAAACCTTTCAAAAAATGCTTGACTTCACACTTTTAGATTTGAATGTTGTCAATGTTGATGTTATGAGCAGCTTAGGGCTGCACTTCCAGCGCACATACTTCAAGGAGGAAGGATAAATTAAATGATAGCCTGCCGGCTATTTAATTTATATTGTTAATATGTAATAAACAAAAAGGGGCCGACCCTATTTAGGTTCACATGTTTTGTTTTTACATTGGGCCGACTTACAGTATATTTAATATATTTATATATTCTCCCAAAGGAGCCGACCTAATTGAGGAGGTGCCTCAATTGTATATATACAAGGTAGCTCCTTGTCATCTATTCATTCAAATTCATTAAGCATATTCACACCTAAAGAAGGAGTTCGCACTTTTGTAGCAGCAGTCCGATTTCAAGGAAGAACATATTCATTTGTATCGTTTGCATCTAGGAGAGGTGCGACTATTCATTGTAACTATTTTGGCCATTGCTGGGCCTGAGTTGTAAGCAGATTTCTGCTCTTGTTTCTATATTATATAAGAGGATTAATTGTTGGGTTTTTCTCCCTCAAGAGGAGGGTTTTCCCAGGGTATCTTGCTGTGTTTATTGTCTTATGTGTTGCAATATTTTAAGTACTTTCAGTTATATGATCTGATCTAAGAAACACTAACATGGTATCAAAGCGGGTTTGAAAAAGATCGTGATCAGATTTATTTTGCAGCACTCTCTCTAATCTTTTTCAGTCTATCTCCTATTTCAAAATTCAAGATGGTGAATGGTCTGAAAATCGAGGATAGACTCGAAGGAGTTTCTAACTACACATCATGGAGGTTCAGGATCATGCTCACATTGGAAGAGAATGATTTGGCTGAGTTTGTGAAAACAAAAGTTCCCGAACTTGAGGAGGAAGAAGAGAAGTTGCAGTGGAGGAAGAAAGATACTAGAGCAAAGAAAGTGTTGGTTGATTCCGTCAGAGGATCATGTTGTACCGATTGTCTTCAAGTTGGATACGGCAAGGGAGATGTTTACAACTTTGGAAGAGATGTATGAAATCAACAACACCAGTCGAGCACTTGCACTGAAGCAACAACTTCATCATGTGAAAATGTCGAAAGGAGAATTTGTAATTACTTACTTCATGAGGATTTCAGAGATAAGAGATCAGCTCTCTACAATTGGTCACATGATTGATGACAAAGACTTGACTATGCTTGCTCTCAATGGTCTTCCACTATCATGGGAGTCGTTTATTGAAGGAATCAGTGCAAGATCTAAACTTCCCAAGTTTGACCGATTGAGGATCGACTGCATTCAAGAGGAGTCGAGACTAACGGCTAGGGGCATTGGTCAAAGTTCAAAGAATGAAGAAATACATGTTCTCGCCTCTCATTCATCAAAGAAAGGAAAAGGTTGGAAGAAAGGGTTCTTCAAGAGGAATCGTGAGAATGGAAATGATGGTGCTCCTGCCTTCAAAAGGAAACGAGACTTATCCAAGGGTCAATGCTTTCGTTGTGACAAGTATGGCCACTTTGCGAAAGAATGTCCTCTTAGACCTAAGCAGCAGGTTGCCACTGCAAATGTTGAGGAAGTTGCTCCGCAGAAGGACTCAAGTGATTATTTGTTCTATTCAGCCATGTCAAGCAATGTATCCACTGACGCCAACACTTGGCTGATTGATAGTGGTGCCTCTCGACACATCACCGGATTCAAAGGGCATCTATCAAATTTGGTGGAGAATGACTCTAGTGAACAAGTTGTCATTGGAGACGATGCTAAATATTCTATGAAAGGAGTTGGGAACTCCTCTCTTCACTTAGATTCCGGCATATCATTGGAGTTGAATGATGTACTATTTGTTCCAGGCATAAAGAGGAATCTTGTCTCCATTTCAGCTTTAGAAGACAAGGGTTATCAAGTTGCATTTTCTAAAGGCAAAGTTCTTATATGGGCAAAGAACTCCAACTTCAAATCTGCTCGGGTAATTGGAGTTAGGCATGAATGTCTCTACAAGCTATGCACTCGTCCCCTTCAAGCTCTTGTGCATAACTCTTCCAACATATGTGATCTTTGGCATCGAAGATTGGCCCACATTCACTTTCGAGCATTACCTATCATGGAGAAGATGGTCACCGGCCTTCCAAAATTCAACCAGGAACATGAAGGTACATGCAAAGGATGCATCCTAGGCAAGAATACAAAAGGTACGTTTCATTCTAGTGAAAGTAGGTCTACATGTATTCTTGATCTCATTCATTCTGATTTATGTGGTCCAATATATATTGCTTCTTCTAGTGGTTTCCTGCATTACATTATTTTTATTGATGATTACTCTAGAAAGACTTGGATTTATTTCTTGAGATCTAAAGAATCTGAAGAGGTATTAGAAAGATTCAGAGAATTCAAAGCACAGGTTGAAAACTTGTCTGGGAAAAGGATCAAGGTTTTGAGATCCAATAATGGTGGAGAGTACACCTTTGGCACCTTTCGTGATTTTTGTATTGAAGCAGGGATTAAGAGAGAGTTCAGTGTTCCCTATAATCCACAACAAAATGGTATTGCTGAAAGGAAAAACATGTCTATTGTGGAAGCGGTCAAAGCTATGATTCATGATCAAGATCTACAAATCTCTCTCTGGGCTGAGGCATTTAGGACAGTCGTCTATGTTCAGAACAAGAGTCCCCACAGGATCTTGGAGAATAAAACTCCCGAAGAAGCATTCTCAGGGGTGAAACCAGAAGTCAGTCATTTGAGGATCTTTAGTTGTCCAATATATGTTCATATTCCAAAGGAAAAGAGAACAAAGTTAGAACCTTCTGGGAAGAAGGGAATTCTGGTGGGCTACAATGAGACATCAAAAGCCTACAGAATCTACATTCCAGGTCAGAAGTCCATTGAGATTAGTAGAGATGTCACATTTGAGGAAGATGTTGCTTTTAGAAAATCCAAGGGCACTCCTATGGAGATCGATGAAGAAGAACCTCCTCAAGATATGGAAGTTGACCATATTCCAGAGAATCAGAAGGAGGCTCCAGAACCTAAAGAAGATGATGATTCAGTTGAGCCCTTGGATCCTACTGATGGCCCTTTAGATATTGTGATTGGAAAGAAAAGACCTCTTTGGGATCGTAAGACAATGCAGGAGGTAGAAAGTATTGCAGCTCCAAGAGGAGCTTTTAGAGAAAGTAAGAGACCTCATAAGTTCTCTAGTTATGTTGCCTTGATGAGTCAGAGCCTTCAAGCGTCAAAGAAGCTTCTAGTCAACAAGTATGGAAAGATGCCATGTGTGAGGAGTATCAGTCCATACTTACGAACGATGTTTGGGATATAGTTCCTAGACCCAAAGGCAAATCTGTGGTGTCTTCTAAATGGCTCTTCAAAATCAAGCATGCAGCCGATGGGAGCATTGAGAAACACAAGGCAAGATTTGTGGCTAGAGGGTTCTCACACAAAGAGGGAGTTGACTATAAAGAAACTTTTGCTCCTGTGGCTCGATATACATTTGTCAGAACCATCATTGCTATTGCTGCATCTATAGGATGGAAGATTCACCAAATGGATGTAAAGACAGCCTTTTTGAATGGTGTACTAGAAGAAGAGGTCTACATTGAGCAACCCGAAGGTTTTGAGGTGCATGGAAAGGAGTCTCATGTTTGCAAGCTGAAGAAGGCCTTGTACGGTCTTAAGCAAGCTCCTCGTGCTTGGTACGAAAGGATTGATCATTATCTACTGAGTCTGGGTTTCTCAAAGAATGATGCAGATTTTAACCTCTACTTCAAGGTAGTAAATGGTGAAGCTTTGATTCTGATTTTGTATGTTGATGATTTGATTATCACTGGAGAAGAACACCTAATTCTAAGATGTAAGAAGGAGTTAGCTTCAGAGTTTGAGATGAAGAACCTTGGTCTCATGCATTACTTCCTTGGCTTAGAAGTTTGGCAAAAGCCAGATGAGATGATTCTAAGTCAAGGCAAGTATACTATTGAAATTCTAAAAAGGTTTGGCATGATTGACTGCAAACCTATGTCTGCACCCATGGAAACTAATCTAGATAAGTTGAAGGAGGCTGCAGCCAGTTCAGAACCAGTGGATTCTACAATGTATAGGCAATTGATGTATCTAGTTAACACTAGACCTGACATCTGCTATGCAATGAGTGCACCTAGCCAGTTTATGTGTGAACCAAGGCAAATACATCTTGTTGCAGCTAAACATATCCTGAGATATTTATGTGGCACAATTGGATATGGGTTGAGATATTCTTCAGGTGTGGATTTAGAGCTGCATGGTTTTACTCATAGTTTACATACTCGGACTCGGAGAGTACTCGGCAAGCCCAAAATTTTTGACTCGGCAAATACTCGACAACTTAAAAAGTAGCAAAATTTCTCATGAAAACACTTTTTTTTGCAAAATTCAATTACAAAATGCATCAAATGAGTCTAAAAACCATGAGGGAGTGTTTTCATGTTGTTATAATATCATTGTAAATAATAATATCATTTTTGACATCAAATTTATGATTTATTGTAATTTGTTATTTTAAAACTAAAATTTCATATATTATTTTATTATAAATTATAATAATATCATTGCAAATAATAATATAAAAAGATATTATTATTTGTCATGATATTATAATTTATAATAAAATAATATATGGAATTTTAATTTTAAAATAATAATAAATTATTAAATATGATGTACAAAAGTGAATATTTTATCATTATGAATATTAAAAATTAAGACTCCCATGATATTATTATAAATTTATAATAAAATAATATATGAAATTTTGAAATTTTAATTTTAGAATAATAATAAATATTAAATTGATGTAGAAAAATAAAAAAATTTAATATTTTTATTATTTTATACATAAACGTTTGGAAGCATATATATAAAATAATAAAAATATTAAATCATTTCCAGGCATATGTTCATTTAATATTATCATTTTTTCAAACATATACTATGAAGTATGAAGTATGAAGTATGAAGTTTTAAATTTTAATATTCAGGCATATGTTCATTTAATATTAGCATATGTTTGAAAAAATGATAATAGTAAATACCCACGACCTGGCACAGGCGCCGCACAGCCAATGCGAACAGGAACTAACCTGGAAATCGCGCAGACTCCAAGTCGCGCAGCCACCACTGCAAATCGTGGAAATAAATCACGCAGCCAACACTGCAAATCGTGGAAAATGAAAAGGGTAAATGTAAACTGCAAATCGTGGAAATAAATCACGCAGCCGACATTGCAAATCGCGGAAAATGAAATGAACGCATCCAAAACGCGGAAAAAATGTGTAAAAAATCCCGCGAAAAGGTAAAAACGACTTGAAAAACGTGTCAAAAACGTGTTACGTTTTCTGTGCCGATTATTTTGCGAGCAAACAGAGATTAATCGGCGAGTACTCGGAAAAAAACAGTAAAAAAACTCGGCTAGGGTTTCCTGCGAGTAAAAGTCAAGATTACTCGCCCAGCCAAAAAACATGCGATTACTCGGCTGCTCGGCGATTAATCGCCGAGTATGTATACAGAGGTTTTACTGATTCTGACTGGGCAGGATGTGTCTCAGATCGGAAGAGTACCTCTGGTTGTTGCTTCAATTTGGGTACTGCTATGATTTCTTGGTGTAGCAGGAAACAGTCTTCAATGGCTTTGAGTACATCCGAGACAGAGTACATTGCAACTTGTGTGGCAGCTCGTGAGGGAGTGTGGCCTCGTAAGCTCCTTGCAGGATTGTGTTGGACAATCAATGGAGCCTACCATTATACACTGTGATAACCAGAGCTGTATAAAGCTTTCTGTCAATCCCGTGTTTCATGACAGAACAAAGCATGTTGAGATCAAGTACCATTATATTAGAGATATGGTACTGAGGAAAGCTATACAGTTGAGGTATATCAGCACTGATGAGCAAACGACAGACATTCTCACCAAGCCTCTCTCCAAGATCAAGTTTGTGTACTTTCGAGAAAAGCTTGGTATGGTGGAGAATGCAGCCTTGACTGAGAAGGAATCTCAGTATCAGTGATCCTTAAAATTGATAATGCATTTCTCTATTGAGAGAGATTTGAGGTGTAAGCCCTTGATAATGCATTTCTCTATTGAGAGAGATTTGAGGTGCAAACCCTTGGTAGTGCATTTCTCTTCGAGATTTGAGGTGAAAGCCCTTGTTTTCCACCCTCTAGGAGAGCCATGGTGGATGTCATGTGTGTGACTCCATGACAGCATCACGTGAGGGAATCCGTGATGATTTACTTGTACTTGTGTTTCACCCTCTGGAGGAGTCTAAGTGATGAGCACTTATACATACCATATATGGAGGTAGCCATGATGGTTGATATCACAATGAGGTGATATCCTATTTGTTTGCACATTGAGATGATGTGTCTTGTGCAGCTGGAAGTATCATCCCTAGCTGAGAGGGAGTGTTGATGTTATAAGCAGCTTAGGGCTGCACTTCCAGCGCACATACTTCAAGGAGGAAGGATAAATTAAATGATAGCCTGCTGGCTATTTAATTTATATTGTTAATATGTAATAAACAAAAAGGGGCCGACCCTATTTAGGTTCGCATGTTTTGTTTTTACATTGGCCGACCTACATTATATTTAATATATTTATAAATTCTCCCAAGGGAGCCGACCTAATTGAGGAGGTGCCTCAATTGTATATATACAAGGTAACTCCTCGTCATTTATTCATTCAAGTTCATTAAGCATATTCGCATCTAGAGAAGGAGTTCGCACTTTTGTAGCAGCAGTCCGATTTCAAGGAAGAACATATTCATTTGTATCTTTTGCATCTAGGAGAGGTGCGACTATTCATTGTAACTATTTTGGCCATTGCTGGGCTTGAGTTGTAAGCAGATTTCTGCTCTTGTTTCTATATTATATAAGAGGATTAATTGTTGGGTTTTTCTCCCTCAAGAGGAGGGTTTTCCCAAGGTATCTTGTTGTGTTTATTATCTTATGTATTGCAATATTTTAAGTACTTTCAGTTATATGATCTAATCTAAGAAACACTAACAGTCAATTTATAAAAGATTGACTAGATAATAGGTTTTTTTTCGTTTTCGGTTTACCTAACGTTTTCTATGATGCTTGCCACTCCATAAGAATCTACTCTAGCAGTGTCAAGTCTTATTCCTCCAAAATCTGTTGGCTGGTCAATACAAGACCGGGATCCCAAAGAAGAAAATACTCCAAGCTCTCTAGAATGGGACTGCCAGCTAATTACAAGTTTTGCAATGAATTGAAATTTTTGATAACTTTCAAATCTGTCAGCTGATTGCCCATTGAAGAGTGAAATCATTTGCTTGTGTCTAGAGAGGCCGACCATGGAAGAAATTGAAATTATGCATTTATCTTTACTTGGCCGACACGAGCATCAAAATGAGTAGTGGAGTTGCCTAAACCCTAATTGTGAAGAATAATAGATTAAAAAATGGTTGAAAATTGAACAGCGTGATTTAAATGCGTGTAAACAAAAAGAATTTGGTCAATAAATGTTGCTAGCTAACTCCATCACCAACTGGCAGGAGATGAAGGCTGCCTTCTTGGAAAAATTCAGGGTGCCAATTTTAGCAACCGATTTATACAGACAGTTTGTAGAAGTGAAAAGACAGGAGCACGAACCAATCAACACGTTCAACAATAGATTTCAGAGGGCATACACAAGGTTGCGAGATCCTTATAACTTGGACAATGTTGCGACACTGCCCATCTATTACGAGGCCCTAGATCGTCTCACACCCATGTATGTAAAGTCTAAGACTCCGGCCCTAACCAACTTCAAGGAAGCATACGCTGCAATAGTAATAGCCAGCAATGGTCTAGGAGTAGGTATTGCCCCAGGTCCGCTTCATTATTTGGGGAATTTAACTTCCAAAAATCAAGTGAAAGACATCAATCGTGCGTTGGCTCACCAAGCACCCATGATGAACCCAACTCTTGCCATTAGCGACCAATTAGTTCCTCCTTTCAAACCATGGAACTTAAGTTTAGGACAGCAGATGGGCAACGAGCTAAGTTACCGGTTTGGGTTCGAGGACGGGTTCAGGTACGAGAACTCGGTACATGGGTATGTGAACTTTTTTTTACGGGTTTCGGTACATATGGGTACGTGTGTGTGTATATATATATGTATTATATATACAAAAAAATAAGAGAAATATATAGAATTGTAAAACTATATCATTTCATAGTATGATACTTGAGCATTGATCAATGCCAAATGCCAAATGCCAAAGATAAATATTAAATGCCAATTGATAGTTGAAAAATATTCAAATAGGAGGAAACAAATTTTTTTTAAATGTTTTTTTATTAAATTTGGGCCCACTTTTTATGACTTGGGCCGTGGGTTCTCTCGGGTTCGCCCCGGTTCGTGCATGGTTCGCCCAGGTTCGTGATGATTTCACTTGGGTTTGTGCTGGGTGCGCACAAGGTGCATGCCCAGCACTGTGGGTTCGCTCGAGTGCACGGGTGTGCGCACCCTGGCAAACCCACAGTGTTGGGAGCGCACCCTATGCGCACCCAACACATACCCGTAGACGAACCCAAACCGGGTGCATACCCAAACCGAGTTCGAGGCCTATGGGTACGAACCCTGCAACATAGGCAACAAGTAGTGCTTGGAGGCATGGCTATTGGATCAGCCAAGGTTGTGTCTACTAAACACATGGAGAGCATTTTTTGACATGATGATATAGCTTGGGCAGCAGAGTGTTTGATTATTGCTAAGGAGGCTATAGATTCAAGGCAGCCATATCACATTGACATTCATGAGCTTCTTGGTAAGCATGATAAGGTGTTTGGAGAGATACTGTAATGTCCCCATTTTTCGTTAGCATCAGAGTTCGCTGGTTTCGCCTATTCCTAGCCCTCGTAGGCAAACACAGATGGTTAGAGGGTCCTTCTTGGTAGTAATCAGGGTGTTTTCTCCTTTAGAGTTCAATATGGGTTTAGGTTTGGCCTTTGTTAGACTCAGTTCTTCATACTTACTATTTATAGTAAGTCACCATTTCAGGGGAGTCACGGTTACTAAATTTAGTAAGGCACCTGGACAGATCTCAGATGCAGTGTTGACCTTTTTATTCAGTTGGATGGGCAAAATATTAATTGTTTAATGAATAATTATCATTAAAGGTACTTTAATGATAATTAAATAATATAAAGTTAAAAATGTACTTTATGTCTGATGAGGCCATGACCCTCAATATTAATCACTTAAAGTACATTAATTTTATATTATTGGTTTAGGCGCCCAAATTGGAGATATTATAAGGTTTTTTATTAAAAACCTAAAATGGACTTTTAAAGCAAATTAAATATAATTAAGAGGTCAACTTATTGAAGAGATTATAAAAAAGCTTCTAAGGCATTCATTTTTCATTATGTTTAAAGATTATAAAACTTGTTCTTGGAATTTGTGCTTGGTGAAGGAGCCAACTAGGGTTTCTGCCATTCTTCAGCATTGGAGAACGAAAACTCTTCAATGACTATGCAATCCCGAGGCTATGCAATACCAACTAATATTATTGTTGATTGTGGACTTCATTCAGGGGTTCAATCTGTGCTTAAATTGGAAAAGAAATACAAAGAATACAAGGGTTTGACGCATATCTACTTGCAGATTACAAAGGCATTGAGGATTCATTGTGGAATACATTTATTGCTGGCAGCTACAGTGCACGTGAACAGTGATCGCTACAGTAAATGCTACAGTGATCGAGGCAATGTGAAAGGAATAAGCAGATTATTGAGGTTCACTTTGAAGACATTTGGTGTAATAAGTCTTCATTGATTTGGTTATTGGAGGATCAATTTGCATTTGGGAGAATTCTTGCATAGTCTGATTTAAAAATCAGATTTACTTCATATTCACTTGCAGTCCAAGGAAGGGACGATTTGTTTATATCTTGCTTTTGATGCATCGAATTCATCAAGGGTTAGGAGCGCTCTATTCAAGTAGGGTCTGAGATGATTTTAAATGCCATTTGGAGGAGTTGCAAGCTGCTACGAATTAACACAGCGATCTGATTTCAAGAGACAGGGACAGCTAGCATTGTTGGGTGATTCCAACTAGAAGGGGTCATAAAAATCCAATAAAATTTGTGAAGCATGGTTGGATGTTGAAGAAGCTGGGCGCTGCTGTTTTGGGAGCAAATCCATTGCAAGCAAGAAGAATCGAACCATTTTGTTCAGACAGCCATTACATCTTCAGGTTCTTCTTTCAAAAAATCATTGCATTAGTTTCACCTTGCATCGTAGTTTCTTCATTGCTGACTTAATCAGCAATTGATGGCATTGTTAATGGAGTAGTTGCATTGGTCATTTCATGAAGTTTAGTATGCTGCTGTAGATGATGTTTATAATCAGATTTGGGCCTTGTAAAAGATTTAATCTATAAGCCAAGAGTCTTGGCATGATTACTTTATCATGTATTGTGGGATTGCATTTTCAATAAAGGAGTTCAAGATTGGAGTCTCAGGTTTAATGTAATGATCATTTGATAGCACAGTAGTATGCAGAACAGATGTTTATCATAATTACAATTGGTTGTAGGTGAACGTTTTTAATATTAAATCCGCATTCATGCATATCAAAGACAAAGAAAGAATTGCATCTTCATTTAGATCATTGATAGACTCGATAGTGACAAGTTACAAGCATTTATAATCATTGAGACCATTCCAAACAAGCAAAACAAACTGAAGAACATTAAGGGAGCAAGTACAACATTCGCACTCAAACTGTTTGACAAATTACAAGGGCAGAAAATTGAAGAGTTTTGAGTCAGCTTGGGCTTGGCTCATTACAGATACCTCCCGAGAGGCCACCTGACAAAGGTTTTGAACATACCATTGAGTTGGATGAGGGGGCCAAACCAGTCATCACCACCCCCTATCGTCATCCTAAGAAATTCAAGGATGAGATTGAGAAAACAATCAAGGAATTGCTTGAGATGGGACACATTAGACCGAGCTCCAATCCATTTGCTTCTTTTGTGGTTCTATTAAAGAAGAAGGATGGAACCATGCGGATGTGCATCGACTACTGAACTCTCAATAAGAAAACCATTGAGAACAGGCACCCTATACCCAAGATAGATGAGTTGTTGGATGAACTTCATGGGGCAGTGTACTTTTCGAAGATTGATCTTCATTCAAGGTACCATCAGATTAGGGTTAGAGAGCAGGACATACACAAAACAGCATTTTGTTGTCACTTTGGGCACTATGAGTTCCTGGTCATGCCATTTGGTTTGACAAATGCACCTGCCACATTTTAGTCTTCCATGAATCATATATTCAATAAGCAATTGCATAAATTTGTGTAGGTGTTCTTTGATGACTTGCTCATATACAGCAAGACTTGGGAGGAGCATGTGAGGCAGCTTGATGAGATCTTGACTATCATGGAGGAGCAGTCACTCTACGCTAAAGCTTCAAAATGTGAGTTTGGCCTTAGAGAGATATTGTATTTGGGGCACGTGATTAGTGCAAACAGAGTGCAAGTCCATTAGGAGAAGATATATGCGATACTTGATTGGCGACCACCTAGGACACTCAAAGAGTTGCGAAGCTTCTTCGGATTGTGCAGTTACTACAAGCAGTTTGTGAGGGGATTTTCACAATTAGGAGCACCTTTGACAAATTTGACCAAGAGAGGTGCATTCAGTTGGTCAAAGGAGGCACGGTGAGCTTTTGATAAGCTCCAAGAGGTGATGAGTAGTTGTCCAATATTGACGCCCTCAGATTTCACACAGTCGTTTGTTCTTGAGTGTGATGCCTTGGGTGAGGGCATAGGAGCAGTGTTGATGCAGAACAAACACCCCATGGCTTTTGAGAACCATAAGTTGAGGGGACCAGAGAGACTATACTCCATCTATGATAAGGAGATGCTCGCCATTATGCATGCTTTGACGAAATCAGACCTGCACTCTCCCAATCCTCCAATCTGCCTTTGTGATGAAATATCTCACATTCAGCCCACACAAGAAGATGGGTTTCTGATATGAACCACCTAATTCTTCACAACCACACTTTGCAAATTTGAAGTGACTGTTGATTATATACATTACTCAAGGATTGCAACCTTTGATGAAAGAGTATTTCCTGATTTTGCATCCCTTTTTTAAAAACTCTTCAAATCTGAATTTGCACTTTTTCAAGGAACCGTTTCAAAAATGTTTTCTTATCTTAATCATATCTTTTCAAAAAATAAATCGCACATCTTTTACTTCTGCTTTTAATAATCTTTAATTGCAAACAAAAAACATTCACACCTCTACAGATCGCAACTTCTTGATTCAACACGTCTTTTCATTTTACAAAATATTTTTGAGAGAGATAAACACGTCTGCAATGATCATGTCTTTTAAGGAAAATGCGTCCCTCTGAGTCTTGTTATTAACAGAGTCACAAATTAATAAACATGTCTTTTTGGAGAAAAACGCATCCTTCTAAATCTCGATAATCAAAGTCACAAATTAATAACCATGTCTTTTGGAGAGAAAACGCATCCCTCTAAGTCTCGATTAGACACCAACTAAACACAATCTTCTTTATAGAGTCATCGATTTGCATCTCTTCACATTGTACTATATTTTTTGACATCAAATTGCATCCAGTTTGTCTTTAAGACTCAGTCCTTAGTTGCTTCAAACAAACACGTCAACACTGTGTCTTCTAAGAATTTCGATTTGATCTTCAGATTTATTTCAATCTGCTCTTCAGATTTCTTAGAGCTTGCTCCATAGTGAGTTTACTTCATTAAGCTCAACAATGAATTATTCATCTTCAATAGTCTAATTAAGCCACTTCTTGACATCAATGACAAAACTTCTAACAGTTTGTGGTGAGGATCGACCACAATAGTCTCAGATACTTCTTAGAGCAAAGGGATTTGAATGAGAGACAACAGAAGTGGGTCAGCAGGATACAAGCATATGACTTTGATATAAAGTATGTGAAGGGGAAGAAGAATGTGGTGGCAAACACCCTTTCCAGGAGACCCTCAGCTTGCTCACTTTCAGAGATTTTCATTGATTGGAAGTCCCTCTTGTTGGTGGAGTACTCCAAAAATAAGTTTGCTTATGAGTTGATGGATGGACTGACTCGGGATGATAGGTACCAAGTAGTGGATGATGTGATTTACTACAAGGATATGATTTACTTGGTACCAAAGTCTAGATTGAAGGAGAAGATATTGCAGGCTTCTCATGACACTCCCTTAGTAGGCCATCAGGGCTATTTCAAAACTTATAGACAAGTCAGAGAGAGGTTCTCATGGAAGGGCCTCAAGGATGATGTATTGAGACATGTCAGGGAGTGTGTGGCTTGTCAGCAAAACAAGTCAGAGCATACACATCCAGCCAAAGTAGAAATGGGAGAGCATTTTTGTGGACTTCATCACAAGTCTACCTAAGGTGCATGGGAGAGATAGTATCTTTGTGGTGGTGGATTGGTTGACGAAGTACGCTCACTTCTTTGTTGTCCCGACAAAGTACAGGGCTTCACAAGTGGCTGAGTTATTTTTCAAGGAGATTTTCAGAATGCATGGGCTACCTCGGTACATCGTCAGTGACAAGGATAGTAGATTCATGAGTGCATTCTGGCAGGAGCTGTTTAGGTTGGCATCTACTAAGTTGACTTTGAGCACAAGTTATCACCCTCAGACCGACGGACAGACAAAGATTGTGAACAAGTGGATTGAGGGGTACTTGTGCAACTACATTGCAGGGCATCAACGGGCATGGATTAAGTGGTTGCACTTGGGAGAGTATTGTTATAATACCACTTATCATATGTCCATTGGGATGAGTCATTTCCGTCCTTTGTACGGGTGTGATGCACCTTCATTTATGGAGATGGCTTTTGGTAAGAGCAGGGCTCCCAAAGCCAAGGATTGGATTCAAAAGAGTCGGGATATCTTGAGGGCACTCAAAGATACCCTGCAGATGGCACAAAATCAGCAAAATACTTATGCGGATAGACACAGGGTTGAGCTCAATTTTGAGGTCAGTGTTTTGGTATACCTTCGTTTGCGGCCCTATAGACAGTCTTCTCTTAAGAAGATTGGGGCGGAGAAGCTCCAGCCCAGATTTTATGGGCCATACAAGTTCATCAAACGGGTTGGAGAGGTAGCATATGAATTGGAGCTGTCGGAGAGCAGCAAGATTCATAATGTATTTCATGTTTCAAGCCTCAAGAAGGCACTAGGTCAACAAGTTACTTCTTCAGAGCTTCCACCATTGGATAAGGAAGAACATTTGGTCCTAGTCCCTGAGGAGATTATAGATACCCGAGAGAAGAGGTTGAGGAATAATGTGGTGAAGGAGTATTTGGTGAGATGGAGAGATTTGCCAGCCGAGGATGCCACCTGGGAGAATGAGCAAATTCTTCAACACCCGAGTTCGCAATTGCTTGGGGACAAGCAATTCCGAGAAAGGAGGATTGTAATGTCCCCTTCTTGCTAGCCATGGAGGACGTCGCTTCGCCTTTTTAATTCCCAAAGGCAAGTGTTGAAAACAGGGAATCATTTATTTAATTACCTATTTATTGCCTAAGGTTGAAGTTAATATTTTAAAGGTGATAAAGGTAATTAATTAAATCATTTTGATAAAGTGATTTTATGAAATGTTCATTAAGTTACTTGATGAAATATTTTTTAAGTGAACTATATAAAATCACTATATTTTGTGGTGAATGGAGAAATACAAAAAGGAAAAAAAGAGAAGTCATTCGATACTTTGGAATGCATATGTTTTCATGGCAAAAATGGTCAAGCTATCTAGGTAGGGTTTGAAGAACCTTCCTGCCAGTTTCGGGTGTGCAAGATCATCCCTAGCTGGGTTGTTTCAGTTTTTGGAAAGAAGAATAACCTTCAAATGCAGATGAGTTTTCCTTCTGATTTTCGTGATCTTCTTTCATCGAGTTTCTGGCTACTTCCATTGGTCGATTTCAGAGGAAGTATGGTGCAAAGGAAGGCATCTTTCATTGTATAATCCCTAGTCGCACATTGTTCAGGCATAAGACTCCATTTTCAGGTCAAGTTTGAGTAGAGACAGGGCAGCAAGTGGAAACGCATGATTTCTGAGTGAAGACGTGTTGTGAAAGAGGAAGACGCTTCATTCTTGGCTTCCAATCTGAGTCGTGGTTGCTGATAGAGCTCTTGGGAGGTGACATGAAGAGATAACCAGGCTGGGCACACCATATGTCAAGAGTGTTGAGTACCATCATGAAGATATCAGTCGCTGCAAACAGTTCTGAGCAGTTCTGAATGATTTCTTCATTATTCTGTGTGTTGCCATTCACTCAACCCAGGTCTGGGCGATTCTTGCTTCTTTCTGTGTAGTTTGAGACTGTAAAAGCATTTCTACAATTTAATATAATGACATAGATTGTCTTTGAAATCTGGGTCTGCTGGGCATAGCATATTGGTGATTGAAAACTCAGAAAATGGCTCTTAAAACTGCTGCTAAAGTAAATGTATTATTTCTACTCCTCATTTGCATCATCTTTTGAGGCTTTGGTTTAGAATAAACCCCTTATTGCTGTGAGTGTCTGTGTTAAGAGTCTCTTTCAATCTCAGGATAGTCTGAAACTTGGGGTAGCATTGTATAAGCTTAGTGAAGTTATCATGCAAACTGAAAATGAAATTCTTGAATGTACGGTTATATCCTTCAATGCAAGAAGTGCATTTAAGATTGAAATGGCAGATTTGTAAACCATTCACTGTACAATATTACCAAATCTATTTCTCACTCAGAATTCACATCTTAGTTTGCTGCAAGTATTTTTCAGTCACTACTGTGCATGATCAGCGTTCATTTGTGAAACCATTGATGTAGTGATTGCCTTGCCATTGGGGAAGTAAAGGGGAAGTAAACTGGGCTTTTATTGGTGAAGATTAAATATATTTCTGATTAAGGTGTATTAGCATTTTTGGATGAATTTAGCTCTGTCATTATTTATATGTAGTATGTACAATCTGTTGTTTGCTAAAAATCTGCATACATTGAATCACACCAATTCATTGAAACGGAGACTATCAAACCAAGTCAATCTCAAAAATTCCTACACTACAAGTCAGGGAGTTTACATTTGGACAAGTTTGTAACAGCCATTGACACATCTAGAGGAGCCTTCAAAGAATTTGAAAAAGCCCACCATTGATTTGGAGCAACCTACCATCATTTTAGAGCAAATTTGACGAGGTAGGTTTGCATTATGAACTTTTTTTTCAAATTTTCATTATGTTCTACATTTGTTTTTTGTTTGTCATTTAAATTAATGGAAAAAAGAATAAAGCTTAGTTTTTTGCTTCTTTTTTTTTTTTAATAATTGCAAACCCTAGTTGTTTTTAAATTTTGTCTAATTTTTTATTTTAATTTAACTAAAAACCATGTAAGCCGACGTATGTAGTCGGTCTTAGCGTAGTCGGCCTTAGCGTAGTCGGCCGGTGGCTTTGGTAATAAAACATTAGTTGTAGCGGGAATAAGTAAGTATAGTTAAAGGCATGTAACGAAATCCTGATTAGTTATGGTTATGAAGCGGCACGACGGTTGGTTGCTCAACCACCGCTGAACGCTATATGTACTGGGACCATGTAGTCGGATGGGAGTTATGTTATGTGGAATTGATAATACTATGACAATCAGATTGTATATGTTAATACTTGTAATGAATGAATAGAAGTGTTCATGATTCAGCCTTATTATGTTATTCTCTTTGTGTATTGCATCTAGTTCAGTTTACTTCCTGTGTAAGTAGTACGTTGATAGAAACACTCCACAAGGTAAACAGTTGGCGCCGTTGCCTAAGCGGACCAAGGAAGCACTCGGTGTAATGGCAGCGTAATGGGCCGACCAGCGGACGAACCCATAGCAACGAATGAAGAAAGAGAGGACGATTTGACACGAGATCTGACAAATCTCTGGAACATATCCCTACGAGACCACATAGGGAGGCAAGCCCTCCGACGAGAAGTCCCTGAGGCAGTTATTTGGGATCGCCTCGAAGTAAACGACGAGGTTGATCACCTCCTCCACTGCATGCCAAGATTGTTGACCCGTCATTCCATCATCCTACAAGAACTTCGGGCAGAGGAGGAACAAGAACACCGAAGGCAGCAAATCTTGCAGCGGTACGAGGAACGAACCAAACGGGAGGAGGAAGAAAGGGACACTAGTCGGAGACATACCCCTGGCAACCAGCAATGATCGCGTGAAAGACTTGTAAATGCCCGTGCGGCCGAACAAAGACAAGAACCGAGTACCAGTCGAGCACGAAGCGGAGGACGAAAGAATTCGTCGATCATTAAGAATACAAGAGCAAGAAAGTTGGCGGCTGAGATTTAGTAAATCACACCAGCACCCTGAGGAAGAGAAGTACGAGGAACCATTCGGCACCCCGTACGTAGAAAAACATAAAAACCAAGAAAATGAGGAAGACTTGAGTGGTGAACTTGAAAACAGTATCCAACGCTTTCGGGAGTTGTCCATATCGGACAACAACGAAGGGTTGAGGACAGGGAGATCTGAGCCCAAGACCCCTTGGCAGAGGGAGCACCGGAGTGGGACCCAGGAAACCCAAGGTGTAGAAGACGCTGACAGGGGACAGAAAGGTGACTCGGACGTGGTCGAGAGTGCAAGTGACGCACCAGGACATACCGAAACCAGTCCAGTCAGGTGCAATACACGGGTAGGACAGTGGGGCAGGATGGTGACTCCAGAATGGCAAAAGTTGCCGAAGTTTACGGGGAATGGGTCAAAGGATCCAGTACGACACTATAAAACGTGTGAGACAATTTGGACAGCGAGCAGAGAAGACGACCAGGATAACTGGTTGAAAGCATTCCCGGCGACACTCCGAGACAGTGCCATTGACTGGTACTCGGAGTTGGACCAAACACAGAAAGCTTCATGGCGGGTGTTGAAACAGGCATTTCAAGACGAATTTAAACTGTTGAGGGACGACAGTGAAATTGTGGCCGAGATCTACAACACCAAACAAGGGAAAAACGAAAGTGTACGAACTTACAACCGAAAATTAAAAGACCTGCTGGGGAAACTAGAATCACAGCCAGCAGATGGTTTGAAGAAGAGATGGTTTATCGAAGGGCTGCTTCCCTCGCTACGTAAAAACATGAAGGTAGTACCTCCATCCTCGTACACGGAAGCATACAACTGTGCGATGGATATCGAAAGTGAGAACAAGACATCCTCTAGAGGGAAGAAACATGATGATGAAGAAAGCGCGGGGGAAAGCGAGGATGAATCAAAAACTGTACAAGCACTTTGTCGCGACATGCTAAGGATGATGAAGGAACTGAAACCAGACAAGGAAGGGTCAAAAGACCCAACCGAACTATGGTGTACGGAATGTAAAATGGAAGGTCATACAAAAGCAAACTGCCCAAAGAAGATGTTTTGTGACATCTGCCAAGTTATGGGACACTCGGTCAAAGAATGCCCGTACAATTTGAAAACACGGAGTGCGCAAGTGTTCTTCACACAAGGGGAACAATCCACCCCTCTGACCACTCCACCGAAGTATCAGAATAACAACGCATCTCCTAGCAGCTATCACAACAATCGGAGAAACACCACACCAAGAAACAAAATCCAATATGACAGCAAAGATCAGCCCATGATTCAATGCCGGAGATGTAGCGAATGGGGCCACTTTGCCAGGGAATGCTAGAGCGGCCAAGGCGCCGGAGGGAAGCTGTGCAAGTGGTGCGGTCCGGGCGATCACGAAGACACCGACTGTCCCAAACAGAAAGGTGTCAACATACTGGAGGTAGCCAATGAAGAAGTTCTGGCACTTACAAGGGTGCAGACAAAAAAAGCCAACTACCCGGACCCCCGTATGGAGAAAGAACGACTCCGAGAAGCCAGGGCAGAAGTAGAAGAAGCAATGGCAAATGAACGGAGAACTACCAAAGCGACAAGTACGTCGTTGCAATCAGAGTTGGAAAAGCACATTGTACGGCAAGTACTTCACACAACTATACCAGTCAAGGTAACAGACCTTCTGCAAACCATGCCGCAACTAAGAGTAGCACTCACGAATATCATGACAGACAATACACAAATGGGTCCGAGTGAAGACACCAGAGAACCGACAGGAGCGACCACGGATCCAACACTGCTGGCAATAAGCGGCGGGAGGAAACCAGCCGTCGTACAGATGGAAATCCTAGGGATGAAACTCTCTAATACCATTGTTGACGGAGGATCGGGAGTTAACGTACTACCCGAGGACACATGGAAGAGCCTCGGGAAACCCACACTTTGGCCACTGACATTTCAACTGGTGGGTGCCGATCAACATAATATCAAACCAATCGATACGCTAATGGCACAAAAAGTGGTGATAGGTACGCAACAATTCCTGCTGAATTTTGTCGTCATCCCGCTAGAGAGAAAAGCGTACGATGCATTACTCGGATGCGAATGGCTAATTGCCGCCAAGGCAAACCATAACTGGAAAAAGAATACCCTCTCCATCGAGAGCCATGGGAAGAAGTATATCATCGACGTGAAAAATCAAGCGGTCGGTGAGGACCTAGCGTCTTTAGAATCTGATGAGGGATCAGATGGCGATGAAGAAAGGGGAACCATGGAGCCAAACGAGGAAGGCGTTCTAGAAATTGGAAGTTGTTCAAAAGATGAAACCAGTTCACTGAACGGGTTATTTCACTGGCAGATGGAAGATTATGAAGTCTTCCACCCAGATTGCAACATGCTACAAATAAAAGAAGGAGAAGGCGAAGATAAGAGCTCCGTCAGTGAGGCATTCCCGCCAGAGTATGGCGACTATAAGGAAGGCATGGCAGAGTTAGACGAGACGCCAGCCCATAAGCTTGAACAAGATAAACCCATCAAGTACAAGGAACCGACAATCAAAAGGGTGAATCTGGGAGAACAAGAGAAGCCTAGGGAGATCATCGTCGGTGATGACTGGGACCCAGTATTGAAGGCGGCGGCATTTAAAATATTCATGGAGTACAAGGACACCTTCGCTTGGACGTACAAGGATTTGAAAGGAGTACCACCGGAGCTGTGCGTGCATAGGATTCCGCTCGTACCAGGAGCCCAACCCGTACGGAAGAGACTGTATAGGATGAACAAGAACTATGCCGCGAAAGTACAAGAGGAGATAGAGAAGATGTTGGAGGCAGGAATCATTTTCAAAGTAAATGTGAGCGAGTGGGTGTCACCAATTGTCATTTCCTTAAAGAAAGAATCAGAGCAAATCCGGATATGTGTCGACTTCCGATGTTTGAACGCAGTAACAGTGAAGGACCCATTCCCAATTCCCTTCACCGACACCATCTTGGAGGAGGTCGCCGGGCATGAAATGTACTCGTTCCTCGACGGGTTTTCCGGATATAATCAAATTTGTATTGCCGAAGAAGACAAGTTGAAGACAACTTTTGTGGTCGAAGACGGAGTATACGCGTACCACCGGATGCCATTTGGGTTGTGTAACGCACCGGCCACATTCCAAAGGATAATTTTACACATATTTGACAAGATGTCGGTGGGCAACTTCAGAGCGTTTCTAGACGACTGGTCTATTTTTAGTGACAAGGAAAAACATCTCAAAGCCCTTGGAGAATGCATGGAAAGATGCCGAGCAGCACGTCTAGCATTGAACCCAAAGAAATGCAGGTTCATGGTACCGCAGGGGAAGTTACTAGGCCATATTGTATGCAAAGCCGGGCTAAAGACCGATCCTGACAAAATAAGGGTCATCGTATATATGGAGGCTCCGAAAAATGTCACGGGAGTGAAATCCTTCCTCGGCCATGTCGGGTACTATCGGAGGTTCATTAAGAATTTTGCACAAGTATCATACCCACTAGACTTATTGACAAGGAAGGGACAACCTTTCCTATGGACGGAAGAACAAGAAAAAGCATTCAAGGAACTAAAGGATCGGCTAATCAGTTCACCCATCCTGGTGTACCCAGACTGGGAAAAAGAATTCCACGTACATGTGGATGCCTCAAACTTTGCCATAGGAGCAACGCTCGCACAAGTCGGAGCACATGGGTTGGACCAACTAGTATTCTTTGCTAGTCGGCTACTCTCGAAGGCAGAAAAGAACTACAGTACGACCGAGCGAGAAGCACTAGGGATGGTGTACTCTGTACAAAAATTTAGGCACTACTTGCTAGCAACGCCATTCACCTTCTACGTGGACCATCAAGCTCTGATGTATCTCGTGAACAAGCCTATAATCCAAGGTAGAGTGAGTAGGTGGTTGTTATTACTTCAGGAGTTCACGTTCACTATCATAGTACGGCCAGGGAAGAGTCACGTGATCGCTGACCAGTTGTCAAGAATACGGTCAGGTGAACCTGCGGAAGGGGGCGTGAACGAAGATTTCCCCGATGCACACCTGTTTCAGATTGCAATACTTCCGTCATGGTACGTAAAGATCGGAGAGTACTTGTCCACCTCCTCGTTCCCCAAGGAAATGGCACCAGCAGAGAGGAGAAAGCTCGTACTAAAAAGCAAAACCTTCCAGCTAATTAACGGCTTGCTATACAAAATGGGGTCTGACCAGATCCTCTGAAGATGTGTTATAGAAGAAGAAATACCAAGGGTACTGAAGGAGGCACATGAGGGTCTGGCTGGCGGGCATATGGGACCAGATGCCACGGCGAGAAAAATCCTGTTGGCAGGGCTATGGTGGCCGACGATGCACACAGACGCATGGGAGTGGGTGATAAGATGTGATCCCTGCCAGAGAGTAGGAAAACCTCTGAAGCGGGACTTTATGCCACTCTATCCATCCCAGCCACAGGAGTTGTTTGAGCGATGGGGATTGGACTTCATCGGACCACTGAAAGTGAGTCACCTACACCGGTGTCGATACATCGTGGTGGCGACAAAATATCTCATGAAGTGGGCTGAAGCACGAGCATTACTAGATAACACAACCCAGAGCACAGCCAGATTCATCTACGAACAGATAGTGACACGGTACGGGATTCCAATCCAAATTACCAGTGATCGAGGAGGACACTTTGTGAATCACGTCATCCGACTGATGACAACAGAGTTCCGGATATTCCACAACCTATCTAGCCCGTACTACCCACGAGCCAATGGCCAAGTAGAATCTACGAATAAGGTACTAGCGGCAATTATTCACAAGTCTTGCAGTATAGAGGAAGCGAATTGGGAAGAGCAGCTACCAGCTGTCCTGTGGGCATACTGTATGACATACAAAGTAACAACAGGACACACACCTTTCTAGTTGATGTACGGCTAGGAAGCAGTAATACCAATGGAATACATGGTACCGAGTCTACGAATAGCCATAGAGAACCGGTTAGGAGATACGGAGAGTTTGAAGGAGCAGTTATACGGACTCAACAAACTCGACGAGCGGAGAGTGATGGCACAATGGGTCACGGAAAATATGCAACGGAGAAGGAAGCATTGGCACGACAAACACCTCTGACGAATGGACTTCCGGCCAAGACAATTAGTTTTGAAGTATAACGGCCGTAACAAGATTAAACCAGGGAAGTTCAAAGTAAGGTGGTTAGGACCGTTCAAAATCAAAGAAGTATGCAACAATGGGTCTATAAAACTCGAGAATCTGGATGGATCGCCCCTACTGAGTGCAATCAACGGATCTAAGCTGAAGATATACCAGGAGAGAAAAGAGAAGGGACATATTATAGCCATCAATATGCTCGGATACACCACTAAGGAAGATTGGCCTGTGCAGACAGAGGCACCAAGAGAGCAAGACTGGGGTTTGGGAGGCCCCGGATACGCAAGAGAAGAAATCTGGGCAGGCAGGAACCAGATAATGGAAGAGAGATTGGTAGAAAAGAGAGTGGAAGGAATTGCAGTACCACAAATAAACAAACACCTAACTAATGCAGTGTTCGGGACACCTGCATTATGGAAACGAATGGGTGGACATTGGAGTTTCGTCGCACCATACGAAGGCATACGAAAGGGGTACCTGGCAAAAGAAATAGATGAGGAGGCACAAAAGGAAAAGGACGAACAAGCGGAAAAAGAACCCCAACCTGAAGAAAATGACGAGGAGAAGGAAGAGTGGGACGATGAACAATGGGAAGAATAATTTGCAAAAACGGCTCCTTGTCTAAGAACTGTGACCATGGCAGAAGACCAGTTCCTATCACATGTGGATGGTTATACAGAGGAGATACTACAGCTAATGAGAAGAGAAAGAAGGAAGGTGCCGAGGATAAGGAAGGTAGCAATAAAAGACAGACTCTGGAAAATAATACCAAATCCGGCCGGACCTCCCACAGTAGAAGGTGAAGATGTTACATGGTACCAACAGTACGGAGGAAGGTATGTCGACGGCCGATATAAAGGTACTAGTCCTACCCCTTTACTCGATAAATGGTTTGATGTACAATATATAGGTACATGTTACGAAGAAGAATGTTACAAAAAACCTCCACATACCTGTAAATGGTATTATGCGTCCGAGTTAAAGGTTCGAGAACGAGGCCAAAAAAGAGGCATGAAAAGAAAAAATGATGAAAGAAAAATAAACGATAAGAAAAAGCAAGAAATTGGAAAAAAGAGAATGGACAGAAGAAATTTAAAAGAGAAAGAAAATAAAGAAAAAGCAGAATTTAACGAAGGGGAGAAAGGAAATAATAAAAGAATATTAAAAAGAGAGATGAAAAGATGGAAAACAAAAAAAGTGGCCAAAGTCATTAAAACCACATGAGTGGAAAAAAACTCAACAAACCGTACGCCCAAAAAAGCAAGAGGTGTCCGAAAAAAACCATAAAGGAGATGTCGTACGCATTGTGAGGGAAGGTATCAGAGTTGGCAAGGGAATAACCAGAGTAAGAAGTAGTCGCCAAGAGAAGTGCCAGAGCAAGGAGAACGCAGTACGCGTCTGGAAGAAAGGCATCCGAGTTGCCAGGAGGGTACGCAACCATAAGGAGAAATCCGTACGCAGCCAGAGGAAGCACCAATACGTACGAAGCTCAAAGAAGTATTAGGGGAAGACAGTACGTGAATACCAGGAGGAGGAAGCCGTACGTCAAAAGAAAGCCGTACGCCAAGGAGAAACCACAAGCCAAAAATCCATACGTTGCTCTAAAAAGTTCGTACATTGCCAAGTAAAGTCTGTACGCTGCTATCAAAAATCTGTACGTTGCTCTGAAAAGTCCGTACGTTGCCAAGTGAAGTCTGTACGCTGCTATCAGAAATCCATACGTTGCTCTCAGAAATCCGTACATTGCTCTCAAAAATCTATACGTGGCAACCAAAAGCCTGTTCATTACCAAGAAAAGTCTGTACGCCAAACTAAAGGAAAGTCTGTACATTGCACGCAGAGGCCCATACGCTGCAAAGTGAAGCCCGTACGTTTCAAACCAAATTCCGTACGCCAAGGCCAGCAAAGTTTCGTACGCTGAATTCAAGAGAAGAACTCAGTACAAAAGGGTGAGGAAGGAATCGTACGGAAGAAGAAGGCACCCGTACATGTGCAGTGGAACAAATCCGTACGGTCCAAACAAGACGGTGTACCAGCCATCGAGCCAAGACAAGACAAAGTAACTGTCGTACCAAGGTACGGATCAAGGATTAAATTAATTGGAGTAGTCGCTGTCAATTATTTTCAGTTCCGTAAGCAGAAGACAATGGATGCCAGCACGAGCACCAAGGGCAAGAAACTAATACTCAGACCCAAGGTGGCTGGGAATAAAGCAGATAAGGGGAAAACGAACAACGTGACAACAGATTCATTGACATGGGAAAGCTTCACAGGCATAGACTGCAAAACCTAGTGGCAAGAGACAGCTTCGGATCACCCGACGAAGCAAGCACTAGCAATGGTATAGGTTGACAAGGTAATACAATGCCCATTTTTCAACTCCAGAGACTTCAAGGCCTATCTAAAAGATATTGTGGCCAATTACAATTAGCATGGGCACCAGAGCACAATTGAGTACGAAGAAGTTCCGATGACGGTGGCTTTCTCACCAGCCGACTTTAGGCGAGTCTTTGGCATACCTGCGTCTGGCAAGGTAGTTGCCAAACCAACCACAAAGATGACCGCCCAACAGAAAGAAATGATTATTACATGCATTTGCAAGCCTGATATCACAGAAAAAGAGAAAGAAATGGTGTGGAGTTCAGGAGCGAGGGGGCTGCGGAAAAACATGCTGATAAGTCCGGAGTGGAAATGCATCATGGACCTCATCAAGTACAAGTTGACAGGTGCCAGTCGAGCCTCAGACATAGCAACCTGGATGGTGGATTTCATGTTCGGGTTGAGTGTAGGACGGATTTACAATTGGGTGCTCTACCTGTCAAAAAGGGTTAGAGAATTTCTAGAATGCAAACATAAAGCATTCTACATGACCCAGCATCTGATAGCACTGTTTTTGGATGCCGTCTATAATCAGGTGCCGCAAGGCAAACTGGGGAAACTACAACCAACCAGGGATTATGACTCTTCTTGGCCAACAATATCCCGGTGGACAACCTTAGAGGCAGGCGGCACAGCAGAGGAACCCAAGACGGCAAGGAGAAAGAGGAAGCAACCAGCTAGTGATGAATATGATCAGTTAGCACTTTCCTCCTCAACAAACAGCATTGCACCAGCTAGTGTTTATTCAATAGAGGTGAATCCCTGAGCAGTAGCACCTATCGAACAAGAGTTGGGAGAGGAAGTTGACATGGCTGGGAAAGTTGAGGGTGAGCCAGACATAGCACCCTTGACTAGAGGCGTGCCTGACGAACAGGTGGAAGTAGAGAGTACAGCCATAGACAACACAATGGGTGAGGACGCACCTTCAGAGGAGGTACTCCATGTAGACAGATGGTTGAGGGAAATGGGCTCTCCCATTAGGGAAGAAGATATTTCCCCCATACATTCACCGGGCTTGCAGGAGATGGAGGGAGTACCTACAGGAAGCACACAACTGGCGGCTCACATACCAGTAGTTCAGCAGACAGAGATAGAACAACTAAAAGGAGGAGTGGGAGAAGTGGCACCACAGGTAATACACATTCTATCAGATGGGGAGACTCCGAGAGCAGAGCAGCCAGCCATACCTGCAACCGCTAGTACCAACGGGGAGTCTAGTGAGGACGTGTCTGAAGGGATTGCGGTGGTAATTCCCAAGCCTGACAGAGAAGATCCAATCGGCACGATCGAAAGGTACATCCACAACCTGGAGCCTATTGCGTTAGTTATTAAGTGTCAGACATTGCCAAGACACTTAATAGGAATTACTCACCCATAGCGGAGCAAGAGGCTAAACGGATAATTCAATTCATGAACTCAGAGAGTGAAAAAGAGTTCAACAGGATATTTACAGGGGAATGGGTGGGCAGACAGACACCTGAGATGATGGCAGCCTGGTATCCTAAGAGGCCGTCTTTCCGTGGGAAGGACGATAAGCTGGTAGCCCAACTTTTTGAGATGGAGGCAGCATACAGGTCCTTGTTTCTAGCCTACAAGAAGTTTGAGAGGAAAGGAGACCAAATGGAGCAGAAAGCAGACCAGGCAATCACGCTCTCCCAGAACATTTGTGCCAAGGCAGAATCTATAGAGAAACAAAGACTAGAGCTCTCTCACCTATTAGAGGAAGAAAACAAGAAGGTAACCGACCGAGATAACACCATATTGGAAATGGAAAGAAGAATGAAGGTGCGAGAGGAAGAAATGGCTAAACAGTTAGCAAGAAAGGACGAAGAACTGGCGAAGGTTAACAAAAATTTGAAGGAGGCAGTACATTTGGTGAAGACCACGCGAGAGAAGGAATTGAAGGCCACTCGTCACCTGCAACAACGTACTGAGGAGGTGTACCGGCTGCGTCAACTCACCACTTCGGCAACCACTTCTTTAGTCCCTCAACCGCCAGGGATGTCTTCTCAACCCTCTTCTCACTAAATCTGTTTTGTAAAAGGGCTCCCAATTTTTTGTGTTAGTCGTCTGGGAAGCTGACTTCTTTTTGAGGGGGGGATGATGTAAGCCAACGTATGTAGTTGGTCTTAGCGTAGCTAAGACCGGCCTTAGCGTAGTCGGCCTTAGCGTAGTCGGCTGGTGGCTTTGGTAATAAAACATTAGTTGTAGCGAGAATAAGTAAAGTATAGTTAATGGCATGTAACGAAATCCTGATTAGTTATGGTTATGAAGTGGCACAACAGTTGGTTGCTCAACCACCGCCGAACGCTATATGTACTGGGACCATGTCGTCGGATGGGAGTTATGTTATGTGGAATTGATAATACTATGACAATCAGATTGTATATGTTAATACTTGCAATGAATGAATAGAAGTGTTCATGATTCAGCCTTATTATGTTATTCTCTCTATGTATTGCATCTAGTTCAATTTACTTCCTGTGTAAGTAGTACGTTGATAGAAACACTCCGCAAGGTAAACAAACCATAAATGTTATTGTTTTTTCATTTATATCTTATTGCAACATACTTCAAATTTATAAAAATTGTTCCAAATTTTCAATCATAATGTCAACCTCAATTAGAAGGGATCCTTGTTGGAAACATGCCATCCCTACGACAAAAAAAGAAGAGATAAGATGTATCCATTGCAAAACAAAAATGCTTGGGGAAGGCATTAACCAATTGAAATATCACCTTGCACATATACCATGTCATGATGCTAAACCATGCCTAGCAATGCCTCCTAGAGTTATAAGCGAAGTGCAAAGTCAATCAAAGGCATTGAGCAACAAAATTTTTTATTTTTTTTAAGTACGGAAAAGAAATAGCAGCCATTAGTGGAAAGACTTCTTCCATTCTTCCATTTCCTTGATCTATAAGTAATGGCAATGGCAATGGTAGTGTCATTATTGAGCTTAGCATTCGTGGAGCTTCATCTAATTTAGATTCATATTCTACTTCACACACTACTCCAAGTGCCCAACCATCACTTGAGAGCATGGATTGGAACAAGAATAAGTATGATCTGCAAAAAGTGCAATTGAAGACTTCTAGTTCTATTGTACCATTCCATTTCATGCAACCAAGTAATTACTATTATTGTTTTAAAATAGATAGTTCGATTTCTTTGTCTCGTGAATTTTTGCATTTAGGGGTATGTAGCATTGTAGATTTTAAAGTCAAACTCTCAATTTAAAATACTTATTTTATTTGTTTTAGGTCTCCTTATTGGCAAAACATGATAGATGTTATTACTGTTTGTGGGGTGGGGTCCATAGCTCCTAATGATGAGGAGATAAAGGGCCCCATTTTGAATCAAAACATGACTGATGTGAAAACCAAAATTGACTAGCAATGTGACATATGGAAGAAAAAGAGTTGGACTGGGAGAAGAAATAAATCATTGTTGAATTTTCTTGTTTCTTCCTCAAGTAATTATACTTCATGATATCCATTTGATTTTGTTTTTTTCTCAAGTGACAATGTTCTTGAAGTCAATTGATGCTTCAGTCAGACTTTGGAGGAAGACTTGGCAAGGTGGGTGAGGAGAATGTAGTGCAAATCGTTACAAATAATGCAGTAAATTATGTTGATGCAAGTAGACTACTCATGGATAGGCACCCATATTTGTTTTGGACTCCTTGTGTCACTCATTTCCTTGACCTCATATTGGAAGATCTTGACAAAATTTCATGGATCAAAACATATATAGAGTATATGCAAAAAATATTTGTAAATACATATATAATCATACTTAGGTCCTCAAACCAATGAGAAATTCATGAACAAGAAAGAGTTGGCTCGCCCTAGAATAACCCACTTTGCAATAAATTTTATCACATTACAATCCTTGCTTCAATCAAAAGCCCCTTTAAGGCACATATTTGTTAGTGAGAAGTGGTCTACATCATCATATGCAAAGACCGATGCAAGGGTTGATGTGGTTGATTGGATCTTTGATGAGCATAGTTTTTGGCAACTGGCCAAGAAGATTGTAGAGGTAAATTTTCATTATATTTTTCTTTGTATTTACATTTCATTTGCTTGCTTTTGTTCACACTCGTATTAATGTTTCACAATGATTGCAGTTCATAGAGCCTTCAGTTCTCCTACGAGTTGCTAATGAGGAGAAGCCCACAATGGGCCAAATATATGAAGCCATGGGTAGGGTGAAGGAGGCCATTAGATTCATTTATTTTGGAGTTAGGGATAAGTATTATCCCATAGGGGATGATCATTGATCAATGATGGCACCTTTAACTTCACAAGCCCTTACATGCAACTACCTATTTCCTCAATCCGAGATTCCAATTCAGCCCAAATTTCAAAGCCAATGAGAAGGTCTTGAGTGGGCTCTACACAATCATAGATTGGATGGCCCTTGATTCTTTGGTTGGAATGTAGATAATCACGGAGATAGAGATCTCCAGGCTTGCACAAGGAGATCTCTTTGCATGAGAGATATGCAAGACAACTCAAACAACATTGCAGCTAGGTAAAAATCTATTAAAGGCATAATTTAAGTTCAAAAATTAAAAAATTTCCCTTGTTTATGTTAATATTTAAAGTGAAACTCAAAGTTAAACAATGAGATTGAATTTTTTTCTTCTCATTTTAGATGCATGGTAGGAAAGGTTTGGTACTAAGATGTCAAATCTTCAAAGGATTGCAACTTGTGTATTGAGCCAACCATGTAGCGCTTCAAGATGTGAGCACAATCAATGTATGTTTGAGCCAAAAAATAAAGAGTTGAAAATCTTTTTGTGGCATTATGTCAAACAGTTCACGTGCCTCGTGTATGCTTCCATATTTTGCAAGCATGTCTACCAAGGCAATTGCAAGCTTGCAACTACAACACCTAACAGAAATCCCCCTTCCTCTATCCTTTGATAGATCCCTATTCCAACGCTTCCATTTTGGCATGGGCAAGTAGGATGTTGGCAAAAGTTGTAAATTTTGGCTTGATACTTCCCAATTGCCTTCGCTTGAAAGTCGTTAAGGCCTTTTTTTTAAATCCAGTTTGTGCACACCCTACAATCATGGCATTCCATAAAACTAAATTTCACTGAGGAATTCTGTCAAACACTTCACTACCTTGTCTACGCTTTCACTTTTTGGATTTGATCATCTTTTAAATGCATCTAGTAATAATTTCCATTTCCTAGAAGAATTTGCTGCAGCTATTATTTGCTGGTGAGTTTCACTTTAGATCATAGTCCCAACACCCATGCCAAATTATACAGCTAAATAAGAGATCTAGGGCCTTAAATCCTAGGTTGGATTGTGAGGACGATTGAGAGCTTTGTGGCCTTTGATGTCAAACTAGCCTATAAAATCATTAATGGTGGCCTTATACCCAAGTTGGATTGTGTATCCAAATAAGATACACATATGTGCAATTTATTAAATAGTTTAGAGTTTGATGCCAACTTATTTAAAGGTTGACAGATTATGATTTTAAGTAACTTAGATCAATTAGGTGTCTTAGAAGCAATTCTTGAGTGATACACTCACAAAATGAATACCTAGTATCACAATTAGAAGGTTATTTTATTCTTTCCATTATCCAGTTATGTTCTTTTTAAATCTGAATCATGATATATTTTAAACTTTATGTTTTACTTTAAAAAAATTATCGCTGCAATACTGCATCATTGGTCGATTCAATGAAGTCAATTACATTTTCAATATTTGACTTAATTTTACTCAATTAATATTGAATTCGATACATTATATGAGTATCTAAACTTAAATTTTGACGTTGTGTATAGTCAGTCTTGTAGAAATCTGGGTATTCCCCCTGCTGTCCCCAAAAAATGGCCCTTGGACTGCCATCTTTAAAACACAACATTGATTTTTACATACCATTATAATACACAGAAAATTGGACATATACAAAATGTCAGACAAAACTTTGGCTACACAGTACACCCAAGAAAAACTCAACAATGTGTTTTCTTAAAAACGTTGGCATCATTTGCCTTGAGATACTTATTTTTTGAAAATTTTGTATCATGAAAGACTGAATTAAAATGTTTTTGCAGATATGATCATAATGCCATGTCAAAGAGACCTTCCGTGAACACATTGCACATCAATCTCAAGTACAACTAAGGTCAAATGCAACTAGTGTTTAAACGATATAAACAATGGAATTTATCACTTCAAATGGCATTTGACGGAGGCAAGACATGACACCACTACTTACACAAAACGCCCTACAAATGTCATATATCAGGCAAAACAAGCTCTTCTGACGATTTCTTATTGTAAGGCAGAAAAAGCAAGAACTTGAACAGAAATAGCTTCTAATTCTACAAATGCTAGGAGCAATCCTTTGGAGGAGACAACTGGTGCATAAGAATTTTTTAGTGAATCTGGGTGAACACCTTCTACAACACATGGCCCAAACATAGGTGGAGGAAACATTAATTTTTTCTTTGCACATCATACTACACCAGGATCACAAACCACTTTGGAGAGTACAAGATGGAGAAAGAATGTCCATGAACAAGCAAAGAAGGCAATTGCAAATTTTTGGTAATACTCTAGTGGCCTAGCCTGTTAGTGTTTTGTAGCTTAGGTAGCTATTTTCTTAAATAAAATGTAGTCAAGGCAGGTCGGCCTCTTGTTTCATAAACAAAATTATATTTATTTCTAGGTCGGCCCTAGAAAGGAGGGTGCCTAGCTTGGTATATAAAGAGGATAGAGTCCTCTCATTTATTCAATCAATTCACTCCAATTTGAATATCTTCAGCAGCAGTTCACCTCCTAGCAGCAGATCAGACCTTGAAGAAGTGTTATCATTAGTGCATTTAAAGTTCGCTTCAAGGAGAAGTCCTATTTCTCATTGTATGAGATTCAGCCTATTCTAGGGCTTGATTTTGTATGCAGTGTTCTGCACTTTTCTTCTAATATATGAGAGAATATTGTTGTTGGGTTTTTCTCCCTCAAGTAGGAGGGTTTTCCCAGGGTAATCACTATGTTTGTTGTTTCATGTGTCGAGTTTTCTGCTTATTGCATTTCTGATCATAAAACTAACATGGTATCAGAGTGGGTTTAGAAGAGATCTGATCAGATTTGTTGAAGCAATCTGAAGGGCGTTTTGGATTTTTAATCATTGGGAAACAAGTATTTGAGCGCTTTCTAAAGTGAGATGATATTTGAGGTCGTTGGTAAGAAAATGCAATCAACGGGGAGATTGAATTTTGATTGGTTTCTAGCAATGGGAAATCTAAGAATGGAAAATCTCAGATGGTAGAGGTCATGCCTAGACATAGCCCCAACACATCTAATCTGCATAATTGGTTCATCCTGGTGGAGCATTTAGTGGTTCAATGCTTTGACAACCGAATACAAACGGTTTTCAAATATTTATTGGTAGGCTCTTTCTTATTGTTAACGGTAGAGCATTATTGAAGGCAGACATCGGTATGCAGATCATAAATCATTCTGTGTATTTTATTGTTGACTATTGTGGGGTCGAGCAAGCTTGAAGCGTGATAATCTGGTGTCAATATCTTCATTTATACGATGGCGAAGGTGACGTTGAATAACCTTTGATTCATCAACAATAGAATCTTGAGTCCAACGACTCGAATCAAACATAGAAGGAACCGAGTTTAATTAATAACAGCGATGGAAGTTAAAGGCACTTTCTCTGTGTGGCGGAGGTGATAGCTTGTTCGGAGGATATTGGCACCATTTATGTGAAGCGATGAGAAAGGTGATTGTCGGAGGAGTATGTTATTATTCGTTGTTCGCGACAACCTGATATAGGACATATGACTTCATTTCACCAATACTCATTTTGTTTTTGTATATCTAAAGAAGACACTCCTGGACAAGTAAGCTCGACCATGGAAGGAAAGATATATACAAGTACTTTATATCTTGAAGGCAAAATCAAGGGAAGATCATTGCGAGCATTAGCATTGGCACCGACTGTGTCATGTGTACTGTAGTAAGGAGTCAAGGAGATTGATGGAACCTGTGAATACTTGTCGACCTGTCAATACGAGATGTGTCGTGGAACAAGATATTCTAGCCGATGATCCTACTTGCAAATGATTCAAAATTCAATGTGTGCTGAGATATATTTGTGTTCAATGGTATTGTCGGGTTCATTCAGCAATAGGAACATCTAGAGGATTTCGGGATTGCTAGCACTGTGTGTGCTTTGCATCTATCAGAGGAGTCGCGATTATGTAGCAATATGCGGGTATGCACATTCTTAGTGAAGTCGAATGTTATTTAATGTTAACCACCATTTATTAGAAATTGGTCGGACCTTTAAATATATGATTGAGAGTAAGTATCGGGAAGGTCATAAGGGTCAACGTCTCAATCTATCATTCTATCGGAGATTTTGTGTTATGGACATTGGGAGTCATTAGCAAGGTCAAGGAATCCATTACACTGTGGCAAGTAATTACATGGAAGCGATTGATGAAAGCTGATATCATTCGAAGCCATTAGCAGAAGTGTGAGGGACCTGAGCGGTTGCAGTGTGCGTTGATCATTGGTGAAGGCCAAAATTGTTAAATGGAGGTTTGAGTAATTATTCTCAATGGCAAACGTAAATCCTAAAACAAATATATGGTGCTTTGTTTCTCTTCGCGAATGGGGATTTCTACAGTTGCTTGGTATTTACTGGGCGTTAATATTGGAATCTAAGCGAAGGCAAATGAAGGCCAAGGCTATTGAGTTTTGTTTTTGTAGGGGATGAAGATGAAGTGAAAAGAGCATCACAATAGGCCCTTGCAACGCTTCCTGATTTGAAGGAGCAAAAGGATGATGAGAGATTGCATAAGGAATTCAAAGGGAGGAAGAGCTTGAGGCATCCAGTGAGGAAGTCATGTCAGCTGGAGAAATGAACAAACATGGAGACATAGCTTGCAACCATGGGACTCGGTTGGTGGCACATAACTCTCTTGATTCTTCACTACAAACATCTCTCGAGGGCACAAGGTTGGGTCAGCCTTGGATGGAGAGTTTGCATCAACAAAGAAGATTGAAAAAGATGAAAACACTTAACAACGGAGAACCTATACAAATTATCATTGCGGTCAGCTACTTCGAAGAGGAGGAAATGACATTCAGAGGGAGTTAAATTCCGAGAATTCAAGACACAAGTTGAGATCATGTCCAGGAAATGGAGGGGAGTTCACTTCCAGAGGATTTCTTTGCAACCTCTGAGGCAGGCATCAAGAGAGAGTTTTGTGACTCACTAAGAAGAAGTGAAGATGTCAGCTAAGTGGGTTGCAGTGTTGCAAGGCCAGGTGCTAAAATCCTTGGAAGACCTCTTCACCTGCAGAGAACAGAATTGCACAAGACAGTCAATCTGGATTTGACATTGGTAGCTCCGCAAACCTATTCAAAATAAGGTGATCTAGGATGAGGTCAAGAAGGACAGTCCTGAACTCTCGCAAGTCAATAGTGTCGGAGGTGTGCATTGGAAACCGTTCCTCTAAGGCAAGCATTGCAAGCAATCTTGGACGAGGAGGTCAGGAGGTTGATGCAAGTACTTGGAGCTTCAGAGGGAGTCACGTGATCATGAAGATTTGTTGTAATGTATATTTCTCTAAGACAGAGAAATATGAGGTGAAAGCCCTTGTAGTGTATATTTCTCTAAGACGGAGAAATATGAGGTGAAAGCCCTTATAGTGTATATTTCTCTGAGACGGAGAAATATGAGGTGCAAGCCCTTGTTCATCTCTGAGAATAAGACGAGGCATCATGTTGAGAGACTCCATGACGACATCACGTTGAGAGACTCCATGATGAATCCTTGTACATCTCTGAGACTGAGATGTGTTTCTTTCCACACATGGGAGTATCCATTGTGGACATCATGTCTAGAGACTCCATGACGACATCACGTTGAGAGACTCTGTGATGAACCCTTGTACATCTCTGAGACTGAGATGTGTTTCTTTCCACACATGGGAGTAGCCATTGTGGACGTCATGTTGAGAGACTCCATGACGACATCACATTGAGAGACTCCATGATGAACCCTTGTACATCTCTGAGACTAAGATGTGTTTTCCACAAATGGGTGTAGCCATTGTGGACATCATGTTGAGAGACTCCATGATGAACTCTTGTACATCTCTGAGACTGAAATGTGTTTTTCCACATATGAGTGTAGCCATTGTGGGCGTCATGTTGAGAGACTCCATGACGAGAATATTTGAAAATACCTCCCTAGCTAAGAGGGAGTGTTAGTGTTTTGTAGCTTAGGGAGTTATTTTCTTAAATAAAATCTAATCAAGGAAGGTCGGCCTCTTGTTTCATAAACAAAATTATATTTATTTCTAAGTCGGCCCTAGAAAGGAGGGTGTCTAGCTTGGTATATAAAGAGGATAGAGTCCTCTCATTTATTCAATCAATTCACTCCAATTCGAATATCTTCAGCAGCAGTTTGCCTCCTAGCAGCAGATTAGACCTTGAAGAAGTGTTATCATTAGTTCATTTAAGGTTCGCTTTAAGGAGAAGTACTATTTCTCATTGTATGAGACTCGGCCTATTCTAGGGCCTGATTTTGTATGCACTTTTCTGCACTTTTCTTCTAATATATAAGAGAATATTGTTGTTGGGTTTTTCTCCCTCGAGTAGGAGGGTTTTCCCAGGGTAATCCCTATGTTCATTGTTTCATGTGTTGAGTTTTCTGCTTTCTGCATTTATGATCATAAAACTAACATAGCCTACCATTCCATGTTGTCAACTAAGTTACCGGAATCGGCCCTTTACCCTGCCGATTCCGGGTATGGGAGGTATCGATTCTGGTACGTGTTGGAATCCCTGTGGATCCGCCAGGGTTCGGATTTTTTCATCCTGACGTTTGGCTTCAGGAATCCGGCCGTTTTTCAGGTGACGTGGCGTTTTTGCAACGTGTTCGAGGCGTTTGGCACGGGGATTGAAACCTTTTTCTTCTTTTTCGTATGAAAAAGCAAAGTCGAAACCCTATTTCGTATCTTTTGACTTCGTTTTTCTCTGCAAAAAAACGCAGGTGTTTGAGCGACCATAACTTCATTGGGCGACCACAGAGGACCTCCTTGGCTGTGACCAGACACGTTGATCTCCAGGCAGTGAGCGACGAAATCGCGTGAGGCAGGAGGCGTTGCAAGCAGCAAGCAACGAAACGTCGAAATCTCCAGCCACAAAAGCCACGAAATCATTAGGTAGGGTTCGGCTCCATTGTTTTTTTTCCTTTGTAAAATTTAAATGAAATGTTTAAAACTTTAAAGGTTTAAAATTTATAAATGATAATTTTTAATTTTTAATTTATAATAGTTATTACTTATTAATATACTATGTATTTTAATTATTATTTAATATTTATTGTTTTAAAATTTAAAGTTTGTAATTGTAATATTGTATATTTTAAAATTTAAAGTTCAAATATATAATATTTAAATATTTTATTATTTACAATTTTACTGTTTTAAATTTGTAATATTGTATATTTTAAAATTTAAAGTTTAAATATATACCATTAAAATATTTTGTTATTTACTATTTTAAATTTGTAATATTGTTTATTTTAAAGTTTAAATATATAAATAATAATATTAAAATATTTTATTTACTGTTTTAAATTTTTTATATTGTGTATTTTAAATTAAACTTCAATTTTACAGTTTTACTAAAGTGAAAAATTAAAATGGTATATCAATTTAATTTAAATATTTAATATTTATTGTTTAATAATTGATTAATTGTTTTTGAACTTGTAGCAACATAATGGCAACCAGTTCTACTTCTATTGCTCGACCCGCCTTTAAAACTGACCCGAATTCACCTCTATGGAAATATGTACAAATGATCCAACAAGTTAAAGGGGGGGGAACATTTGTTTGGATATGCAAACATTGTAAAGTTCAGTATACTAGCTCATACAGTCATGTGAAATTCCATTTATGTCGCATTCCTAGATAAGGAATTGCAGTATGTGTAGGAGAAAATGGTAAAGAGTTAGATCCTTGAAAAGTAGCAGAATACACTAAAGAGTAAGAGGAAGCAAATGCAAGAGTTGATCGTACCACAAACCATCCTTTTTTGAGAGGAATAGGAAGTGGAAGGGGATCAAAGAGGCCTCCTCCTTCTCCAACACATAGTGACTTTCCTGATGTTGTAGTAGAGAGCCACCCATTTTTGAATAGAAGCGAAGAAGATCTTGTTGGTGTGAAGAGAAGCAAGGGGCCATTAGAAAGAGCATTTAAGCTTCAAGCTAGAGAGCTTGCACATCAAGTCGTTGCAAGATGTCTATATGCAAACGGTTTGGCATTTAATGTTGTAAGACCACCATATTGGCAAGATATGTTGAGAAAGGCAAGTGACTGTCCACCAGGGTACACAGGGCCAGGTTATGAGAAGGTGTGTACCACCTTACTAGCAAAGGAGGTAAAAGGCATAAACAATGCATTGGCTCCCATTAGAAATTCATGGAAAAAAACAAGGGTGTCAATTGTTTCAGATGGATGGAAGGATGCCAAAAACCAACCATTAATCAATGTGATTGCAGTGAGCCCTAAAGGGGCAATGTTTTTGAAAGCCGTGGATTGTGAAGGACAAATGAAGGATGCACAATTTATTGCTGACATCCTTATACAGTGCATTCAAGATGTGGGTCCTGAAAATGTTGTCCAAGTAATAACAGACAATGCAAAGAATTGTAGAGCTACAGGTATGTTGATTGAGACACGGTTTGAGCACATATTTTGGACACCTTGTGCCATTCACTCTCTCAACCTCATGCTACAAAAGTTGGGTGCAAAAATAAATTGGATCAAACAAATGTATGCTGAAGCTGAAGAGATTCAAATGTTCATCACAAACCATCAAATGTCACAGGCCATTTTTAGATCATTTTCAGCATTGGAGTTGTTGAAGGTAATTGAAACACTTCAACTTTTAAATTTTACATTTCACTTTAGTAATTACTAATTTATTTTTTAAACTCAAGCATGTCTTCTTTATATTTTTATTTTTATTTTAAATTTTTGAATAGGTTGCTGAAACCAGATTTGCATCGAACACGATTGTCTTGAGACGACTTGTGAAGGTGCGGGAGGCACTTTCTAGCATGGTTATCAGTCAAAGTTGGTCCTTGTGGAGGCAATCCAATACCGAAAGGGCAACAAATGTAAAACGGATGATCCTAGATGACACTTGGTGGGAACGAGCAGAATATCTTCTTAGATTCACGGAGCCCATCATGAGTATGATCCGTTTTACTGACATGGATAAGCCATGTTTGGGAGAGGTATATGATGGCATTGATTCAATGATTGAGAAAATGAAAATCGTCATCAACGAAAAAGAGCAAGATCCTGATGAAACTTTCTTCAAAGAGGTGCAAACAATTTTTGTTTACCGGTGGAACAAAATGACCACCCCATTAACTCCCAAATTTTATAGTGATGAGATTCTTGCTTTGCCATCAAGAGTGCAACCATATTCAGATCAAGAAGTTGGTGTGGGGTGTTTGAAAGCACTTGGTAGACTCTTCCCCGATCAAGAAATGGAGTATTTAGTTAGAGCTGAGTTTGCTGATTTTGTAGCTGGCGAAAATCAAAGTAGTGCTGCTTCACGTGACAAGTATAGGATGGATGCTCATTCTTGGTGGTATATCAATGGTTTTACAACACCACATCTCCAAACTCTTGCAATCAAAGTTTTATCGCAAGTAAGTTAACTTAGTTTTTGTTGCACTCTCTAAATTTATATTGTTTACTATTTTAAAAATAATAAAATGGTTAACTTCAAATTTAAAGTTTAATTTACAATTTTATAATTATAAGTTCCTCTCACTTTTTTTCAATAGGTTGCTAGTTCCTCTTCAGCTGAGCGAAATTGGAGTACATACTCCTTTATCCACTCAGTGAAATGCAACCGATTGGCAACAAGTAAGGCGGAAGAGCTTGTTTATGTGCATTCCAACTTGTGCCTTCTTACTCATAAAAAGAATGAGTATAAGGAAGGAGGCGCGAGGTTATGGGATGTAGATCCAGAGCGAACTGATTTGGATTTTTCAGCTGCCACACAATCTTTACTTTCTGTGGAGTCGGATGCCCAGCATGCTTCCAGTAGAAGTGCTAGTGGGCCTGCATGTGGTTCTACTAATTTACCTACATCATCTAATGTCAATGACGATAATGATCTTAATCTTCCTGATGATCCATATGATGCCTACTATTAATTGTATTATTTTGTTTTAAATGTTGAACCAATGAACAATGAATTCAATATAATTATATTCCTATCGTAACATTCAAGTTTTGAAAATTTCATATCAAATTAATTTAGTATAATTGTATTTCATATTTGTTATATTTATGGTAGTTCTAAGTTTTGTTTAGCATATGCATGATATGTGGTATTCTAAATTTAATTCTTGTTTTTACTTTTTAGGCTGCAAATATGTCTATATCCTAAGTCACAAGATTCGAATTCAAATTCGAATTCGGCAACATTGAAATTCGGATAAAATTCGGCAAGAGAAAATTTTGAAAAGTAAAAAATTCGGATTAAATTCGCCTTATGTAAAAAATTATATGATTTTTAATTTTTTAATTATAAAATAACATTTAAATTATATTAAATTACACTATATTAAATTTTAAATTTAATTTTAAAAGACAGAATACAGTTATATGAAGTTTATAACTTTATTATATTTAAAATCATATAATTAATAAATAAATTAAAATAATAGTAAACTATAAATATATTAAATATTAATTTTTAATATAAGCATAATATATATAAAATAATAAAATCTTAAATCTAAATAAAGCATAAGGAAACGGAAACATTAAATTAAAATAATAGTAAATTACTAAATACAATTAGTCGCAGCCCCCTAAGCGCCTTGCTTCTAATTGTATTCATGGTCGCGGGCAAACTTCCAATGGTCTGAACGGCGTTGCTCCCTCCTTGCGACCCAAGCGAACAAGTGATTGGTATACCGTCCCTCAATGATGAGTTGAAGTGGTGATGCTATAGTCAGCCCGCTGAAGGGCATCATCACTATCTATATGCAGACTTGCAGATTCGAAGGAGTAGCGACGGATTTCGAGCAAGGCTTATGTCGCTAATAGTGATAATAATTAGTAAACTCTCGCCTTCAGTCGCGGTTCGCCGATAACAAACTCCCCAGTCGCAAATGATTTCAAGACACGAGCAATGGAGGTAGACGCAAATAAAACTCAGACACCAGAAATTCACCTTCAACTGAGAATATAACGAAAAATCATCGAAAAAACCCTAAAAATTTGCGTTATTAATAACAATACTAAAGGCGCCTTTTATTCTGTACGAATTTTGCACGAATTTGAATGAATTTCATGGGATTTTATCAAATTCGCTGAATTTCGAATTTTAACCTTCAAATGCGCCGAATGCTATGACATAGTCTATATCTATGATTTTTATATGTTTTATGTACGGACGTACCCAAATGTAGCCACACCAAAACAAAAAAAAATTGTCATACCGACGTATCGTACCCGTACCTGTACCCATGTACTTGTGCCCGTACCCGTACCCACGTACTCGTACCCGAATTGGCAACTTAGGTTGTCAAACTACGTCACAAGGTTCAAGTTCGAGTTTGTTTTTAGTAACAATAAAATTTAGATGAAATTCGTCAAGGGAAAAAAATCGAAAAAAAAAAATTCATGATTAAATTCACCTTATATAGTTTTTGTGTTTTTAAAATATAACTAATATATCATAAAATTATCAAAATAGTTTATTTAAATATTTAATTTGTTAATTTTTTTATATATAGTAGATCAAAATTGTTTAAAATAAAATATTATACTAAATTCAAATAAATTATACATTAAAATTTTTATTTTTATATTTAAATTTGTTAATTTTAAAATAAATTCATATTATATTTGTTTAACTTAATTTAAATTTGTTAAATTTTATATATTAATAGTTTAAAATATAAATTAAATATTTTAAAATATTAAATTTTCACTTATTAAATGTTAATATTAAAAAATTAAATAAATAAATAAAAACAAAATGAACTAATATTAAATTTAAATATATTGAATGTTAAAATTTTCAATAAAAATTTAATGTAAATAATATAATATTTAATTCTTATAAACATCCATTATTAAAATTTAAACAGCGTATTTAAAACTTTATGAAAGACAAATAAAAGAAGAAACTAAATAAAAACTAGCAATGGCACCTTTTGCAATGGGTACGCAGAAGAGGTGTGGAAGGTCAATTAGGAAAAAATTGGTTTATTTTTTGCACACATTTGTATAGTAAATGAGATCAATTGGTATGTCATTTAGCAAATGATTTTAATATTATTATTAATTTTTAATTAATTGTGTATGTGCTTGGTGTGCGATCGAATGTGTATATATTAATGCCAACAACATAAGAAAATACAAAAGGATGAATGCCAACAACATCACTATTGAAAGTCATTAATGCTAGGGGTAATGTTCCAAATCTCGGGAGAGTAAAATTAGATTCTAGATTCTACAAAAGAAAACTGAGGTTCCATTAGTAAGAGGTCTGGTACATATGAATGTCATACAAGTATCAAATAATAAATCATTATATTCATACCATATGCCCATGCACACTGATTTGGGTCCAAATTCCCTCATATATAAGTGGATGAGAGAAGTTGAAATAGTTCTTGAAACTCTTTGACATAACAAATTGGTCTTTTCCCTTGCATGTCTTGCTGAACTACTACCATTAAGAATGATTTAAATGTGAAGAACACAATTAACCAAGACATTATCTTACAGGAATCTATATATTATCTTAGTATTGGATAAGAATATTTTCCCTATTTTGAATATAAATGTATGAAACAGTATCTTATTTTTGAATGAATGTGATTATATGAAAATGATAGTAAAAATTTCAGTAGATATAGAAAATGAGCTTCTTAATTTTATTTTTATAAGATTGAATAAGGACATTCTTATATGGTGAATACAATAATTTATCTTGTTGTCACATTTAATGAATTGCATATTACAAATTGTATAGTTAGCAGGGGTTATGGTAGATTTGATTTGTAAGGTTAGCCTTCATAAAATGGAAGAGATTTAAGAATTCTATTTTTTTAGATTTGTTTTTGAAAATTACGTTTAAGCTTTTGATATCTTTTAATTTTAAAATAAATCTTTGTATTTTCAGATGGTATAATTGTTCTTTTTGAAAATGATTGAAATAACATCTAATGTGTTATTAAAGCCATATCTCACACAGAATATTTTGAAACAAATATACAAGATTGCTTCTTTAATAGTGTCATTGTTTGTTTCAATTATTGAATAACATAGTTGAATTTTAATTTATTTCTTATAATTATTAAATATATTATAATTAATTATAGCCTTAATATTTAGTTAATTAAAAATCTATATAATTATAATTATAACTCAATTTATATAATAATAAATTTAATCTTGAACTTAATTTATTAATTATTATTTTACTAACTAAAATACATTTAAATTAATTTCACCATTAAAACATCAAAATATTATTTTAAAAAATATTATATTATAAGTAAACAAATATTTAAAATAAACATTTATTTATATATATATAAACATAAAAAAAAATTAATATATATTAATATAATATTATTTTTAAAATAATATTTATTATATTTTGAAAAATAAAAAGATTACATATATAAATATAGAAACTTTATATATCAAAAAAAGTTTTAAATATAAATAAAAATGAAAAAAAAAAAAAAAAAACTTGAGCTTTTATTTGAATAACGCCAATCCCAGTTGTGCATGGGATTGCACAATAATAGAGAAAACTCACGGTTTAGTGGTAATAAGAAACGACTTTCTTTCTTTCTTTCTTTCTTTTCTTTTTTTATTTTTTGGGTTTTCTGACAAAACAAATATCTTATTTATGAAGGCACAATTTTACCTCTGACGAAGGTGGGTACGGGTGGGTGTAAATGAAACTATCACCGAAAGCATGTAAATAGCGGCCTGATAAAATGGTGATTTTGGACAGCAGCGAAAATTGGGGGCAAAAATGGCGAAAAACAATGCACAGCTGAGATTCGGCCGAAAAAACGATAGCGTTCGGAAAAACAATCGAAAAATGATGGACGGCTAAGATTTGTTTCACTGTCAACCAGGGTCACTTGTTACATTTCAACCGTTGAAGGAGAAAATGAACTTGGAAAGTTCATATAAGGACACGCCTTTGGCGTAATAAAACGAAATTAAAAAAGAGTTAAATAAAAAAACCCTAAAAATAGACAAAATGTGCAACCTACATGGAAGTTCTAGCAAGAGTTGTGTAATTTCTACAATTCAACTCCTAGTTGGAGCATTTAACAAAAATTTGTAGAATGAAAATGTGTTTGAAGTCAACACCATCATGCCTACTTACTAGTGCTTAGCTCTCACTCAAATCTTAAACTCACAATCGATTGTGGAAGAAATATGTTGTGCCCTAGCGAAAAGAATTCATTGCTCGCTGCTCAACCCTCGACAATAGCCTTGGTTGCCCTTTTTTGTACTGATTGAAAGGTGAATTTCAACAATTTTCATTAAAAAAATTAATGTTTGTCGAGTTTCAAATTTCAAGTATGAAATTCGGCAAACCATATCACTTAGTTGCCAAGTCTCCATACTGACAAGGTATGGTGGATGCTATTGCAACTACAAGTCCTAGGTTCAAAGCCCCTTCTTAGAAGACATTGAGGGTTGGTATGCTCAATGATTCAATACAGGATGTTAACAACTTTAGCTAGAGTGGGCAAAGATTGATCGCACCATAATGTCAAATGGATGGATAGATAGAAGGAACCAAATCCTCAACTTCTTCATCTCTTCTGATATTCGCACTTTTTTTTTGAAATCCATGGATGCATCAAATAGAATCAAATCTACAACTACATTATTTGAGTTGTTTGATGAGGTGGTCATAGATGTATGGTCGCCAAATGTGATTTAGTTTTTCTCAAGCAATATTGTTGCTTGTGTTGCTACTGAGAGACTCTTGACGGACAAATACCTCTCTATGATTTTTAGCCCGTGTGCAACACATTACCTTGATCTAACCCTAAAGGGCATTGATAAACTTGAATGGGTTGAGGACCTGAGGTATTAAAAAAGACTCGCATGATTACCAAATTTATCTATAATCATACGATGGTGTTGTGCATGATGCTCTCTTTCACAAAGGGCAAGGAACTAATTCCACCAAGGATGACAAGCTTTGCAATAGACTTTCTTGCATTGCAAACTCTTTGCCAACAAAAAATGAATCTAAAGTGAGCGTTTGTTTCAAACGAGTGGATGGAGTTTGGCTTAGCAAATCAAACAAATGGCATAGTAGTGGGTAGAGTACATTTATTCTACAAGTTTTTGGGATGTGATTGAATAAGTTGTAGGACTTTCAAATCCTCTAATAAAAAATTTTAGACTAGTGGATGGGGAGAAATCCCCCATGAGCTATTTGTGTGAGGCAATGAGGGGTAAGATGGAAAATAAGAGAGAACTATATATGTCATTCTAGGGCATAATTGATAGAAGTTGGAATCGACAAATGCACTCTCCTCTCCATGTTGTTGGATACTATTTGAACCAATGTTGTTCTATAGCTCCTCATTCAAATATGATGTTTAAGGTCACACAGGTCTTATTCATGTGCATAGAGAAAATGTTCTGAGCCTCAAAAAAATTGCAAGTAGTTATGGTAGAGTTGCCAATGTACAAGCAAGCAAGGGGGCTTTTTCTCAACTATGGATGTCAGACCTTCAAACCAAGTAGACTATAGACTTTTTGACAGTCTCTCTATATTGTGGACATGTACATTAAAGGTGTTAAGATTTTAAGATATTCTTACATGATATCATATTGAAATAATTTGTGTTTTTCAACAAAATGGTGGGATTTTTGGCCAAGAAACCAAAAAATTTATAGATGGATGGTGAGACCCTTTTTGAGCCAACCATGCAATTCATCTGCTTGCAAGCATACTCGGAGTCTTTTTCAACACATACATTCCAAGAAACGTAACAATCAAACACAAGAACGAATGAATGATTTGGTGTTTGTTTACCACAATCTCCGCCTCAAGCTAAAGAAGGCTCAAGATTAGACTTTTAATACACTTGCAATCATAGTTATAATTGTAATCATTATGTTTCTCACTTTCAATTGCCAAGATTAATTTCTACATGGACAAAATCAGGTATTGTTGAGGGTGACAAACCAATTGACCTTGATGAAATTGATCCAAAGTTTTAGTGGATTACAAATGATGATCACTTTCTCAAACCTTAGGATTTTGATGTCCTAATGGAGGCCAGTGTTAGTAGTGATGTGATTGAAGAAATTAGGTGAGGCTCTCACCCAAGAGCTTTATCATCAAGACCTACAACCTAACTCTAGTGTAGCTCTATTTGTAGAAGCAAAAGTCATTGGCTACATCTGATTGTTTGGAACTCTATACTTAGTTTGTGGGTTAACTTTTTACAAACTAGACTGTAATTGATAATTTGTAAATTGTCAACATCTAGTTATTATTTATGCACTACGAAGTATGTTTTGTGCAATGCAATGTAATCAACCATATGAATATAAACAACAAAAATCTATATTCTACAATTTATGGGCTAAACTCTCAATTGTATTTGCTCTCTATGTCTCTATGCTACGGAAATGCCTTTAAATTTCAAAAACAAGAATTTTGTCCCTTTTTCTACATTTTTTTATGTTTTTTTTAACTTTGGTCTTTTCTTGTTAAAATCCTAACTTTTTTTTAAAATATACTTTTGGTTTGTCCATTTTTTCCTTGAAAGATTTTTGCTGCTATGGTATATATAATAATAACTATTGTTTTAAAGTTTTACAATAAAACATAATGTTTATGTGAATATCCAATCAAGGGTTATTATAAATATTTATTTGTTTATAAATTATTAACATAAAATTATTATTTTATATACATTAAAAATGCTTCTACTGTTGTTGTTTATAGATCAGACATGAAAGCAAACAGAAAATGCAACACATGAGACAATGAACACAATCAGATACCCTGGGAAAACCCTCCTCCTGAGGGAGAAAAACCCAGCAAATAATTCTCTTATATATTGAAGAATGAGAGCAGAAATCTGCTTTACAATACAGGCCCAGCAATGGCCAAATTTGATATAACAAATAGTCACACCTCTCCTAGATGAAAAGGATACGAATGAATATGATCTTCCTTGAAATCGGACTGCTGCTACAAGTGCCAACTTCTTCTAGGCTGCGAATTGCTTGAGTGAACTTGGTTATCAATGAGCAAGGATGACCTTGTATATATACAAAACTGAGGTGACTTCTCAAGTAGGTCAGCCCCCAAGGAGAATAATTAATTTACAATAAAGTGCCAAGATAGGTCGGCCCAAATAAGCAAACAATAATAATCTTAAGGAGTATAAATTAAATAGCCGGTTAGATTATCATTTAATTTATAAGTCTTCTTGGAATAGGTGCGCTGAAAGAAGCAGCCCTAAGCTGCCTATAACATCAACACTCCCTCTCAGCTAGGGATGATACTTTCAGCTGCACAAAACATATCACCATATAGTGATACAGTAGCTTATCACCTCAATGTGAAAAGTAAATAAGATATCACCTCATCGTGATATCAACCATCATGGCTACCTCCATAGACGGTATGTACAAGTGCTCATCACTTAATGTGATGTTGTCACCTCAACATGACTTTCACCATGGCTCTCCCAGAGGGTGAAAACACAAGTACAAAATGTTGTCATGGAGTCACACACATGACATCCACCATGGCTCTCCCAAAGGGTGGAACAAGGGCTTTCACCTCAAATCTCTCTCAATAGAGAAATGCATTAACAAGGGCTTGCACCTCAAATCTCTCTTAACAGAGAAATGCATTATCAAGGGCTTGCACCTCAAATCTCTCTCAATAGAGAAATGCATTAACAAATCTGAAGATCACTGATACTAAGACTCCCTCTCAACTAGGACTTCATTCTCCACCATATCAAGCTTGTCTCGAAGGTACACAAACATTATCTTGAAGAGATGCTTGATGAGAATGACTGCCATCTACTCATCAGTGCCGATATACCTCAGTTGAATATATTTTCTCAATACCATATCTCTGATATAGTGGTATGCTCAGTTTCATCATGAACCACATGGAAACACAAAAAGCTTCTCAAAGCTTTGATTAACACAAGGAATGACAATTGGCTTCAATGCTTGTTCAACCAATCCTGCAAGGAGCTTTCGAAGCCTCACTGCTTCTCAAGCTGCCACACAAGCTATAATGTACTCGGCCTCTGCTATACTAGGATATCAATGCAGACCTCAACCGAAACAGCATCCAGAGCAACACGACCATCATCTTTAGGTTTAGTAGGCTCCCTCTGAATCTTCAATCACTTGCATCAACCACTTGACCTCATTGCCTGCAACTCTTGCCTTAGAGAAATGGTTTCCAATGCACATCACTGTAGAGATTCAGGGTTGTCCTCTTCGACCGCATCCCAGATCACTCTATTCTAAATAGGTTTGTGGAGCTATCAATCCAGGTTGACCTGACTTGAGCAATTCAAAACTCAACTGCTGAAGAGGTACTTCAACAATTTAGCATCCGGCCTTGCAACACTGCAACCCTTACTTATTCTCAGTGAGTCATAGAACTCCCTCTTAAGGTTAATTCTTCCTCTTAAAAAAAAGATGTCTCCAGCTAATCACTTAGTCTCATAGCTACAAGTAGAGTCTCCATTCTTCAACCTATAGGATGCATCAAGCTCTTCTTGAGAGAAATCTCTTACGCTACTTGCTTTATCCTGAAAGCATTAATAGTTCATGGAACTTTAGTATCTCAAATAGATGTACCATAACTAGGAGCATGCATGATTGACTATCTCAATGTTATAGCATGAATTAGTAACTACAAAACAATTCATGAACATTATTCAACCATGCAATACTTATCTCATGGAATTCAAAATCTCCTGAGTAATAGATAATTAATTCATCAATCATGACATCTTTCTTTCAATTTCTCAGAAGAGCTAATCTCAGCAAAAACAAAAGACAATCTTCACAAATTAGCATGATCCTACTTGCAATGAATAAATCTAAAGAATCTTATCACAGAGATCACCATTTACTGGTCACATACAATCCAAACAAATGATGTCAGATTTGCACAACTCAACAAACTGAAATTCATCTCAGATTTAAAAGTATAAATAAAATACTTATTTCTTTATTTATTTTGATGAAATCAGACTCTCCTTTTCAGGTCTGGACTTATCTTTCCAAAGCTTTGTATATGTCCCCAGTTCAGCTGCAAGACAATCATCTATGACTTTTGAACCTAGGTCAACATTCACGGCTATAGGGATGTAATGTTGAATACTTCCAAAGAGCCTTATCTTCAGGCAACGAATTTCCCAGATTTAACCTTCAACCTAAACGGCCCAAATGCTTGATTTGCATCACTTCTTGTCTTTCCAGTGGCAGCCTAAAATTTTATTTTATTTATTTTACAAGGACACAACTGTAGAGAGAGCTCCCGATAAAAATTATATAATACGATTCCTTTCCCTTTTAAACTTGAAAAATATGCAATTAAATTGTATCGGTCTCCTCTACAACAACTCTCACTTAGCTAACATAACATAAGGCAGCAACTATAATAATATTCAAAGGTGAATTCCTTAAAATAACATTCAGGAGCTTCAAACGGAGCATTTAAAATACTCGTTTATTCAACCCGACTCCTTTACCATCAATGTTGCTTATTTTCAACTTATCAATACCATGTTGCAGCTTCTAAAGGAAAATACGGCAATCAATTCATGCGCTCAAATTGATACAAAACTTTAACATCGACTTAATTTCAAATGTATGCCTGGCGTTTTCAAGAATTGACCCTGTCCACACTTCACAATCTCACATTGATTGAAGACTCACTGATATCCTTAATGAAGCGACTCCTTCAAAGACGATTATCCATTACAAGCTGCTCCCGATAATTCATAGCTTTGCCTTTACCACGATATTGTTATCTAGATCTGGACTGCCTCAATTTTCCTTGAAAGTATTTGTCGCTCGATGTCCATTTTAAGGGAAACGCAAACCCATAAGTATCTCCGAGAATATACCGCTTCATTTCTGCTTGCTGCTTATGGGCATTTTCACGAAGGATTGAAGTGGACGCGATACGATGATGTCACTCTTAACTCCAGGGAGACCTAAGCGAAGTGAATCGTGAACGCCTCCTACTTGGTGCAACAGTGATTGCTCTGCACAATCCATGTTTTCCCTGCTTATGGCTTTCGTTGTTCACAACTAAAACAAATAAATGGCTGCTTTCCTTTAGTTGTGCTCTCAACGACACTAGGTTGATTCGAGAAACCATCCATAGATTTTCCCGAACTAAAACTCCTTCAGACTGCTTAACAATTTCTGATCAGATCTTTTCTTAGACCCGCTTTGATACCATGTTGTTTATAGATCAGACATGAAAGCAAACAGAAAATGCAACACATGAGACAATGAACACAATCAGATACCTTGGGAAAACCCTCCTCCTGAGGGAGAAAAACCCAGCAAATAATTCTCTTATATATTGAAGAATGAGAGCAGAAATCTGCTTTACAATACAGGCCCAGTAATGGCCGAATTTGATATAACAAATAGTCGCACCTCTCCTAGATGCAAAGGATACAAATGAATATGATCTTCCTTGAAATCGGACTACTGCTACAAGTGCCAACTTCTTCTAGGCTGCGAATTGCTTGAGTGAACTTGGTTATCAATGAGCAAGGATGACCTTGTATATATACAAAACTGAGGTGACTTCTCAAGTAGGTCGGCCCCCAAGGAGAATAATTAATTTACAATAAAGTGCCAAGATAGGTCGGCCCAAATAAGTAAACAATAATAATCTTAAGGAGTATAAATTAAATAGCCGGTTAGGCTATCATTTAATTTATAAGTCTTCTTGGAATAGGTGCGCTGAAAGAAGCAGCCCTAAGCTGCCTATAACATCAACATCTACCACATAAGAAATGGAGTCTCTCCCAAAAGTTCCTAGTTCTCCAAATAAATCCCTCATAGCTCCTACTCAACCCTCAACTCTCTCAACAGACTACTAAGCTCTTGACTCAAACCAAACTTGAGATTAGTGATTAGTGCTTGGATGAGCCTCTTGGTGAGGGTGACTTGTCAAGTTGTCCTCTCTTCAGCTTCAAGGGCACCACCCTCTTCCCCAAATGCCCTTCTACACTCTAGAAGCATTGGCAATACTAATGACAAATCTAACAAATGGCCCCAAGTTAGTTCAACGATCTCCTCTACATGTGTTACAATGGGAACACCTTCTCTATCTACAAGGGTGAAACCTAGTTCCCAAGCCAAGGTTAAGACTATAGAATTTTGGGAGAGTAGTTAAAACCAAAAAATAGCTAAAGTGGGTAACTCTAATTTGTAAGTTCACAATTTTTGGTCAAGTTTCATCATGTTGCATCAAGGGGGATGTCACTCAACTAGAAGCCCCTTCCACAAATTGGCATTGCAATTTCCCCTTGTATGAAAGGCTACTTTCAAGTGACTTGTGAATCCCAATCTGATAGTGATGCTCTTCTTAAAGGGGATCTATGGTTTTGGTATAAGGCTAACTAGGAATGAAACCATAGTATCCTAAGTTCAATCCCACTACCAAGACCTTTGTTTCTCCTCCATGGGTTAGACTCCTAGACCTTCCTCTTTAGTTTTGGAATGAAGAGAATCTCTCTTTCATAGGAGATTCAACCGGTAATCATATCACAATCCTAGATTTGAACCAGATGATGAGTCAATCTATATATGCAAGAATGTTGATGGGTATGGATTTATCAAAAAGGTTACCCAGGGAAATATGTTTAAGGTCAAAACCAAAATATGGAGCAAAGGTTAGGATTTGAAGGAGTTGTCTTTAGATGCAAGGTATGTCTTTCTATGAAACATTTGGTTGTGGAATGCCCCAAAGCTTCCTCATCTAGGCAAAGGCCCGCTTTTCCTATATAGGCAACCTATTGGATTGGAGCCAAACCACGACCTTTTATTTTTAGTCTGACCATCCTTCAAAATATTCTTTTGAAACTTACTTGATTGTGCTTCTTCAAAAACTCAAGATACTCCAGCAAATCTCGCCATCTAGGAATTTGCTTCCTCACATATGGAAACTAAATCTATTTCTCCTTTGGTCCAATATGGTCCTCGATTAATCTCCTCCTGCAAGCGGAAACATCGCCCATACAGGGGATCTGGTGCTCGCTTTTAAGCTCTATATGTGAGTTCCCTGAACTATATACTTTACAAATTAGGCCACAGTGGAAAAGAAGAAGCCCTCTCCGACAAAACAAATTATGCTTCTTTATCAAATTCTAATTTGTCCTTTTTCTAGTTTGCATTTGCTTTTTTGGGGTGAGCTGTCCCACATGAGCAAGTCTCTAATAAAATATTTGTAAAATCTTTGTTTGGATGTTAATAGAACAAGTATGGACACTTATACTTCTTATCAAAAATGTATTTATTATTTTAATATATATTATAAATACTATATTGTTATAATATATTTATTTATTATTATATTAAAATATTTATATTGTTATTATGATTTTTTTTATTGTTTTTATTTTTATACTACAGGGTTATAATTTTTTTTATTGTTAATATAATGTGTAAATATTATAAATATTATATTGTTATAACATTTTTATTTTTAGCTATAATATTAATATACTTAGATTGCTATTATGATTTTTTATATATATTATGCAACCATTCCCAACCAAACCTAGAAAAAAAAATCGCTATACCAATGAATCCAAACCTTGAACACATATCCAAATTGGTAACATAGCTAGAAAGTGTGTTTGTGTGTTGTAAGTTAGCTTGCCTATAGAGTCATAAAAATAAAAAAATCTCTCATTTATGTGCAGCGGAACTATGAAGTCTCATGTTCATACCCCCAAAGCAAAATTTTTACATGTGAAAATTGTAAGTTTGTCTGTAAACCACTCTTCTCAAGTTTTAGTTATGTTTGTACTTTACAAGGGAGCTTGATTTACGAACAGAGGGTCCAAAGTGAGGATTGTCCAATCCTGCAGCTGGAGTTAACACAACAAAAATATCATAGAACATAAATGCAACTTCACATTGATTCAATATCATAAAATGATTACAACGCTTATTGGCTTGATATATGCAGATTACAAATTGGCTCACAAGCCGCTAGAAGCTTATTAATAACAAGCTTACATGCAAGATACGACAATAAATCTCACTATCCTCCTTACTATCTACCTACTATGAAGACTTGAAGAACTAACTCCTCCTAACTTCCTCCCCTTCCAAATGAATCCAAGAGATGTTTATATATCAATTCCAAGCTTTAGGAATGAATCGCATTGGCCACAATGTGTAACAAAACTCAATGTCCTACGAAACATGCAGGTCAGGCAAAACTCATTGATGAAGCAATGAGTGTTGAAGAAACTCAATGTGGTTCTAATTGAGAATTCCCCCTAGTTCCATACTAACTTTAAATATATTGGGTTGAACAGCACAAGACACAAAAAGGTTCCACAAATCTCACCTAATGAACTGTGTGTTGACTATTCTGAGTTGTGATCTTCTAACAACGACAACTTTTTGTACTCTAATCCAAAACTCTTGAAATCTAGATGTGGTGTTCGTGATCTACTGTAGAACTCTAGTTCTTTGCCATGAGCCACAATGGGATTCTACGGTGAAATGTGGTAGGTTACTCTAGGATGCTCTTGTATCAAACACCAGAGATTATATGAAAAGTGAGTCCCACATTCGTCGATTCTATTGGAAATCCAAGGCATTCCATCTTAGCTTGTGATATCCATGTTGAGTCTCCTATTGGTCTTTCTTTCCACTCAACCAAGTATTCTTCATACTGCTTGTTCTCGGTGCTACGTCCAATTCTACTATCCAAAATTTGCTCTATTTGCTTCTATGGTTGTTGTGGTAGTTGTTCTTCTAAAGAAACTTATGTGGTGTTGTCACTTGATTGGCCTTCATGATACTAACGAAGATTTGCAATGCTGAATATAGGTGATATATCGAGTAATTTCAAAAACTCCACCTCATAGGTGTTCTCTAATTCAAACTTCCTAAGAATCTTACATGGACCAAACTTCCTCATCTTCATCTTGTTATATGTGCCCACTAAAAATCTTTCCTTCCTAAGATATACCATGACTTCATCCCCAACAACATTTTTTTTGTCTATGCTTTTCATCTGCCTGACCCTAGTACTCGTTCATTGTCTCCAACGGATCCCTTACCTAATTGCATATTATTTCCATGTGTCTTGCAAATTCTTCTACCTCCACACCTTTTGTTTTCCTTACTAATGTCTATGAGTTCCACTACTCCTCTAGGTTGCAATCCAGTCACAATTTGAAATGGTGTCTTCCCCATACTTTTGTTCACTAACTTGTATGCAAATTCTTCTTGCAATAGAATTATATCCCAATAACCTGGCTTACCTCCCACTAAGCATTGCAGCAAATTGTCCAAACTTCAATTTACCACTTTTGTTTGTCCATCAATATGTAGGTGAAATGCAGTTAAATATTAGGTCGATCTTCATCTTCTTCCATAATATTTTCCAAAAGTATCTTGTGAACTTTGTGTCCTTGTTTGAGACTATCCTTTGCAATAATCCATGCAATCGCACAATATCCTTGAAAAATAGGTCAACATGTAAAACATCATGGGTCTTCTTACAAGGAATGAAATCCATCATTTTAGAAAATCTATCCACCACTACAAATATAGAATCATGCCCCCTTGATGTTTTTGGTAGTCCCAATATGAAATTCATGCTAACATCCTCCCAAGATCTCTCTGGTACTATCAAAGGTTGATACAATCTAGTATTTTGACTACTTCCCTTGGCAACTTGACCAGCTTTGCACTCTTGAACAAATTTCCTTACATCCTTATAGATTTGGGGCCAAAAGTAACGTTCTTACAAAAGCTACTGTCATATCAATGTCGAAATGTCTTGCTAGTCCACCACTATGGTTTTCCTTGATCAAGTTCTCCCTCATCAAGCTTCTAGGAATAGCATACCATCCTAAATGAAATAATCCAACAACTTGTTTTTGTCTATGACCACTGATGCTTTACCTGCTCTCCAAGATTCCATAAAGTCTACATCCTCATACAAGTGTTTGATCTCTTCAAACTTCTATACTCATTTTTGTTAATAGGTTTTGCCTTCTACTCAATGCGTCTACAACTTTGTTTGATTTGTCACTTCCATGCTTCAACACAATGTGTAACTCTGTATGAACTCTACCCAACACATGTATCTCTAATTCAATTTACCTTGGCTATTCAAATACTATAGTGCTTGATGGTCAATGTACAACACAAATTCCTTTGACAACAAGTAATGTTTCCACTTCTTCAAGGCTTGTATTATGGTATAGAGCTCCTAGTCATAGACTCCATATCTCTACCTTGCATGATTCAATTTCTCATTGAAATATGCTATTGGTCTACCTTCTTGACTCAACATTGCTCCTATCACACTTCCCTAGCATCACAATCAACTTGAAATACTTTGTCAAAATCAAGTAGTGCTAACACTGGTTGCTCTATCACTTCTTGCTTCAATAGTTCAAAACTCTTGTGTGCTCTTGATGTCCACTTCAACTCCTTTTGATCTCCCCTCATTGTTTTTGTCAACAATGTGCAGATGGCACTGAAATTTCTAATGAAATTCCTATAGTAACGTGCCAATCCATGAAAATATCTTACATCTCCAATGTCTAATGGTGTAATCCATCCAACAATTGCTCTTACTTTCTCTAGATCCATCTTCAATCCTTTCGTAGAAATGACAAAACCCAAATATATCAATTTTGTCTTTTCATAAAACTACATTTCTTGATGTTTATCGACAACTTCTCTAACCTCAATCTCTGAAATACTTGCCTAATCTGCCACAAATGTTCTTCTTTGGTCCTACAGAAAATAAAAAACACCATCTAAGTAAACAATAATGAGCTTACCTATAAATTTCAACAATACCTCATTCACCTGTCTCATGAATGTACTTGGTGCATTAGTTAACCCAAATGGTATGACTAACCACTCATACAAACCTTCATTTCTCTTGAATTGTAATGTTCCCCTTTTGGCAGTGATCGTGTCATTAGCTCATCAGCCTATCCCGGAATCCTGTAAGCTCGTTGAGATGTTTCAAAGGATTCAGGTTTTGGAGGTTTTGTGATCTTTCCTCATTATTTACTATTTATAGTAAATACTATTTCTGGCAATAAGCAGTTGTCAGCCTTCAGTTCATCACGTCGTTGGAAGCAGTATTCAGTACTAAGCCTTGGCTGTTCAAAAATATTGTTTTAATGAATCTCTGCATTAAAAGGCAAATTATTCTGATTTGTAGTTGACCCCTTGGCCTAAGGGATTAACTTAAAGTTATTTTAAAAAGGGGACTTTAAGGGTGGCGCCACATGAGGGAGTTAAAAGGTTTTAATCTTATTTCTTTATTATTTCAAGTGAGGCGTATTTTTGAAGAAGTTATTCTCTTTTTGGAAATTTGAAAAGGCTTGGCTTTTGGCGTACCTTCTTGGAGGACTTGAATAGTCTTCTCTCTTCCTTTAAAAGTGAAGATTGGCTCCAGCATTTATCCATCCATTATTTTGCTAAAGTTATGCTGTCAAAATGATTTATCATTTTCTACTTCGAGGAATGCTGACCTCCTAGTTCTTCCTTCAATTTCGTGTTTGCAAGACAACACCTAGTTGAATTATTGTTGCTTCTCATCCAGACTAGCAGATTGTGTTTCAAGGTGAAAATTTGATGTATTTTCCAGTTTTGCAGTTGTTGTTTGCATACAGCTGAATGTTGTTTTTGCTCATGGTTAATTGTATGAATTTTGTATTGTTCTGGGCATTTGATAATAATATTCCTAAGGTCTAGGCGACCATCTCCAAGCAATTTCGGATTTTAAATTGAAGTGTGCATTTTTATAATGAAAAATCGCCCCTCTCAAGGGTCGTACCTTTCATCATTGCATTGGGAAGTGTGCCAATAATAATTGCAGGTGTTTGGAGCTGTTTTCCGTGTTTCAACAGGGGCGCCTATCTCCCAAACGATCTATGCTTCGATTTCATGCACAACGGAGGTACTTTGATTGAGTTGTGAGCAATTTACGAATTTTCTGTAGTTGCTGATATACATTTCCAGAATTACAATTCGCTGATCAAAATTAAAAACAATTGTTGTTTTCTATCTTTCTTCTTCTTATCTCATTATATTCTGATAGAGAGATAAGGTATGACAAGGTGCTTGAATATTGGTGAAATTGGCATTGTAAAATTGCAGCCTTCTCTTTGTACAAGCTGCTAACAGTAGTACTGTTTTCAGTTTTATTATTGCTGCTCTATTTAATTAATTTCACACTAACACCCCTGGATGGTTTACCGCCAATGAGGAAAATCTATTTGTAATCCATTTCATACCCACTTCAAGTGGAGAATTCCCACGTTTCAGTGGATGCCTGCCACAACAAAAAAAGTTTTAATGTTGTAATCTTTTCCCCCCACTATTTGGTGGTAGAATGGAAAGTTCATTGGCTGGTTATCCGCTTTGCTGTTATTTCAATTCAACAGTAGTACTCCACCATATGTTAGCACCTCGCCTACAAAGGGATCTTGAGTGCACATCCTTGGTGTCGAGTTTAATATTTCTCTTTCAATAGAATCTTGTACTTGTTGATTCAGTAGATCCTAGGGATCCTCTGACCATATGCTCACCCCTCCTCCTTAAGTGGTTTTAGGGTGCATTCTTGGTTACAGTTCTTTAATGTACGTTTTGGTTATGCTAACCTTAACGGGTGATTGATTCTATTGTAAATGTTTGGGTTAAAAATCAAAAAAATTGAGAGAGAATATTTCATGAATGTAGTCTTCCATTCATCACCCTCTCAAATCCTAATCTGACGATACCCATTCTTCAAGTCAATCTTTGTGAAATGCTTTGCACCACACAAACAGCCCATAATGTCATCCATCCTTGGCAATGGGAATCGATACTTGATAGTGATCTTGTTGATAGCTCTTGAATGTATGCACATCCTCCATTCTCCATCTTTCTTTGGTGCTAAAACTATTGGTACCACACATGGACTTAAACTTTCTCGAATCAATCATTTCCTTAGCAACTCCTACACTTGTCTATTTAACTTCGCATTTTTTGCTAGTGTCATTTGATGTGCCACTTTGTTTGGCAAACCGATTTTGGTATCAAATCCATTTGATGACTAATACTTTGAAACTAATGCCAATCCTTCTAGTACATTAACTGACACAATATCTTGATATTCCATAGATAATTTAGTGACTTCCTTTTATTTTGGATCTTGCTCATTTGTGATAGCATTTTGAGTGTCGCCCTTTTTGTAATCAACGAAAAACACATGTTCTCATGTCTCAGGCCATCCAAAAAGAAAGCTCCTATCAACCAAATAGATTCTAGCATTACCACACACTTCACTTTTTCTCTCTTCTTCTAAAGGTATAAGGATATGCCTTTTGCCATTTGAGGTCACAATGCAAGTATTTTTTCTCCCATCATGGATCACCTTTCTATCGTACTACCATGGTCTTCCCAACAATATATGGCATACATCCATTGGCATAATATCACACAACACTTCATCATTGTACGATCCTATGTGAAATTTCACCCAACATTGTTCACTTACCAACATCTTATGTTCGTCTTGAATCCATGAGATCCTATATGGGTTTGGATGTTTTATCTTTTTCAACTTCAACTTATTCACCATTTCCTCATAAACCAAATTGTTTGTAGTATCACTAGTAATGATAACTTTACAACACTTACCTATTAATTTGCATTTTGTTCTAAACAAACTCCTCCTTTGTGTTGATTCCTCTAGTGTTTTTGTTTGCAACAAAGCTCTCCCGGTTACCAAAGATTCACCCTTCTCAAGTTTTCCTATTGAACTTGGTGATCCAATAGGTTCTTCCTCTATGTATGTTGCTCTTGCATTGTTCTCTGCCCTTTTGCGAGCACTCCCTTGGTAGCATTCAAATGCCTTGCTTCTTCACCTCCACATTTGAAACAAGTTCCTCTAAATGGTCTCTTATCAAATCCCTTGTCAACCCTTTGATATCTCTCATTGCGGTAGGTATTGTTGCCTCCTCAATCATTACAATAGAAACTCCTATCATTCCTCCCTTGAAAATGAGTGCCTCTTTCATCATTACAATACGGACTTTCTTCCTTATTATGTCTCGTACATAACCTTCCTTTGATGCTTTGTGATCTACCTCTTTGCAATCAATCTCCTTTATCTCTCTACTTGTGTTCAAATCTTTTATTTGATTTTTCCTCAACTTTCAATGCAAATTGGTATGCTTCTTCAACTGTTGTCATCCTCACCAAGCTCAACTCTTCTTGGATGCTTGTCCTTAGTCCATTGATGCACTATGCAACTTTCTCCTTGATAGCTTCACTATGTCCAATTTTGATGATCATCATATGAAATTCTTTAGTGTACTCCATCAGCTTTTCTTTTTCCTTAGGTTTTGCAATCTCTTCAACAATTCAAGCTCATAATCGGCAAGTATGAATTGATTCTTCAACTTTGTCACCATCTTATCCCACTTTATGATCATTTTTTCCCCTCCTATTTCAATCCAGCTGAACTTCTTTCCACCAGAAAGCAGCATGTCCCTTCAACTTGGTTTTTGCGAACCTCACTCTTTCTGAATCTTCAATTTCTTCCTACTCAAAGTATTTTTCTATATCATCTATCCAATCAATCAATTCATCAAGATTCAAATCAACCACATAGTTAAAAATCTCAATTTTGTGTCTCTTGCATATCTTGGAAATAAATTTCAACATCATGATCTGGTCTAATGCTTCTTCTTCTAGGATTTCCTCATTCAAATCTGCAATTTGAGCTCCCATATCCTTATCATCACTCTCATCCTCATGTATGGGGTTTAGACCTCTTTTCCTATCCTCTTTTACAGCATCCAATCAGATCTTCATTGTCCTTGTCATGTCTAAAAGCTCTTCCATTCTTCCAACAACATTAGTCTTACCAAGCATTCTCCTTGGTGGCATATTTCCTCAGATCTAATACAACTACCTTAGGTCAACAATCTAGCTACAAGGTTGCAACTGCCTCACATTCGGCGATCTATTGACAAACACTTGTAGGCTGCCTCAAGTCAATGATTTGTTCACCCTTGAACTTTTCAAGAATGCTCTCCCAAGGGATTGAAAACTTGCTCTAACACCACTTGATGCAATCACGAATGGAGGGTGCAAGGTGAGGATTGTCCAACTGTGCAACTAGATTTAACAGAATGGCAATATCATAGAACAAAAAAGCAACTTCTCATTGATTCAATATCATAGAATGATTACAACACTTATTGGCCTAATACATGCAGATTACAAATTGGCTCACAAGCCACCATAGGCTTATTGCAAGCTTACATGCAAGATATGACAATAAATCTCACTATCCTCCTTACTATCTACCTACTATGAAGACTTGAAGAACTGACTCCTAACTTCCTCCTCTCCCAAATGAATCCAAGAGATGTTTATATATCAGTTCCAAGCTTTAGGAAGGGCCACAAGGTGTCCCAAAACTCGATGTCTTGCGAAACGTGTAGGTCGGCCAAAACCCATTGATGAAGCATTAAGTGTTAAAGAAATTTGATGTGGTTCCAATTGAGAATCCCCCTAGTTCCATACTGACTTTATATATGTTGTGTTGAATGTTGCAAGGCACAAAAAGGTTCTGGAAACCTCACTTGATAAATTGCATGCTGATTGTTATGAGATGTGACCTTATTGGCCCCACAGTTGTCGTTGCACCAAAAGATCGACCTATTAATGCTTGATACAACTGCCAGAGTTAACGGATCCACGGGAAGCAGTTAGTCCATGCCACGAATCCCGAGGGGAGCGCTGACCATCTGCCAACAAACTCCCCCTCAACGTTACCCGAGGGGATTTGAACTCGGCACCTTTGGCTCTGATACCAATTGTCGGCCCCACAGTTGTCGTTGCACCAAAAGATCGACCTATTAATGCTGGATACAACTACTAGAATTAATGGATCCACGGGAGGCGATTAGTCCATGTCACGAATCCCGAGGGGAGCACTAACCATCTGCCAACACTTCTAACAGCAACTTTTTGTACTCTTATCCAAAACTCCTGAGATCTAGATGTGATGTTCGTGAGCTATTTTAGAACTCTGGTTCTCTACCATGAGCCACAATGAGATTTTGCGGTGAAGTGCGGTAGGTTGCTCTGGGATGCTCCTGCATCAAAGCTTCTCTTTCTAATTTAAAGAAATATTTTGCCTTGCATGATGTTCCATTTTGTGTTGTCCTATATAGGACAAATTAAAACACTAACATCTAGATGTCAGGAAACAATTTAAAAGTGTGTATTATGTACACATTGACATCACCAATCAAGCACTGATTAAGACATAGTTGAAAAACAATGAAGAGATAACAGTGACAGTAGAATCAAGGAACCCACCCTCTCTTGTTGGAACAAGCGGTATACACTCTACTGCACCACCACTAATCTCTCCTTTTTTGCTCACATGCTAGCCCTTCTCCCCATACTTTTACTGGTCAAGGTCTTTATTTTATTTTGCTTCCCATACCACTACCACTACATTTAAGGTCATCCAATTAAGCATGGGCAGATGAGAAAAGTCGAAAGGGAGTTCTCAGTTTTGGTATCAAAAATTACTGACATTCAATATTACAAGATATCTATATTTAAAAGCCATGGTTAAAGTAAACTGCTTGTGGTGAGGATTTAAGAACTTTTGGTTCCAATGGCATTAGGGTGGAGATGTTTGAACTTGTCCAAAATGCGAACAACAAATAGATTAAGCATCATGCCTCTTGGATGTTTATTGCCCTTTGGTACCATTTTCTGAAATTTGTTGATGAAGATTCTAAATATAGCCAATTTCCTTATGATTTGTTGGGTTAACAGTCTAGGAGCGGAACTGGGTAATTTGTGTGACTTGTGAAACTGTCTAATAATGTTACTTGTTGTGACTTGTTGGAGTTAACTTTCTGGAAGTGGAAGTGGATTATTTGTGACTCATGAAACTCGCTAATAAAGTTACAAATCATGTAGATCTTAAAGAAGTGCTCAAGGAGAAATACCCCAAGATTTTTTAATGTCACATGCAATGCATTGTATAAACTATGGACCTTATGCTAGAAAAAATTGGAAAACATGGTAATGTGAGGTGCAAACCATTTTAAGCTCTGTCTACAAATTTCTGTTAATTGATTCAAATTTATAACAGCAAATAAATAAGTCATAATCACAACTTTTAGCACATACAAGTCAGATTTCATTCAAATCAATGAGCATGCATTTATTTCAAATAGGTGTATGGCATAGCAGTCAAGTGGTCATGAGTGTTGTAAGAGAGGGGAACCAACCACGTCAAGGCCATAGGTCACGGAGGGCCAAGAGCGGCAGGCTGCCCTAACTTACCTCAGCTTAAGGGAGTGTTAAGAGATGCGGGATGAGAATGATGAGGACTCTAAGGTCCTTTGATCACTCTGCAGACCCGAGACTTGAAAGGGGACTAGGCGAGTCGGTCTTTGGCTTCAACACTGCGTCTCAGATAGCTCTCTGCCTGAGGACCGAAGTGTGGTTTTGGGACGACAGCATGGCGCGTTGGCGTCCACACGACCAGAAAACCAGAAAGACAAGGTTGAATGTAGGAAAATGGACTAACAGCCTAGTTAATGGTTTCTAGGGGAACAAAGTAACACTATGAAATAGGAAACGTATAAACGAACATGATAAAACAAGTAGATTAACACTAGGGTGACAAGAATGATCTCACACAAACTTTTGCTCGCCAACTAGCTCGAAGAAGTACGTCCACCTACACACAATAAAGAGGAAAATTGTTCGGGTTGTATAGGGGTCTGTCTCAGCCAAACCCCCGTTTTGGTATTTCCACCTCCACGGACAGCTAAGTTTGAAACGACAGAGAAATAATATAATAAAGAAAGGAATGAAGCAAAGAATGCTAAAACACTACAAAACAGTAATGTGCTTACTCAACCAAATAATAGAGGAGAGGAATAGAAAGCTTACCACCTCCACCAAGAGCACTCAAGGCTAATGGGGGAGAAAATGACAGGACTCAAGCCTCTGTTGCAATGGTGTTGTTCCACACTTGCTCTATTGAGTTGATGAAGTGATGTAGTTGCTGCTATGGAATGCAAGTGTTGCTTGAATGCTTGAAGTGAATGCTAGAATTCTTAGAGAGTGATCAAGTTCAATGCTTAGAGCTTGTGAAGAGATGAAATGGAATGAGAACGAGTGAATTTGAAGGCGGAATGAAGAAAACGGCCATATTCGAGTCGGTCAGTCGAAGGGGGTGTTACAATTCAACTCCCAAGTGGAACGAAGGCAACGAACTTATGTGGAATTTAGCCTCTGAATTTGGTTTTCTAAAGTGAGGAAGGGCAAAAGGAGAATTTGTGTAAGGGGTGCAAATTTGCTCCTATACAAGTGTAAGGCACTAAGTGCCAGATTAAAGTCTCCCAACTTTCATCAATAATGAACATGTGTTTACTGCCATTCATATTCAGTTGAAATTATGGACTTTAAATCCTTATAGAGTTATTTGATGGTACTCGCTTTAAATCCACAATATTCATTATACTTAATTCTCAATGCTATAGAATACCTAGATGATTATTCTACACAAAATAATGATACTTTCCAGCTTAGAATAGCATAAGTAGTCCTCTAAATGTGCAAGAGTGCCTTCAAAAAATGAGATGGAACTCTCACAAAAGTAATTCCCCAAGATCCTCAAGACTCTAAGAAAATCCTCAAGTTGCTTTGCAAATGGCAGATTTTTCTTTGAAAGTGATAATGAAGATAAATGTCAGTGAGCTGTCATATTTATGCAGCAATTATAAAATTAGTGTTCAAAACAATAGCATAGATTGCTCACATTTAGTATTTCAAGGCACTAACTTATAAATAATGTTGTTTCAATGCAATTCTTCCAAATGCACAAATGTTACGTATTACAAGAAAGATCTCAAAGAATATGTCCAATGGTATAACTCTCATAGGATGAAAGAGAATACTGTCTAATAATTGGGTAAGTTTCTCGTTAATATTTGAAATACATTTTCTTAACCTTTTCAGTTTTTCTTTCATGTTTATATTTATCAACTTTTACAGCCCCAAATAGGCCTTCATTTCAGGGAGAAGTATTTAACTGTATATTCCAAAACTGGACAGCTTGAGACAAGAGAACAAAAATGATGATTATACGAAAGAAATGTCAAATGATATCAACATTTCCATTACTAACATTATATTGATGCCATCATCAAATCTCTCATTAGATTCTGACTGTGAATTCCATATTTCTTTCTCTGAGCTAAATTTCCATGTAATCGTTGAACACATCCGGATACGGGAGGGGTGGTGTATCAGTATCTTGAAAAACTTAAACCCTTTCAGATCATAAGCCCTTCAGCAATAAACAAATTCATCCTCTTAGCAAGATCAGCAACTCATTCACAGATCAACAATACTTAATCTAATCAACAGCAATGAAAGATAAAGCAAAGAACACACAAACACAAGATAACACCAGATTTACGTGGAAAACCCAAGAAGGGAAAAACCACGAAGAGAAAACTCCCAATATAGAAGCTCACTGCTTACAGAATTACTATTTTGAGGCTCATTGCCAATGGACTTGGAGGCTAAGGTGCACAACCTTAGGGCAAGATACAAGGGACTTGCAATACTGAGGCGCAAAACCCCAAAGCAAGATACAAATTACAAGGGCCTAATGAGATTTACTATCTCAGAGCAGGATACATGAAAATACAAAAATTACAACATTTGTCAACAATACACTCTGCTGATTGAGGCGTTAAAGCTCATTTCTCTTCTCTTTTCACAACTCATTGCTTCAATTTATCTTTGCATACCACCACCACACACTCTCTCTTTGCATCTGATTTGTTTTTGCATTTATATCCTTCACAAGATCTCAAAACATCAACTAGGTCGGCCAGAAAAGAATACAAACAATAATTCCAACAAGTTAGCCACAAGATCATAATGCGGTCCTATCCAAAAGATAGAGAGGAGCAAAAACAACTTGTCACATCTTCTAATGTGATCCCAAACAATTCACACGCTGGCGCACTTCTACCCAAGTCGGCAACAAGGAAATGTGTAGATAAAATCTAAGTTACCGATTCACCACTCCCAGCATTCGGATACGATACGATATGATTCGTACCGGATTCAAAATTCGGGTTCGATTCGGGTCGGATTCAGACAAGATTCAGAATTTTGACTGTGGATTCGCTATGGATTCAATTCGCCTCTACGGATTCGTCCAGGATACGCCAAGGCGAATCCAATGTGAATCCAGTAGAAAAAGTGCGTTTTTTTTTCAATTTTATATTATTTTTTACCAAAAGTTGACTTCTAAATAATAAAATATTCATTCCAACCCTAATCTTTGCCTCCAAACACACCTAATGATGCTGATGATGCTGCTTTTTTTGATGACCCATATGATTCAGATTGATCAATGATCAATAATGGCTGATTGTAAACACTTACATTTTTATGTTTGAACTTTAATTTATAATTTTATATCATGACATTCGACTTTTGAGTATCACTAATATTTTAATATTTGACTATGAAAGTGATGTCTTTTTGCTATGTTATTAGATTATTAATATGGTGGTGTATTCTGAGCTTAATTACTGCTGCAAATATGTATATATTTCTGATTTTTATATGTTTTTTGTATTGCCGTACCCAAAACGTACCCAACCCCAAAAAAAAAATTCGCCGAGTCCCATACTGGATTCACGTACCCATACCCGAATCCAAAAACGAATTGGTAACTTAGAATAAAATGTATAGCACATTACCAGTTCCAAAAATACACTTGCAATTGAATTTACTCAATGTAGTTCTCAACAAGATAGGTCAGGACCTAAATCCAACTTAACACAACCTCAAATGTTGGCGCAAACCCCCAAGCACATAGCGCAAGCAAAATAACAAGCCCTATCGAACAAATATCCACAAGTTTCCCAGAAAACCAACTCAACACTATATGCAGCACCAAAGAGATCAACCACTAATGTGTGGACCACAAAGAGATGTTCCATGAACATTCAACAATACTTCCAAATACTTCTTTTACACTGTCATGCCACAAACAGCCACCGCAATCCAAACAGAAGCAAAATACTTCATCCCAGAAACACAAAAGATATTGCTAAGAGATAGAACATTAATAAACCAACTTGCAGACCACTTTATTGCATGAAAACTGAAATGAGACATTGCTTGTGGAGCATTTTCCGAACCAATCCAAACAACCAACAAAACTACCAAAACATTGCAAATAGTAGAAACCTTCTCAACAACACTGGTGACCTAAAAAGATAGGAGTGCAACATCCACAAAACACACACACCGAATCCCAAACCACAAGACCATATCTTCAAAAGTGGAGGAATGCAGAGCATTCTCCCAAACAGTCTTCACAGCAACTTCCTAAAACAGAAACTTTCACCAACTTGTGAAGACCAAAACTTTCTTGCAATGGCACATACTTCCTTAGGAACAACAAAAGAGAGCATACAACATACTAGAGACCATTCGCAACAACTCTCCATCAGCATTACTTCTAATCCTCATCTTAATATATCATCATGATAACATCAACAACTATACTCAATACATCTTTTCTTGACATCAAACGAGGCATGGCATCCAACCATGAACCTTAGTAGCATCAAAGGCATCACAATCAATGTCAAAAAACAATCTCACAAACATGAGCAACAATCTCCCAAGTGTTGACAACCAATGCCAACAAATAAACTCACCAAGTGATGTCATCACAACAATCTCCTCAAGTATTGACATCAATGACAACCAATGCCAACAATCTCCCCCTTTGGCATTGATGACAACATACACCTGCTCACTCTCCCCCTTTGACATCAAGGGCAAAGGGTCACACAAACCTGCACATTAAAAGCAACAGCACATTCTCCCCCTTTGACCAATAGCACTTCTTCAAACAACTGCACATTTTCTTCAAGCTCCCCCTAAGGAGCACATTCTTTTCCTCTTCAAGCTTCTCCCCCTTTGATGCACATACACTCCTTCTTGAAACAACTAATAGGCTCCTCATTGTTGTGACCTTTTCACACATCACCCCATGCCAGATGGGGACCCCCTAATTTTTGCTCTATTTTTGTCTTTTGGCTTGGGTTTTGGGTAGTTTTGCGTCTCTCTGATCTTTCTATCCTTCCGGGGATGTTTCCATATTTGACCTAATTTGGAATTTTGGTTGTCTGCGGAGTTAGGGTTTCATTCTTCAGGACAGTTTGAAGTTGAATTGCGTTGGCTAATTGACATATGAGCTTGGCATTGCAATCAAAGAGCTCATGGCAGGATCCCACTGAAGTCTTACTGAAATCTGACAACTTACTATTAAGTACTCAATCTGGGGCCTTTTCCTCAGAATTTCGGGATTCTGAATGCATCAACACTTCTGGGCAGCTTCAGAGTGCCTACACTTGAAACTTGAACAGATTCAAACAACTGGCTATTTTTAGTAGTTCGGCCTTCAGAGGCCATTTTCAGGGTTTAAACATATGATTCTGCAATACATGATTGGGGAATGTTTTTGGGTTTCTCGAGACCTTCGCAATGGTATAACATGTAAATCGAGATGGTGACTTTCAATAGTACAGCCCTCCGAGGCTATTTTTAGGGTTTGCATGCAGAGATTTTCAATGCATGTCTGGATATTCCATGTGGGTTTTGCGAGACGTTCGCAGTGATGTGACATGCAAGCAGAATGGATCAATTTTCAGGGACTTACTATTTTTAGCCAGTGCCCACATGTCGACCAATTTTCTAGGTTTTTCTGGGTTTTTAGAGATCCCACGGGCACTGTGACATGCAAACTCATCCGACATCAAATTGACCACTTTCCGGACACTTACTATAAATAGCAGGTTCACTCTGGCAGCCACCCGACACTTCAGTTCAACAAGCAGAATGGCATGCAACATAAATCAAGTCAAACGGAGACCGTTCAGGGCACATGCAAGTCAGATTAGGGTTTCCAACTTCGCGACTCAAAAAGAGGGGTAAAAGACCAAGAATTCAAAAAACGAAGATATCCCACTGCGATCAACATCCTTCAGGCTATCTACTAGTAAAATTTGGGCTCAATCCGAGCACTTACTATTCATAGTAAGTTGTCTCCAGAACATGGCTATAAATAGCAAGTCAACACGGGGGGCAGATGTAAACAGGTTCACCAAGCAATGAGGATCACGCCTAGCAAATTTCAAGTCAATCAGAGCTGCAGAGGTCTATGAATTTTAGGGTTTGCTAAAAATAGCATGGGAGCTAAAAATAGCAGATAAGCTCGAGCAACGGGTATAAATTGGGTAGCAAGGCCACAAGAAGCATATCATGTCGACTCTAGGTTCAGAACAGGTGAAAAGCCATGAAGAGGCACATACCTCCAGAATTTACTAAAAATAGAAAATGAGGGCAAGCAGGCTAAAAAAATGGCTAAGTATTTGAGAGCCACCTCCAGAAGTCTCCTCAACACTTCAGGTGAAAATTCTAAGGCATGCAAGTTAAATTGGTAGTTCACCCCCTTGAATGCGCCCTCAAGATGAGTGGGTGGCTAGAAGACTTTCGAAGTTACAAAATAGAAGCTTACCCCTCTAAATGCACCCTTGAATGAGGTGGAGATGAAAATATTTCTAAGTATGGTGAAACAAAAGCTTCTACCCTCAAATGCGCCCACCTTAGGAAATCCACTTCAAAAAGTTTCTAAGGCACACAAATAGAAGTAAAAAAATGCAAAATGCGCCCTCAAGGGAGAAGGGTGGCTGAAGGTTTCTAAGGCATAAACAAAGTTCATCCTCCACCTCTCAAATGCGCCCAGCAAAGGTTATATGATGAAAAAGTTTCTAAGGCAATGGAAATGGAAGTACAAGGGGTCATATGCGCCCAAGGAAGAGGGTGGCATCAAGAAATATGTTTAAGTGTTGAAAATAAAAGCAGCAAGGGTAAAATGCGCCCAAGGCTAAGAGGAGGTGTATAAAGAATTTTCTCTAAGGCATCACATGGAAGCTCAAGGATAGAAATGCACCCTTGAGGTGAGAGCCACTCAAAACATTTCTAAGTGTGGGAAATAAAAGTAGGTCCCCCAAAAGGCGTCCAAGTTGAAATAGAAGATAAAACGCCTAAGGCATTGAGAATGAAGGTTGAAGGTGCTAAATGCGCCCAAGCTGAAGAGATAGGAAGGGTGGTTGAAAGTTTCTAAAGCACAAAATAGAAACAGCAAGGGTGAAATGCGCCCAAGGTGAGTTGAGGTATTTGAAATATTTCTAAGTTATAAAATTACAGCATTACACCTAAAATGCGCCCAAGATAAGGGGGCTTGAGCATAAAAAAAAAATGTCTAAATATGGGAAATGAAAACTCACTAGCTGAAATGCGCCCAAGGCTGCAAGGAGGGTGAAAGGTAAATATCCAAGCCATTGAAGGTAGAGGCTGGAAGGCTGAAGTGCGCCCAGCAAGGGTTGTGAGTTGAATAAATTTTTGAAGTATGAGGAAAATAAAGGTAGCATGTATAAAATACGCCCTTGGGGGAGGAAGACTTGAGAGGAATTTCTAAGTTAGAAAATAGAAGTGGAAGACCTCAAATGCGCCCAAGGTAGAGTCAAGGAATTTAAATTTTTTCTAAGGCATTTTCAAGGGTGAAAGTGTTAAGGACGCCTAGGGGGTGATGCTAAAATTTCCAAGGGCAAGGTGAAATATGCCCATGAACAAGAGGGGGAAATTCTTCAAGGAAGTCAAGGAAAAATGCTAAGGCATGAAAAATGAAGATTGCATGTGTGGAATATGTCCGGAATTAAAATGGAATAAACCTTAGCTTTTTTTTTTATTATTTTTCAAAAATAATAAAAAAATTAAACTTACCCCTTCGTCTGGATACACATGAAAACGATGATTTCTGAGGGGAAATTTCTTCTGGGTATTGGACATTTCCCACTGGGAGATGATTTAAAGTTCTTCCACACCTTGCTCGTGTTGTTTCAACAGAGATTTTAGCCTGGCACCCGTTTAACAAATTTCCTAAGGCTCAAATGGATAAATTTTCTAAGGCATGGAAAAGGAAAGCAGAATAGGTCAAATGCATTCAAGCTCAAGATGAGTGGAATTTTATCCAAGTCATCAAGCTCCTAAAGGAAGGTGGACAAGGCAAGTGAATGAAATTGCTAAGCCAGGAGGATGAAAAAACAAGATGACATGCGCCCCAACATACAATGTGCCCATGATTAAAGTTTGCTAGGAAAGTGATGAATTCTATCAGATCTAGAGGTCAAGCAGACCTTGAAAGTTAGAACCTGGGAATTGGGTAAGTAAAGTGAATTTATGTTATAAGCGTTCTGATGCTCCTCTTTTTGTTTTGCAGGATGAACACCGGAGCCAGAGCGTGAAGACTTGAGGCGATGAAGCTGAACAACTTTACAACTTTGGAAAAAAGGAAACGACAGTGGAGATTTGTCTAGGGTATTAAGAATGTGGTGCAAAAGGGGCTAAATACGCCCAAGGCAGTGAGCTGAAGAAATGTGAAAGTTACAAGAGAGAAACGCATCCAGGAATGAAAGCAACAGGAGGACTTAACAAGGAAGAACTTTTTGCAAAGAGGATTTGAACCGAGTGTTGTTGCCTCCTAACGCAACAGAATTGGCAGGGAAGAACAGTGGGAACACGTTTCTGGACGAGAATCTTCTAGAAGAGGATAGTGGGCATTAATTGCTCATTATGGTTCCTGCAGGGGAGTGGAGAATCTTTTGCGCATCTATTACCCACTCCTCTTTGTGGCAGTTTTTAGGGCAAAAACCCTAATTAGGGCTTACATGGCTCGATCTGAGCCCTTTATTGTAATTCAATCTAAGCCGTCCGTTGGACTGGGCCAACTATAAAAGGGGCATCCCCCCTCATTTGTAACAGGTTAGATTAGATCAAGAAGTTGGAATAGATAGAGAGATAGCTTAGAAGTTAGCTTAGTTTGAAAAGGAAAGAAAACTTTCCCTTTGAAAGTTTTGTAAAAGGTTATTGTGGAAGACTCTCATTATATAAGGATTTTCATTGATTGGTGATTTTATCTTTCATTGTGGGTAGTTGACAAGGCTTTTTTGTCTTTCCGATTCAAGTAGATTAGAGTAAAGTAGACTTTATTTTATGCAAGTAGTTGTTAGCTATGGAATGCGTCATTTAGTTTGAGCAAGTTTCACTCATCCATACCACTAGCGGGCTTGCTGACGGTGAGTTCGCCCTGCGTGGTCAACTGGATTATTTTGCACTTAACTTCGATTGTGACTCATATGCTCATATGCATCGTTGTGATGGTATGCGCATGTCGCGTTACAGTTTGAATATCCTTTCCATCCTTAGAAGATTGCACCGGTTTTGTAGAAGTTGTCCGAAGGGAGGCAAAGCAGAATCTGGTTTGAAGCTTGTTGAAATTGATCGTCGTGTCCCGCCTTTAGGAGTAGAAAATAGAGTCTCTAATCCTTGCATCCTTTTACATTCAGCATTATCCGGTTAATTTAAGAACTCGAGCGTCATTGACAAATCTCCCGAAATTTGAGAATCCTCTCTTCTGAATGAGCAACTCACGTAAGTCCCCTTGGAATACCCAGCATATTCATATCAACCAACTAAGTCTATTTGCGATAAAAGGAACCTTGGAGTTGAACGCATGAACTTTCACGCAATCTTAGCATGCGGAATACTTTGATCAAGAGAGAATAGAGTGACCGTTGGACATTTTATTCAGTGTTGGTATTGTCATAAAAAACACGTCAACACTCCTATCAACAACCACCATTACCAACTCCCCCTGAGAGGAAACACCCATCAATCCACGAGAAAAGGATACGACATAAATTTCTCCCCTTGGATAGATGCACCATTTATGCATCTAGTCAAAACAAGGAGGGGCAATAACCCCTAACTTTTGCTGAAGATACTCAAAAGTATCCTTTGAAAGCGCCTTAGTAAAGATATTTGCAATATGATCCTTAGTAGGCACATATCCATTTTGACTTCTTGCTCTACAACCTTCTCCCTTAGAAAGTGATACTAGATAGAAATGTGTTTGGTCCTTGAATGCATGACCGGATTCTTGGAAATGTTAATTGCATTGGTATTATCACACAATATGGGAATGGGTTCATCATATACCACCTTTATATCCTTCAAGGTTTGCTTCATCCAAAGCACCTAGGTGCAGCAAGATGCTGCAGCAATATATTCAGCTTCTGCTATGAATAAAGACATTGGGTCCTACTTCTTACTGAACCAAGAGACTAATTTGTCTCCCAAGAAAGGAGGAACGGCTACTTCCCTTGGAATAGAGACCTCTTTTAACCTTCTCTCTTTTGTTACCATCTTTTGATTCTTTATAAGGACATTTAGATGCAAAATAACCAATCCTTCCACAATTGAAACACTTGAAAGGTAACTTACCTTTGTATTTGTCGGTGTCTTTCTTCAATATTCTCACAAAGTTTGCTTCTACCTCATCAAAGTCATCATCCTAATCAGTTGCTTCATCATCCATCTTTTTACTGGTTTTGAATGTTGCTTCCTTCTTTGGAACACCTTTGTCAAATTCTCTCATTTCAAAGGTTGTGAGAGAACCAAACATTTCATCTACTGAATACTTATCCAAGTCCTTAGACTCCTCAATAGCAAACACCTTATGACTATAAGTTTTAGGGAGAGATCTCAAAACCTTCTTCACAATCTCATCTTCTTTTACTTCTCTACCAAGACCTTTGATGCCAGTAACCACTTCATCCACCCGAAGCATATAACTAGCAAGATCTTCATCCTCTGTCATCCTCAGGGTATCAAATCTGCTCTTGAAGATTTGCATCTCGGCTTGCTTCACTTTATTATCTCCTTCATTGTTGGCATCGGTTGTCAGTGATGTGAACAGTAATGCCAGCATTAACGAAAATGAATTGCTCACTAGGCTGAGCAGGATCACATACAAATCCAAAGAATTCAAAATAAATCACCTTCAGCTTCACTAATGTGTCAATAGCAAATTTTCATTTTTTCCTGTGCCAGTTTTGAGGAGAAAGAGGACTTGGAAACAGGCAACTAATGTTAGCGCTGGCGTCAACAATGATTAGGGCATTGAATAAAGTGCTTGTGTACTTTTACACCCTCAATTGACTTGACAACGGACACATTTAACCAAAGGAATGCTTTTAACTGAAACCAGTTATGTTGGCAAAAGTAAATGCTGAATCAAACAGATAATTTGTTGTACTTATGTTGTAATTGTGATATTGTAAGGCACTTTCTTATCTCCGTCATCAAAATCAAGGGACGTGTACTAAACAAAATAGATAAGATCACACAACATTCGAATCGAAAAGTTATTAATTTCCTATATTCTCAATTGTTCCAACACTTGTGTGATGACCTCACTACAACATTGTATGTTGGACTAGCACCACTTGTGTCATGGAGTTCTCCCTTGAGGTCATAGAAGTGACCTTTCTCCCATTCTTGTCAATTAAGTCACTTTCTGAACAGCTCTACAGGACCAAGTGTTTTAACTGAGGTGTCACAAAGCAATTTGACCAGCAAGAATGGGGAAGACAATCGATGCCAGGACATGCATATCACACAGTGAATGAAATGATATTAGAAAGAGCAAAACAAGACAACAAATAAGAAAGTTTCACTTTGTTAAATTTAACATAATAGAATAGAAAGACAGCATATTTAAATGTAAACAGGGGGATATCTACATGTTGGATTAATTAATAGCTTGCACATTAAAACATACCTGAAGATCTGTCATGTCATGTTCAACATCTCCAGGTCCTGATGCACGAATGCCCCTATTACAGGCACAAGATATCACACTGTCAGGTGTAGTAATTTGAAAATTGGTTCCAGCAAGGAAAAAATTGTTGCATAAGAAAAAAGAAAAAAAAAGTTTAAATGAAAATTACTTCCAGCAAATTCTGTTTTTCAGCTTTTTCTCAATAAGACCTATGCCTTCAAGCACATTTGTTATGTCATATATTCTGCGTTTTTGAACCTGTTAACCAATAAATAACCAGCTTCAAAGATGGAAATGAAACTGTATTCAACTAAAAATGAAAATCTTGGACATAAAAACAAGACTAGAAATAGACAACTTAACACCCATCCTTAGGTAAATCAAGATGCAAGATATTTCATACTTCCAAAGTATCTGCAGCCTTGTTGAGATCAAGAATACCATCATCAGCTTGCTTGACTAGATTAATAAACTTCTTCGTTAGCAAACCTGATTCAATAAAACAGGCACCTATCTGAAATCATTTGACAGAATCATATCTCCTTTGGAGACATATAAAAGCAACTACACACCCAACCTCATATATGAATGAAATTACCTAACGAACTATCATAGCGACAACTACTGATAGAAGTAGGAGCTTTGCCCAAAGGATAATCTGAAAGAAAAAGGAAAAAGAATTTAAATGAATGAGAGGAAAACTATTTAAATCAGTGTGTAAAAAACCTGGACAAAATTTTCAGTTGAGGCTCAACAGAACATACTTAAAAAATTAAAATAATAATGACAGCATCAAGGAGAAAAAAGTCACTGACAGATTAAAAAAATTGTTCTTACTACATATGTTAGATCCGTGTGTCTGAGGAACACTTTTCATGCGCTTTGCAAGCTTAGGCCGGCTATAACGCCTACCATCTATGCCTGAGGAGGGTACAATCATAGTACTTGTGTCTTCTGTACATCCATTCTCTAACAGCAAGTCATTGGACTCCATCTCATGGTCCTTTGTTTCACCTGACCAGTCACTTTGAGATAATGAGTATCAATACTTTAGAAACTGGCATATTTCTTTCAAGCATATATAGGCCATGTGATAAGCTGAAATAAATCCTCATCTACACAATTTGCTCAATCAAACTTTTATGTTTTAACCAACTGTAAGATCATCTAAGCAGATATCATATTTTCTCATAATCAACTATGCATCGAATGGAAGGTTCTTATGCTAAAAAATACCAATAGTTTTAGAAGTTCATAAAAGTTTATGGTTTCATATGGATCCAAGGTCCTGGTGGATTGACAGTCACCTTCCTCACTGGCGTACATCTTGCCGAAATGTAAATAAGTGAGGGGAGAGTTGAAGAACCTCTTTCTAATTGGAACTGCATAAAAGTCTAAGAATCTTCAAAGTGGCTCTAACAGTTATCATTTGAATGCTGCAACTTTGGTAAAAGGTATCATTAGCATCCAGTCAGTGAACAATTAATAGTGGCATTTGAAGTAGCATGCTAAAATCTGTAAACTTATTGGTTTGTGCCTTGTCAGATAAAAATTTTGAAAGCTCATGATCAGCATTGGACAGTGCCAGGAAATATTGATATAGCGACAAGAGCTCAGGTTTATTTCAGTCTTCTTTGCGAATAATGATGATAAGGTGAAGGTTTTTCAAGAAGGTTCATAATCTTTTCTTAGTGTGGAAATTTTTACAAAATATTGGAATTCAGATGCTTTAATACCAAAAAGGAATTGCAATCAGCTGCAGCAGTTCAGGTTTGTCTTTTTTGTTAAAGTAATCAAATCTGTCAGATCAGATTCAGTATGATGAACTGTGATTGTTAAATAGATGTGAAAAACTATAATTCAATTTTCTGTCCTAGAAAAATAACTATGTCTGAAATTATTCTTTTCTTGTGAATGCCCAATTGCAGAACATTTATTGATTTCGATATTCTGCTTTTGAGGATTCGATCTCTATTAAATATAGAGAGAGGAGTCACGTCCTAAGTCAAGAGAGACACGACTTCAGGAAGGACACGTCTCATGAGAGACACGTCTCAAGGAAGACGCGTCTCATAAGAGACACGTCTCAAGAGACGTATCTCTCATGGGACGTGTCTAAGTTAGTGCCCCTTAACATCAACTGAACTTATCAATTAGAAATGGCGATCATAATAAGTTCGATTTTATATATTTAAATTATATCCTTAAAAGTATATTTTGAACTATGCTTGGATGAAGGTAGTCTGATATAAATGATGATGATGATGCATGAATGCAATCATCATTTATATCTGACCGAAGCTATCTATCTTCAACACTCCCTCTTAGCTAGGGAAGATAATTTCAACCAAGTATATAGTGATATCACCTAACTCGTGATATCAAAAGATATAAAATGCTCCAAAAAGTGTCAAGTCACATGACATTCTTCATAACACATCTTCATTATGGTATGTGCACTGACATCAAGTCTCATGATGTCTACCATAAAATTCATGGCATATCCATGGATACATTTATCCACCATGATTATCTCATAAGGATCATAATGATCTTCAACTGATATCAAGTCTCAAGATATCTATCAAAAATGTCCAAGAGATACTATCATGACATATCCACAAATATCACGTCATATGAAATCTATCATGATAGTTCAACTAATCATTGTAGAGTCGTCACTTTACAATGTCAAATACAAGTGTTCATTATTAGAAAGATCGTCACCTTTCAATAATGTACACAGGGGGAGAGAGGGCCCATAAAGTCATGGAGTCACACACATGACAAAAGAGTTTACACATTAAACATTTTTTAAATACATTAGTACAAAATAAACAATTTGAATCTCAATTTCAATAACATATTACATTTCAACCATACCAAGTTTCTTCCTGAAGTGTTCAACTTTAACTTTGGAGAGAGGCTTGGTGAGAATGTTTGTTGTTTGATCATTTGTACTAATATACTCCAACTGGATCACATTCCTTTCTACCATGTCTCTTACATAGTGGTAAGGAATCTCAATATGCTTAGATCTATCATGGAATACAGCATTTACAGAAAGCTTAATGCAACTCTGATTATCACAATGGATAATAGTAGGATTCAAGGACTCACCAAATAATCCCACAAGCAATTTCCGGAGCCATACTGCTTCTCTTGCTCCCATAGAGGCTGCAATATATTCAGCTTTTGTTGAGCTTTGTGCCACTAAAGACTGTTTCCTGCTGATCCAAGAAATCATAGTTGATCCTAAACTGAAGCAACATCCTAATGTGCTTTTCCGATCGGTTATACTTCCAACCCAATCTGAATCAGAGTATCCATGTAAGTCTAGATGGACATTTATGTATTTGAGACCATATCCAATAGTACCTTGAAGGTATCTTAATATATGTTTCACAACAACAAGGTGAATTTCCTTTGGTTCACACATGAACTGGCTTAGGGCATTCACAGCATAGCAAATATCAGGTCTGGTGTTAACCAAGTACATCAATGATCCAATTATCTATCTATAGAGAATAGGATCTGCAAATTTTGATTTTGCTGCTGCTTCTTTCAATTTGTGTAAGTTGGTTTCCATAGGTGTAGACATGGGTCTACAGTCCAACATCCCAAATCTCTTCAGAATATCAATAGTGTACTTTCCTTGATTTAGGATGATGCCATCTGACTTTTGCCAGACTTCTAACCCCAGAAAGTAATGTAAAATGCCCAAGTCTTTCATGTCAAATTCTGAAGTCGAGTCCTTTTTACCTTGAGCAATAAGGTGATCTTCTTCTGTTATCAGCAGGTCATCAACATATAAAATTATTATTAGCATATCACCTTTAATTACCTTAAAATAGAGATTTGGATCTGCATCATTCTTGGAAAATCCTGGTCCCAAGAGATAGCTGTCAATTCTTTCATACCAGGCCTTGGAAGCCTGTTTAAATCCATATAGAACTTTCTTCAATCTGCATACATGTGAGTCAGTATGATGTATCACAAAACCTTCAAGTTGCTCTAGATAGACTTCTTCTTCATTGGTCCCATTCAGGAAGGCAGTTTTCACATCGATTTGATGGATCTTCCAGCCTTTAGCTGCTGCAATGGCTATTACTGCTCTCACAAAGGTGTACCGAGCAACAAGTGCAAATGTCTCTTCATAATCAATACCTTCTTTTTGTGAAAAACCTCTGGCCACAAAACTTGCCTTGTGTTTTTCTATACTGACATCAACAACATGTTTGATTTTGAAGAGCCGTTTGGAAGAGACAACAAATTTCTCTTTTGGCCTAGGTACTAAATCCCATACATCATTTTTCAAAATGGACTGATACTCTTCTATCATTGCATCTTTCCACACTTGATGTTTGAAAGCTTCCGCAACACTAGAAGGTTTTGAATTAATGATCTCATTCATTAAGGCAACATAGCTTGAGAATCTTTTGGGTTTCTTACTTTCTCTAAAAGTTCCTTTGGGTGTTGTAAGATTCTCAGCTTCTTTAATCATCTTCCTAGCCCAAAGAGGTCTCTTCTTCTTGTTGTCATTTGGATCCTCTTCTGGAGCAGTTTGGTTTTCATTAATGATTTCTTCAAGATACTCCCTCTGAATCTCAGGAGCAAGCTCCTCTTCTAAGTCTTTAGGAGGATCTTGAATTTCTATCTCACTTGAGCTCTTTGCCCTTTTGAAAGCAATGTCTTCCTCAAATATGACATCTTTACTTAGTTCAATTTGTTTTTGCCCGAATATGTATATTTTGTAGGCTTTTGAGGTTTCACTATATCCCACGAATACCCCTTTCTTTTCAGAAGGTTCTAGTTTGAATCTCTTTTCTTTAGGTACATGAATGTAGACAGGGCAACCAAAGATCCTTAAATGACGTATGTCAGGTTTTATACCAGTAAATGCTTCTTCAGGAGTCTTGTTATCTAAATGTGAGTGGGGACATCTATTTTGGATGTAGACAGTTGTCCTAGAGGCTTCTGCCCAAAATGAGGTTTCAATGTTTTGGTCAAACAACATTGCTCTAGCAGCTTCTACAATTGTTCTATTTTTCCTCTCAGCAACACCATCTTGTTGAGGGGTGTAGGCTACAGTAAACTCCCTCTTAATCCCAGCATTTACACAAAATTCCTCAAAGATTTTTGAGGTGTATTCCTTCCCATTATTTGTTCTTAGGATTTTGATTTTCTTCTCGGAGAAGTTTTCTATAAGTGCTTTGAACTCCTTAAACCTTTTAAGGATTTCTATTGACTCTTTACACTTAAGAAAATATATCCAAGTTTTCCTAGAGAAGTCATCTACAAATATTACATAATATAAGAATCCCGCCATAGAGGGTACAGACATGAGTCCACATAAGTCAGAGTGTACTAATTCTAATACAGTTTTGGTTTTACTCAAACTATTTTGGAATGTTCCCTTTGTATTCTTTCCTAGGGCACACCCTCTACATGCTCCTTCATGGATTTGTTTTAGTTTGGGCAAGCCTGTTACTAATCTTTCTACAGAAGGTAGGGCACAGAAGTGAAGATGTCCTAATCTTCGATGCCAAATTTCATTTGAGTCTGAGGTCTCATGAATAAGAGCTTGTTTAGAAACGGTGCATAGTTTGTAGAGATATCCTTGTCTTACTCCTATAGTTTGGGCTTTCTTTATATTTGAGTTCTTTGGCCATGCCAGAACTTTTCCATCCATAAAGGTAACCCTATATCCGTTGTCTTCAAGAGCAGAAATGGATATTAGGTTCCTTTTTATTCCTGGTACAAACAATACTCCGGTGAGTTGTATAGAGAGGCCAGATTTCAAATTTATGGTGCAAGTTCCAACCCCTCTTACTGGATGTGCAAAATCATCCCCAATAGTCACTTCTTCGTCAGATTCTTCTTTCAAAGTATCTAGGTGTTCTCTGAATCCTGTGATGTGCCTAGATGAACCACTATCAATTATCCAGTTGTTGTCTTGGTTTGAAACTTGACTTAATAGTGCTGAGTAGAAGACAAATTTCTCAAAGTCATGGTTTGTATTTGTTTTTCCAGTTTTAGCAAAGGATGCTTGTTCTTTTGTTCTGTCAGGGCACTTCATTGCATAGTGTCCATATTGATCACATCTGAAACATTGTATTTGAGAGATGTCTTTCCTCTTCTTGAATGATCATTTTCCATAAGAATTTCTCTTTCTTTTGAATGACCCTTTTCCATGAGAATTCTTCTTACTCCTTTTATGAGAATTTGTGTTTAGCACATGAATATCTTCATCTATGAGTTTTTTAATGTTTCCTTTAGTTGAGAGTCTTGTTTCTTCTTGTAAGCAATCAATTCTCAGCCTATCAAATTTAGGGAGTTTAGACCTCGCACTTATTCCTTGAACAAATGACTCCCATGAGTTTGGTAGGCCTCCTAGGGCTATTAGAGTTAACTCCTTGCTATCAATTTGATATCCAATTGTTGACAGTTGATCTCTTAGTTCAGTGATTCTCATGAAGTATGCATTAATAGACTCTCCTTTGTTTATTTGAACATGGTTAAGTTGCTTTTTTAAGGCAAGGGTCCTACTGGTGTTGTTTATTTGAAAGGTGCTCTCAAGGGATTTAAACATTAGGTATGCAGTCTCATGTTTTGACAGAATAGGTACTTTGTGGTCCCTAACTGCATCTACTAAAATTTTCATAGCTTTCTCATTGTTCTCAATCCATTGAGTTTTCTCTGGTTCATCCTCAGCTTCTCTCTTGTTTTCTTTCACAAATGAGTAACTTATTTTCTTTAAGAATCATCATGATTCAGAACTTCCATGAAGTAAAGTTGTTTGCGCCTTCAAGACAATCCTCAAATCTGATTACACTAGACATTATGAAGAATGTAATGTGTATTTGATTTCTAGAGAAAAAATACGATTTTTCTAAATAATCTAATTATTTTGATTTGATTTGGATTTTCTCAACATGGCTCTAATACCATGTTAAAGTAATCAAATCTATCAGATCAGATTCAGGATGATGAACTGTGATTGTTAAATAGATGTGAAAAACTATAATTCATTTTTTTGTCCTAGAAAAATAACACTGTCTGAAATTCTTCTTTTCTTGTGAATGCTCAATTGTAGAACATTTATTGATTTCAATATTCTGCTTTTGAGGATTGGATCTCTATTAAATATAGAGAGGGGAGTCACGTCCTAAGTCAAGAGAGACGCGACTTCAGGAAGGACGCGTCTCATGAGAGACACGTCTCATAAGAGACACATCTCAAAAGACATATCTCTCATGGGACTTGAGACATGTCTCTCATGGGACGTGTCTAAGTTAGTGCCCCTTAACATCAACCGAACTTATCAATTAGAAATGACGATCATAATAAATTCGATTTTATATATTTAAATTATATCCTTAAAAGTATATTTCGAACTATGCTTGGATGAAGGTAATCTGATATTAATGATGATGATGCATGAATGCAATCATCATTTATATCTGACCGAAGCTATCTATCTTCAACATTTTTGCTTTAGCTTTATAAGCTTCAATTGAGCCATTTTCACGACCATATTTTTGATGATATGTAAAATATTTTGATCTTGCACTTAGCCCTATATTCCTTATGCACAGATTTGTATAAACGTGGACTTTGGACCTTGAGAAGCCATTACTCAAGACCATAGACTTCAGCTTATGAATTATACTTAAAAGCTCAGAGTATCCAAACAAGAAAATTCTTCACAATCGTTGAAATTGCCATAATAATATATTCTCTTAAAATTCTACTTTCCTAACATAGCCAGTTCCAGAAGTAACACTTGTAGTTCGTCAGAATTGAGATTTAGCACTGTCAATAATGAAGAAAGGCACAAACTCACCAACAGAAATCAATTCAATTACATTCATTGAATAAAGTGCCACCACCTAGACATACACCATATGGATAAATATGCAATTGAATTCTATTATAGTCAATGGATGTTGGGAGATTGTGAAAGGTGATCGTTGAGTGCAGTTCAGTGCCCATCCTGGATGAATCCTCTAGGTGTTTGTTTCTAAGATAGTCTCCCGTACAATACAAATCACATAGATTTAAAATTAAAAGGGTCACCTCTTACAGATTAGAGATGTCATTCACAACATCAAAAACATGACAAGTGAAAGAAACTGTTCGACAGACCTGCCCTAATTACATCATTGATTAGATTACAAAGCATTCTCCCTTGCACATGCCTTATCAATGGCTGATAATTGCATCTTCAATGATTACATGTTTGGTGCTTGCACAATAATGATGTTAAGTGACCACAAACTTGGTCACTGTACTTTAGGCAATTCATTAATTTGGTGATTACAGTCACATACAGAAGTAGGCTATTGAATAGCCAGCACAAAACTGTGAGAGTCATCTTGGTGCCAGTACTTATTCCCCCAACTGAACTACGTTATTGCTGCTCAGAAGAAATAATCGGAATTTTATTGCATCAGAACCTGGAACAACAGTAGATACTGAAATTGAACTGCTAACTAGAAGCATAAGGGAATCCATACTTCATGTTCTCATTAAACCCGCCTGTTTAAGTACATTTTGTTTTCTATCAAAAAGATATTACTAAATTCCAATACCCATCAACTGTTTTTCCTAGGTACAGTGATTGTTTCAGCAAAAAAACCCTTTATCTCATCCAAATCCCTGTTCAATCCTTCTTCAGCCTATCTTTGCTCACCTTCATGTCTTCAAGTAGAAATTATTTGCAAATTTAATTCCATCTTCGCTCACTCTTTTCTACTTTCAGCAATTATTTCTCTTTTAATCCTTTAGTTTAAAGACCGCTACCCCAGATTTTATAGGTAATAATCTCACAAAATCATTTGGTTCAAAGTGACATTTTTACCTCTAAAAGTAATCCGCTTGATCAAAACATCATCATTCACCGAAGTGTAATGTAAAATATCTATCACCTTTCCAAATGACTTGAAAATGTATATACCAAGCCATTTTGACCTTTCCCAAGCAACCTCTCAACTCATCCCGATCATCCACTTCCCAAAACTTTTGTATGTATGCACTATCAATTTTTGACATGTCATTACTTTTCTTTATACTTTAAGTTTATATATGAATTTGCCATTGTCAAGTAAATAATGTGTTCAATACTACCATGAATGCATTGATAACCTCCCTAGCCAGCAAAATTCAAACCATATTTATCTTCTAGACGCCACTTCAACTTCCTTTTAGTTTGGTTTTATGATACTACTTGAACTTCAAAGTGCAACTTGTTGTACTTATACAAAAAAAAAAATGTATATAGTTGTTTTTCATCTCAAAACACTGGTCATTTCTCATCCATTGTCTATTACCGAATCTGCCAAGTTTCTGACTGAATCCAGGTCTGGTTTGAACCCAATCCACATGGTGCAAGATTTGGAGGACAGGTTCGTTCCAAGTGAACCCAAGGTGTTAACTATGAACCTATAGCTAACCCCTCGTATCTAGGGGCTGTTCTAATTTTATATTTTTAATATTTTTTACCTTTGACTTTGACTAGGAGTCCCCAAAACAAACTCCTAACCCTAAAAGTGCCAACTAAAGCATTTAATACACCAAACCGAACTTATTCTAGTTCATTTTGATAGAAAAACAACAAAAATCATTCCAAAAGGCTCAACTTTCATTCTTATTTATCATTCAATGAACTGAGTTGAAGATTGATCTTTGACGGTTCCAAATCGATTGCATAGCTATTCCTATGCATTTGCAAGTGTTCATTCGCTACCAAGAAGATCATAGAAGAATTTCTTTTTTAAATTAAGTTTTATTTGTTTATTTTTTCTCATTTTTCATTTTCGTTTTACAAACTCTTTTGCTTTTGCTTTCGTTTTTCTTAGTTGCTATAAATGCTTAACATATTGAATGGTTTAGCCTTTTAGGCTTCTTCTATTTTTTCATTTATTTGTTTTGAATGTATTGTTTATAAATTTAAAAACTTGTTGCCACAAGACTTACAACAGCAGCTAGTTCTAACTCCACAACTCAATTTAAATTCAACAAAAATCCAAACTCTCCTCTTTGGAAGTAATTGGATATGATACAACCGGTTCCAAGTGGTGGAGGGTATATTTGGATTTCCAAGGAGTGGGATGTGAGATATTCAAGTTCATATAGTTAGGTGAAAATACCTTGTGTGACATTCCTAGGACGGGCTTTAAATCTTGCCCAAAAAATTCTGGTGTGCCATCGAAGCAAGTGATAGCATACATTAACAAGCAAGGGAGAGCAGATGAAACAAGCAGCCATAGAGCAAGTAATCCTTTAATAAAGAGAAGATCTCAAGGAATGAAACCCATTGCACCCCCATCCAATCCCATTGTTGTGGTAGAAAGCCACCAATTTTTGGCCACTCCTTTGAGAACAACCCGCTACAAACAAGAAACCAAAAGAACCTTTGGAAATGGCATTTCAAAATGAGTCTTGAGATGTTACCAACCAACACATAGTAAAATGTATTTATGCAAATGGGTTGTCTTCAAATGTTGTTTGCTCACCATATTGGCAAGAAATAGTGAAAAAAAATAATGATGTTGATGATAAAGCAGCCGCGGGATTATACTTCTAGGTTCGATTTAAAGAATAAATTTAAATATAGCCCAAGGCTATTTAAATTTATATAATGATTATTAATTAAAGAGGCGTCTTCAATTATGATTAAAAGAAGAAATATTAAAAGTCATAATAAATAATTGTTAATTATTTATCATAGCCGACCTTCCTTGAAAATCGCGCCCTTCTAGAAAGGATGTATTTCCTTCTTAAGGCCGACCTTCTTGGTGAAAGGTCACGTCCTTCCCCAATTGCATGTATATATACTTGATAGATATCATTCATTTGTCATTAATTCAAGCGTTCATAAAAGGAGAAGAAATCGATCTGAGCAGCAGATCATATTTTGTAGCAGCAGGCCAATTCAAGGAGGAACGTATTATTTGTATATTCGCATCTAGGAGAGGTGTTGTTCATGGTATCTATTTGGCATTGTATTGTGCCTGAGTTGTAAGCAGATTTCTGCTCTTACTATAATCAATATATAAGAGATATATTGGCTGGGTTTTTCTCCCTCAGGTTGTAGGGTTTTCCCAAGGTATTTGCTGTGTTGTGAGTCAAATTTGAATTAAATTTCTGTGCATTTCGTCTAATCATTAAAATCTAACAAATGAGACTCCAAAAGGTATAAGGGCCCAAGTTATGAGAAATTGTGTGGGATCTTGTCAAGCTTGTAAAAGATTCATTGAAGCCCATAAGGGATTCATGGGTTGAGACAAGAGCATCCATTGCCTCTAATGGATGGAAAGATGAAAAAAGCTAGCCCTTCATCAATGTCATTATGGTGTCCCCTATAGGGAAAGTGTTTGAAAGCCGTGGATTGTGGAGGGGAGGTGAAAGATGGCCAATTTATTGCAACATCCTCATCGTAGCCATTGATGAAGAGGAGCCTCGCAAAGATGTTTATGTCATAACAAATAACACAAAGAATTGTAGAGCTGCTAGTTGTTAGTTGAGGAAACCTATTCACACATATTTTGAACACCTTGTGCTATCCACTCTCTCAATCCTATGCTACAAAAGGTTGAAACAAAAGTGATTGGATAAAATAGTTGTATGCAAAGACCAAGATGATCCGAATGTTCATCACCAACCACCACATGTTGCAAGGCATATTTAGATCATTTTCAAAATTGGAACTGTTGAAAGTGACTGAAGCAATATAAAATTTTATGTTTTAGTTTCACTTTAAGTTTAGTTACTTGGAAAAATAAAATAAACTTAGTTACTCAAGTCTTAATTTAACTATATATTACATATTCTAATTCTTCTTTAAAGTTTGTAATATTTTATTTATTTATTTTTTGAATAGATTGTTGAGACTCATTTCACCTCTAACACTATTGTCTTAAAATAACATATGAAGGTTCAAGAGGCACTTTCTAGCATGGTTATTAGCCAAAATTGGTCCATATGGAGAGCAAATCAACACTAAAAGAACAACAAATGTTGAGAGGATGACTCTTGGTTGGATCGTGTGGAGTATCTTCTTAATTTCATAGAGCCTATTTTGAGTATGATTCATTATACCAACATGGACGAGCATTGTTTGGGAAAGGTACATGATGGCATTGACTCAATATTGAGAATATAAAGAGCATCATAAATGAGAAAGAGCAAGATCCTAAAGAAACTTTCTTCAAACAAGTGCACAAAATTATTGAAGATAGATGGAACACGATGACCAGCCCGCAACATCTTGTTTTTGCACTAAGACCAAAATATTATAGTGCTGAGATTTTTGTTGTGCCAACAAGAGTTGCCCATTATAGAGATCAGGAAGTTGTTGAAGGGTACAAGGCGACATTTCATAGACTCTTCCCTGACCCTAACTTATAGGATGCAATCACAAATGAGTTAATTGATTTTGTACACTCTAATGGTCAAAGAATTGAGGATAAGTTCAAGAAAGATGCTTGTAATTGGTTGTCCTTCCATGGCCAACAATTCCAACACCAACAACCTCTCACAATCAAAGTTTTATCACAAGTAAGTTTAATAAAAAAAATGATTTATCTTTAGACTTTGAAGTTTCATTTATAATTATTTTTAATTTTTATTACTGTAACTCTCTCTACTTTGTCTTCATAGGTTGCTAGTTTATCTACATTTGAGAGGAATTGAAGCACATACTCTTTCATCCACTCAATAAAGTGCAATTGATTCCACTCAAAAATGCAAAGAACTTTGTGTATGTGCATTCCAACTTGTGCCTTCTTTCACACAAACAACATGGCTACAAAGAATGGGACTCAAAGTTGTGGGATATGGCACTAGAGCATATTGACTTGGATGTTTCCTCTCCCCAACATGTTTCACTTGAGGAATTAGAAAGTGAGAACACTATTGCTACGAGTGGCAATGGCACTACTTGTGGTTCTTCAAATATTCCTGCATCATCTAATGTCCATGATGTTGATGATGATGATGATGTTACTGATATAGGAAATCCATTTGAATGATGATATTGAAAATTGATTGTTGAACTTGATTTATTATTTGATATTGAACTTGAAGTTTGAACAATGAATATTTTTGTTTTAAATTTAAATGATGTTCAAGTTTATGGTGATTTTGTTGATTATATGATGCTATGTGGTATTCTACACTTAATTCCTACTTTTAGGCTGCATATATATATTCCACAAACCCAAACCAAACTATGAACCATAACTGGCAAATTATCATCCATTTAGTCACTATAGAATCTTCAACTTCCATGTTTGTTGATGTTGTGTTTTTGAGCTCTAGTCAATGTCCTTGTCTAGCCAACACATCAAACAAGACAAAGAACAAAGCTTGGACATAGAGGAAAACTAAAAACAAGTGAAAAATTGGTGCGTTGGTGGTGAGCAATGCACCAATACACTAGACTGCTAAAAAATGTGTTTTAAATGAAAAAGTAGCTGCCAATACAATTGACTACCAAAAAATGTGTTCAAAGTGAAAAAGTGGCACTCCAATGTATTGTAGTGTGCCAATACACCAGACCACTAGAGAATGTCTTTTAAGTGAAAAAGTGGCACTCCATTGCATTTGATCACGCCAATACATGAAATTACCAAAGAAGTGTTAAGAGGATAAGCACATGCTCTACCAAAGGGAGGCCCAAAAAGTGGAGAAATGCATAAGTGAAAAGCGGAAAACAGCAAAACAAGTCAAAAAGTTTGATTTTGGTCTAAAAAGTTGGAAAGTGACATATGAACCCAAAGTTTCTATTTTGGTCTAAGAAATAAAAATTGGAAAAAAAGAAAGAAAGAGGAAAATCGCCACAAAAGCAAGGATGCCATTATTGCAAGTGGAAAATTTGTTTTCTTCATAAAATAAAAACAACTGAGTTCTCAAGATACGAAAGGGGTTTTTTAAATAACTTGTGTAATGTTAGTTTTAGATCAGATTTATCAAGAAGCAGAAAATACAACACAGAGAACAATGTACACCAAATTTACCCTGGGAAAACCCTCCTACTCGAGGGAGAAAAACCCAGCAAGATATTCTCTTATAAATCAGAATAATAAGTGCAGACATAGCACTCAAAATCAGGCCCTAGCAAGGCCGAATCTCATACAACGAATCTGCACTTGAAGATAGTGCAATTTCCTTGAATACACAAAATAATACCACTTCTCCTTGAGTCGAATCTGCTGCACTTGAAGGGCAAACCTGCTGCTGAAGAAATTTGAATTGGAATGGAGTGAATTGATTGATGAAATGAGGAGACACCTTCTCCTATATATACAAGCTAGATGATCTTTCTTTCTAGGGCCAACCTAGAAGAATACAAACTTTATTTATAAGACAAAGGCCAACCTGCCTTGAGTTAAATATATTTAAGGGAAAATATCTCTCGCAGCTACAAAACACTAACACTCCCTCTTAGCTAGGGAGGTATTTTCAAATATCATTGTCATGGAGTCTCTCAACATGACGCCCACAATGGCTACACCCATTTGTGGAAAAACACATCTCAGTCTCAGAGATGTACACGGTTTCATCATGGAGTCTCTCAACATGATGTCCACAATGGCTACACCCATTTGTGGAAAACACATCTCAGTCTTAGAGATGTACAAAGGTTCGTCATGGAGTCTCTCAACATGACGCCCACAATGGCTACTCCCATTTGTGGAAAGAAACACATCTCAATCTCAAAGATGTACAAGATATCCTCGTCATGGAGTCTCTCAACATGATGACTCATCTCAGTCTCAGATATGTACAAGATATCCTCGTCATGGAGTCTCTCAACATGACTTCTCATCTCAGTCTCAAAGATGTACAAGATATCCTAGTCATGGAGTCTCTCAACATGACGTCTCATCTCAGTCTCAGAGATGTACAAGGGCTTGCACCTCATATTTCTCCGTCTCAGAGAAATATATACTACAAGGGTTTTCACCTCATATTTCTTTGTCTCAAAGAAATATACACTACAAGGGCTTTCATGTCATATTTCTCCGTCTCAAAGAAATATACACTACAAGGGCTTTCACCTCATATTTCTCCGTCTCAAAGAAATATACACTACAAGGGCTTTCACCTCATATTTCTCCGTCTCAAAGAAATATACATTACAACAAACCTTCATGATGATGTGACTCCCTTTAAAGCTCCAAGTACTTGCATCAACCTCCTCGTCCAAGATTGCCTACAATGCTTGCCTTAGATGAACAACTTCCAATGCACACTTTCGGCACTACTGACTTGCGAGAGTCCAGGACTGTCCTCCTCGACCTCATCCCAAATCACCCTATTCTGAATAGGTTTGCGGTGCTACCAATGTCAAAACAAGGTTGACTGTCTTGTGCAATTTTGTTCTCTGCAGCTGAAGAGGTCTTCCAAGGACTTAGCACCTGGCCTCGCAACACTGCAACTTACTTAGCTAACACCTTTACTTCTTCTCAGTGAGTCACTCTAGTTCTTCGAGACATAGGACTCCATTTTACTGAATACAGAACTCCCTCTTGATCCCTGCCTCAATATAGAGATTACAAAAATCCTCCTGAAAGTGAATTCCCCTCCATTGACGGATCTCAGAACCTTAGTCCTCTTCCTGGACATGTCATTGTTTTACCCAACTCGCTTTCACAACTCTCAATCCAATAGCCATTAGCATGACTTCTCCAATGATCTTCGATAGGAGACTCACTCTTTTCCATAATTCTTTCTAGGGCTGCAAATAGTTGACCATGCAAGAACCATAGACTGCTGTTCCAAATTAGGAGGACACGATTTATGTTGTACCGATGTTTAGTGTCTTCATCCTTCTCAATTTTGCTGATGCAAACTCTCCATCCAAGGCTGACCCAACCTTGTGCCCTCGAGGGATGTCCCCAGTGAAGTTATGTGCCACCAACTCAAACTCATGGCTGCAAGCTATGTCTCCATGTTTGTTCATTTCTCCAACTACCATAACTTCCTCACAGGATGCCTCAAGCTCTTCCTCCTTTTGAATATTTTATGCAATCTCTGATAATTAATCCATCATCCTTTTTGCTCCTCGATCCATCCTGCATTTTAAAGAGATTAACAGTAGTTCATAAAATCAAACTACCTTGAAAAGAAATATACAGATCAATGCTAGTAGCATACATGATTCACTATTCCCAATGTTATTTCATGAATTATTATTAACTACATGATTATTTAAATCCATGATCATTATTCAAAGGTACAAACATAAAATACTTATCTTTTTATTGTTGGTACACCATTGAGCTAGAACTGTAGCGGTGTTTCATCTTCACCACCTTCACTCAATGTTGCCATCAATTTACCCTCATCCTGTTTTCATACCAACATTTTGCCAAAACCATCTCGAACCTTCGTTCCTTTAATTTCCTGTATATACATTCCAGCTGATAATGAAGACTTAGCCCCAAGATTTTATTCAATCTCCAGAATGTCCACTGAGCTCCAGTAACTTGGATAACATCTTGATAACTACCCAACATTAAGAATTCTTTCTTTCACATTTACGGGTTCAATAAAATTGCTTAACAACCACAGTAATTTGACAACAACAAATCTTGCTTCCCTGAACACTAACAATTCAATTAAATGCTTCCAACAATAACCTAGCAGGTTTGATATCGATTCCTTGATCCTTCACTATAATATCAACCACACCCTATGTTGAATGGCGACGCCCAGAATATATCTGTTGACTATGTTTCCAACTTCAACTCGTAGTTGGTTGCTTATCCAAGTACAAGTTGATGGTCCTCTCTAATTTCTCCAGCCACCTGGAAACTTCACCAAACTGCCCAGCAATACTCTTCACACCACTGCTAAGGATGATGGAGACTAACCAACACCAAATCACCTTGTATCTGCTAACAAAGTTTCCCAGCCAGCACAACTTAGCACCCAAGATGAATATCCCTGACCTACAATTTCCTTCTAATTGTCACTGATAAACCAATGGGTAACAAAAATAATTTGCTGCAGGCTTCATAATTACCAACACCCACAATTCACATTCTTTCACTTCTACGCCCAGGTTTGAATGGTGACAAATTCCACTCGCTTCCCTCTAAAGTATTTAATATGGTGCCCATTAATGAATGGTAATCACGTCCAGCTACTGGCAACATTAACGCTCAGCAGGATGTTAAATCGTCACCCAGAACTACTCAACACATGCACCCAACAGACTTGCAAAATTGATATTAATCATCAAGCCTTCAAGCCTTTACCACGAATTGTTGTGAAGATGAATCATCCAACACTGGAAGTTGCTACGCTAGGAATAATATTCTCTATAACAGATGTCATGGAATCAACCAACTGCCAACCACATCCTTAATTTTTAGACCATTAACCACTGCAGATATTAAGGCACTTTCCCACGTAATTGTCACGACTTGCACAAATACTTAGTGCAACAAACAACTAAACTCACGCCCAGAAAAACTTGTAGTTCGGAATGAATAATCGCGCCCAAGTTCTCCTAGAAATATGTCTTACTTGCAAGATTTCACAAATTAATCGGCTTACTCAAAACCAACAAACACGCATGGAATATCTCTCACCACTATGGATGTCATCCTTCGTCCTCAAGAAGTTCTTGAAGCAGTTTTCACAGCATACATCAAAAATATGTTTTCACCAAAAATCTTGTGATGGTCCAATTTGCCTCATAGAATGCCTTATAAATCTGCTCTTCATCTGCTATAGATCTGCTCTAGAAGTCTGATTAATATTCAATGAATGGATGCTTAGACAAATCTGATCAAATCTTCCCCAAACCCGCTCTGATACCATGTTAGTTTTAGATCAGATTTATCAGAAAGCAGAAAATACAACACAAAGAACAATAAACACCAAATTTACTCTGGGAAAACCCTCCTACTCGAGGGAGAAAAACCCAGCAAGATATTCTCTTATAAATCAGAATAATAAGTGCAGAAATAGCACTCAAAATCAGGCCCTAGCAAAGCCGAATCTCATACAAAGAATCTGCACTTGAAAATAGTGCAATTTCCTTGAATACACAAAATAATACCACTTCTCCTTGAGTCGAATCTGCTGCTCTTGAAGGGCAAACCTGCTGCTGAAGAAATTCGAATTGGAATGGAGTGAATTGATTGATGAAATGAGGAGACACCTTCTCCTATATATACAAGCTAGATGATCTTTCTTTCTAGGGCCAACCTAGAAGAATACAAACTTTATTTATAAGACAAAGGCCGACCTGCCTTGAGTTAAATATATTTAAGGGAAAATATCTCCCAAAGCTACAAAACAATAACATGTAGAACATACCCGCAATATTTTATTAAGCCCAACCGAGTTGGTAGATATTCTAAAAATGGCAAAACACTAAATTTCAAGCTTTTAGAATAAGATGCCAAAGTACAAGGAAAAAAGTCAATTGCAAAAAGCAAAATCATCAAAGTTGATCATTATTTTGATATAGCTATTTTTAGCTTTGCTATCTTTGACAAGCCAATATTATTAGAAAAAATCTATTCAATTTATTTTAAACATTTTAGTATTTAAAGATTGCTTGAAAATACTTTTAGAGACTGACTAGTTTTCAAGCAATCTATTTTGGACAAAGGACTTAATTTGTTTTTGTATTTATCTTCAATAAATTGCATTGTCACGCAAATATGGAACTGATTGTAATAAGTGCTTTATGCACTTAGATTTATAAAGCCAATGGTATTTTATGCCCGCTTGATGCTGAAATTGTTGTTTGAGCTAATTTGTGTAAGTGATTTTGTGAGTTTAATATAGTTTGAAATTAGCAATCATTATTGATTTGAGTACTTACAGCTTTGTATGTGATTCTGATATCTAATTCATCATATATTGTGTTTGTTTTCAAGCCAATTCAATTCCTCTATTGTACTCATTATCTCAATTTTTACTTTTAACTAGAAAGTGTGAGTATTTATTTGCTGGCATAGGTTAGGTAAGAAAAAATTTAAATCTCTTGTCATGTGTAGAAGAGGCTGTTTAGCCTTGTGCCCATACCCAAGAACAAAGAGACGGGTATTTTCTTTACTTTTTTTTGCTTTGCATGCTGAAAGCCCCAGAATTATCTTGTGCATACTGTAAAAAGATAAAGTTTGTCATCATAGGGTCTAAAGTTTAGTCTCTTTTTAATTGCAAGGGAGCTTCTCCTTCTAATTTGAAAAAAGGTTTATCCTTACACCTTATTCAGTTTTGTGTCGTCCTAAAAGGGACAAATTAAATTGCTAGCACAACTCTTCACCAAAACATATATGCTAAATGTTGTCCACTACTTATACAAAACATTTTAACAAAGCACAACTTATACAAAACATTTTAACAAAGCACTTAACCAATCTACTATCTCTACCTCCATATCCTACATAAATACATTCAGCGTCTATCACAGATTGAATCTTATAATAATTATAATAGCTTTTGCTACTCTTGAAAATTTAGGTATTAAAGTGAAGTTGTCCTAATTAAGACGTTCCATCCTCTATCTATCTCTTGTGAGTATTAAGGCATCTTATAAAACTCTTTACTTTTTTCAAAACACATAATTATAGTATATCTAAAAGCCTCTACCGAGGACATCCTAGATAGATGTGTCAACCTTCTCCAAATAGACATCCTATGACTATTTCCCATTACTGAATGTCTATCTCAATATCCAAAACCATCTTCATGAAGTTGATGGTGTGTCTTAATGATATAGCTCTTCAATCAATCTTAACATTATTCTTGATCTCTCAGAAATGACTCTGTACACCATTAGGCACATCATGCTATGAGCTTTCTTCTCCAGATAGAAAAGTCTAATAAAAATTTAATTTGTGTACAAACAAATGGTACCATCAATGTAGTTACAGCATCCAATGTGTATACGAAAAAACTTAGAAAATCTTGGATAGAATATGACATATGACAAACCACATCTCCAGAAACTTGACTGAGAATGTCTGAAAACACTCGCAGTAACTTGGACTTGGATAGACCCGTTGATTGACTTCATATCATAGCTGATATGTTTGATTCTGCATGTGATTCTTTCATGTTTATTGATTGACTAAGACATTATCATGTATAATTTCAGACAGACAGACAGACAGGCAGGCAGGCAGGCAGGCAGAGTGAATGGTTAAAACTGAAAGTAGACGAAACTGAAAATGTGGATATTTCTTAAGATTACACATGTTTATTTCCATTGCAATAAATTATAAATGAATAAACGAATTAGATGGATAGTTGAAGCAAAATGTAGATGAAATTGAGCATGCAGATATTTATTTGACATGAAAATGTTGATGCATATAGCAAGAATCCGTTTATAAAATATATAAATGCCCTCGGAATTTGAATGGTGAATATGGGAACGCATAAACAGATTGCCTAGTAACTAAGTGCAAATGCAATTGAACATGTGGCTATTAATTAAACTTGCAGACGTTGATGAGTTCTCAAGGAATCTTCTTCAAAACAACTGGGGTGCCCTTGGAACTTTACAGGTAAAAATTGCAACGAACAAACAGATTGTTTAGTTAAAACTAAATTTAGAAAAAATTGAACATATGATTGGTTATTAAACTGGCAGATTTTATTGCCAGTGACAGAATGCCTCCTTAAAAGCATTTGGATTCTTGGAATTCAAAAAGAAAAATAGATGAATGAATAAACAGAACATATAATTAAGATTGAATTCAGATAAAATTGAGCAAGTGGGTATTGATCAAACTTATATTATTTGATTGCCTTCTCGGCAATAGCATCCTTTTAAGCATTTGGACTTCCTTGGAATGTAAAAAGTAAATGGATGGGAGAATAAACAGATTATATAGTGAAAACAAAGTTGAGATCATATTGGGCATGTGGGTATCGATTAAACTTACAGATTGTAGTTCCTCTTTAAACAAATCTTCATTCGACCATTTAGGCGCCCTCGGAATCTAGTTCGGTCATTAACAGGGGCGCACCCACATTGCATTCAGTGGTATTAGCATTAGGTTTGCATGGGGGTTTGAATGTCTACAGTAATTGAGTTCAGACAAATGTGTAGTGGGCGGGCGAGGGAAAGCAAGGAATTTCTATTTTTAATATTTTATTTTGGTGGGAGACGGGGGCGCCCTTTTAGTCTTCTTGTATTTATTTGTTTACACAACTGGAGAGAGAAAATGTTGAGCAGTTCCTTTGTTTGTTTGTTTTTTGTATTTTACAAACCTAATTTGTTTATTGGTATATTTTACTTTTTCACAGATGTTATTAGTATTTGCCGTGTGTTTAATCAGTTATTTATAGTTAATAAATAAAAATTAGAATTTTTTTATTCAAGGAATTGTTTTTAATTAAACATGTAAATTTTATAATTAAAAATATTATAAAAATAGATTATCATCAATCTAATTGGTTGAAAACTTTTATCTCTTAAGAACGATTAATGGAGTAATGTTTCATGGGATGTTAAGGATAATGGGTGTAAAGAGAGGTCATTTCAACTAATTGCATTTCATTTTGTTGCTACTATTAATATCATATGAAGCATTGTCATGTTCAAAATGGGGTGGGTTCAATTGATCGGCAACAACTTTTTTATTAAAATGGCTTAAACCCAATGAAAAAAGAAACAAAAATTAGTTGCAACATATAATTAAATATTTGTAGAATCTTGGAGTCTAAATTGACAACTTTCACATTATGTTGACAAATTGTATGCAGGATTGTCATGAAGCATGGTCAATGGAGATGTGGTTTGTATACTTAATTGTTGCAACAAAGGGGTAGTCAGTGGTTTGTCTACTTAGTTGTTGCAACAAAGGGGTAGTCAGTTTGTCTACTTGGTTATTGCAACAAAGGGGTAGTCAATGGTTTTAACATTTTACTTTACTAAATTTAGCAATTTGTTTAATTGATAAGCAGGAGGTATTTCCATAGCGTGTCAAATTATGATATTGCTATCAGGATTCAACTGTGTAGTTTTTCGAGTCAAACTCATTGACCCATGTTTCATGAGTAGTGGTTCACATGAACCCATCTCTCATGATAATGAATGGTCCACTTAGCACTCAATGCATCTAGGTGATGCTCATAGGGGTGAAGCATCGAGCCTTCCAAGGAGGTCACCCATCTAAGTACTACTCCAACTCAAGCATGTTTAATCATAGATGGTGAAGGTTTTGAAAATGGGGTTGCAAGCTAAGCGGGCTTAACATTGGTGAAAACTCTATGGTTAAGCGCGCTTGAGTTGGAGTAGTAGTTGGATGGGTGACCTTCTAGGAAGGCTCGATGCTTCACCCTTGTGAGCATCACCTAGATGTAATGAGTGTTAAGTGGACTATTCATTATCATGAGAGATGGGTTCATATGAACCGCTACTCATGAAACATGGGTCAATGAGTTTGACTCAAAAAACTACATGGTTGAATCTTGATAGCAATATCATAATTTGACACGTTGCAAAAAATACCTCATGCTTATCAATTGATGAGCTAAAGGGGCTCTATAATGAATGGTTCATAAGGCACAACAATTGTTGAAGGTTTTGCAAATAGGGTTGCAAGCTAAGCGAGCTTAACATTGGTGAAAAATTTATGGTTAAGCATGCTTGAGTTGGAGTAGTACTTGGATGGGTGACCTCCCAAGAAGGCTTGATGCTTGAGCCCTGTGAGTATCACCTAGATGTAATGGGTGCTAAGTGGACCATTCATTATCATGAGAGATGGATTCATGTGAACCACTACTCATGAAACATAGGTCAATGAGTTTGACTCAAAAAACTACACAGTTGAATCTTGATAGTAATATCATAATTTGACACGCTATAGAAAATACCTCTTGATTACCAATTGATGAGCTAAAGGGGCTCTATAATGAGTGGTTCATAAGGCACAACACTTGTTGAAGGTTTTACAAATGGGGTTGCAAGCTAAGTGGGCTTAACGTTGGTGAAAACTTTATGGTTAAGCGCGCTTGAGTTGGAGTAGTACTTGGACGGTTGACCTCCTGGGAAGGCCCGATGCTTCACCCCTATGAGCATCACCTAGATGCAATGAGTGTTAAGTGGACCATTCATTATCACGAGATATGGGTTCATGTGAACCACTACTCATGAAACATGGGTCAATGAGTTTGACTCAAAAACTACAGGGTTGAATCCTGATAGCAATATCATAATTTGTTTAATTGCTCTACTTTTGTGGAATATAGAGGTAAAACATGTTTTTTTGAAGTTGGATTATTTTTTAAATATATATATATATATGTCTAAGATATCATTCTTGAGTTATTTTATTTATTGAAGATTTTTTTTTGGCTTATTAGTTGCTCTATAAGTATTTTACTTAAAATTAAAGTGTTTTATTTCAAAATTAGTTAAGAATTATATTAGTTTATTTGACCATTCAAACTCAAAATCAATTAGTCAAACTAACTATTCTTTGTACAAATAAATCATTTGCCCATCAATATTTAACAAATATTTATTTTATTGAACAACTCAACTTTAAGTATGTTAGTTAGAGTTGTGTCTAGTATGAATCAAACTTGAGGTTGAGGTCAACCCTAGCAACTATAATATTCATCAACCCAGTAAAATCATGATGCATTCAATTTGCAATAATTTGTTGATCTTAAAATACTATTTATCCTACCTTTAAATTATTCTCATAACTCATTTATCAACTAAACAACAAATAATGGGGTGGGAGCCTTGACTTGATTGGCTAAAGCATCCTGATGTAAGCAAGAGGTCATGAGGTCCAGTTCCCCCCATCCCCATTGTATCAGATGGTGTGTCATGTCAATGTCGTCGATCACAGGAAATTTTTTTACCAAGCACATTGCAATTTATAAGGGAGGCTACCTGATTTCTATAGTCTAAAAAAAAAAACTACACAACAAATAATTTTATTACTATTACAAAGGTAGGTACTCGCTAGTACATGATTGTGATACATATGGCTTGCAAGAATCAATTATCTTAAACTATTATCCAACATGCACCTAAATTAGTATGACATAATTCATCTAATGACTATCCAAGTAATACTATTATTACAATACTAGATAGACAAGTACTTGTTGCTAAGTGACACTTGTCAGTTTTGAATTTAGGTTGTTTTAGTAATTTATTTTAACAATTAAAATGTATATACCCATCACTTATAAGATATATTTTACATTGTGGTGGATATTTATGGATATTGATAAAGTGTGAATTTTTATCATTAATAAGATGGTTCATTTTATATTTTTTGGGTTTCGTAATTCATATGTTATCACATTTATTTTGGATAAGTATTTCTCTCTATCTATTTAAAATGATGATTTATAATGTGAACTTTTTTAATAAAAAGAGGGTAAAAATTCATTAATTCAAGAAACCAATATAAAGTCATAAAGTATAGCCTACCCACTAGGGGTCAAGAAATAACACTAGAGCCATCAAGAAACCCCCAAGAATCATCTCATATCCTCCATAACAAGATCCTCTAATTCCTGAGAAAGATCCTCAGAAAGACCACCCCAATCTTCCACAATCTAATTTCTAATCCGCTTAGATGCCCATTTAGCCAAACCATCAACCCCCCTATTCCACTCTCGTGGAACATGGCAAAAGGAGTGAAGTCCAAAGCTCCACGTAGAGAGATTATTTGTCTAACCACCACTTCCAGTTGCCAATTCATATCCTCTAATTGGTGCTTGTTCAAAAATTCAATCACAACCTGAGTTAGATTCACAAATTATCCTTTTCTAGCCTAGGGCATAGGCCCTTTTCAAAGCCAAAATAATAGCCAACGCCTCAATGAAATTATTAAAGTGCACACCTTTATACTCCAAGAAGAAGAACACAACCACTCCAAAACTATCATGACCAATGTCACCAACCCCAACATGCCTTGGATTACCTCTAAAGGATCCATCAGTATTAATATTCAGCACCCCAAGAGGAGGTGGCCTTCGATTACCATCTCTCAAAACCTTTTCCCTGGTACCCCTACCCAGACTAGGCCTAGACCCATCCTTGCCACCAACAGGAATCCCCAAACATCGAACCACTCCATTGTCTCCAAGATCCACATGGACCGAAAGATCACATTTAGTAGCCAAAGTCTCTTGAATAACTCCCATAAATCACATCCAAACATGTCGCACTTAAAGCTTCTTGTAAAAAAAAAATTGTGGTTGCACTCCAACCAGATATGCCAGATAAGCAAGCAAGGCCCAATAGTCTAAGAAATGTGAAGGAAAGAAGTCTTAGCAGGGTATTTCCCCAACTTGAACTAGAACTCACCCAAAGAAGAAGCATGCCTACATGGCTGGTTCTAGGCCTCTCACCAAAAGTGCCAAATCACCCTTACAAAGGAACGCTGAAAAAAGAGATGAGAAGTGTTCTCTTCACTTTTAGAGCCCAAGACACACATGGAGGAGCCCTAAAAACCTCGCTTCCAAACATTCTCCCAGGTTAGACATCTATTATGAATCACATGCCAAGAGAAGAAATTACACTTGGACCAAGAGAATTTATTCCAAATTTGCTTCCTTTAGGTGACCCCGCACATCTATATAATTGTTCATCCAACACCCGATAACCAGAGGTAACAAAGAATTTACGTTTTGAATCATGACCCCAGGCCAAGACATCCCTCCCAAGAAGAGAATTGCAGACCCTGCCAACCAAAATACAATCCAGTTCCTGACATTCATCAATTGTTCCTGAGTGCGTGCACCAATCTGTGACACAAAAAAGGTGCCACTTTTGATTTTTTACCCAAAATGACTATTTAGTGCTTTCCAAATGGCTTGGATGACCAAGCCTAAGGCTTCGTACGTCAAAATTCAAATAATTTTGGTACTGTTCATTTGGCAAGCACCAAATTTGGCACTAGCCAAATGTGAAGCATGTGAGTTTTTGCAAAGCATTTTTGTGAACGCTTTTTTTTCTCTTTCTCTACCACAAAGACTATATAAATGAAATAAACATTTAAGTATAAGTTGACATTTAAATATGGACATTTATTTTCTTATACTTTAAGTTATATTTCATGTATATAGTTTCAGGATGTTTGAGAGTGGTTTCAAATCTCTTGGAGTTATAATGCAAATTCTAGTTTTTGGTAGATCTTATAATTTTTCAAACTTGGTCAAATTTCAGTAACCAACATGCCAAATTTTAGTAATCAAGAGATCAAATTTTAGTAGTCACCAAGTTGTATCATCTTTCTCTCTCACTCTCTCCTTCCCTCTCTACTCTCTATCTCTCCTCTTCCTCCCTCCCTCCCTCTCTACTCTTTATCTCTCCTCGCCCTCCCTCCCTCCCTCTCTACTCTCTATCTCCCTCTCCCACCCTCCCTCTCTCCCTTCCTCACTCTCTCCCCTCTCTCACACACACACCCCTTCTCTCTCTCTCACTCACACACACACACACACCTATATCTCCCTCGCTAACTCTCCCTCCCTCCATCCTTCCCTCTCTACCTCTCTTTATCTCTCCTCTCCCTCCCCTTATTTTTATCTCTCCTCTCTCCTTTTCGTCCTCTCTCCCTCTTCTCTTCCTTTCTCCATCTCCTCTCTCTCTCTCTCTCCGTCCTCCTCCTTCCTTTCTCCTTCCTCTAGCCTGCCTCTCCCTCCTTCTCCTCTCTCTACCCCTCTCCCTCCCCCCTCTTTCTCTCTTACTCTCTTCTTCCCTCTCTACTCTCT
>CM021107.1:620439050-620682885 GCA_007115665.2 Sequoiadendron giganteum
TTCTATAAGAAGGAATTCACGACCAAATGTACAGGTGGTTGTTGATTGATTACAAAGAGAATTTTGTAAAGATAATACAGAGAACAGTTTGGAGTCTTGTCTTAGGTTTTGAGTCTAGTTGATATGTAGATGTAATTTTCGATAACGGTAATAGTATTTTGAATAGAAAATGGTGTAAATTCTAATATATTTCTCTCTTGGTATATTCATTTCATGAACTATTAATAAAATGATCAATGATTGTTTTGTTAATCTTCATTGTGTTCCAATGGATGTGTAGTTCTACCCTTGTCTTTAATTCAGAGAAATAATGAAATTGCTTGGATGAAGCTATAGGTTCATGTAATTTGAGTATCAGGATCTTTATAAGAAGTTTTGATTTAGGATATAATGGTGTGATGTTGTAATGTAGTTTCATATAAGCTTTGCAATGCTAAGTGTTAATCTGTTATCCCATTATGTTTGTATTTAGATTGAATCCATTTCCTAGGTTAAGGCACTAGTCTATGTTCTACGTTTGTGAAGTGATTCTTGATATTTTAGCAGCAAATATAAATTCATAAACAAACCTTTGATCGAGTTGTAATTGTTATTATTTCATGTTAAGTACTCCATTCTCTGCTCTAAATGTTAAATGTGTAAAGGATCTGCCAAATTCTTGAAAGTCTTCATTTATTGAGCCATGGTTATGATAATGCATATGTTATTTGTAATGTACTTGATCATTGAATGTATAAGTTTTTATGTACATTGTAGGATCACCCTCTTGGGTTCACAGAGCCCAAAGTGCAAGAGGAAAGCATTACTGCTTTCACTCATTTGTTGGCCAATCCCTTCAAGTTGCTAAGAATTAGAATTGACAATTCCATAGGCTTCATTGAAGACCGACTTGGTTCTTAAAAAACAACCAACAATGTGGATGATTCACAAGATGCTCTCAAATTTCTCACAAATGAGATCAATTTAAGAGAGTAGGGGTGCTTTGGATGAAAGTGAATGAATTGATATGAAAAAGACTTGGTATTTATAGAATTTTAGAATATTGATCGATGGTGAGGATTTAAAATGATAATCACCGAAGGAAATTGAATTGAAGAGGTGAGTGTGGATCAAGAAATGGATCAAGGGTCCATAATTCATGAAGGCATGGATCAAAGATTTAATCAAGGGTCAATAATCCATGAGAGATTAATAAATCCCTAAATTTTAGGAAATATGTTGGAGATATTTCATGTGGAGGGAAGAATTGGAATTTGAAAAGGGAATATTCTATGAGAATATTATTTGTGCAAGTTGGGAGATTAGAGGAATAATTAGCTAATTAAACAATTTAGATAATCATTTAATTGTGCAAGTTGATGAATTAGGAGTTTTAATTAAACAATTGAGAATTATTTAATCAAAGAGGGATAATGACATTTAATTAAAAAATTTGGCATTATTTAATCAAAAGAGAAGAAATTAGTATGAAGGTGATAAATTAATCTAATTAAGTTAATTATTTGACTAATAGGAGAACACAGTGTATTTAATTAAATAATTAGACATTATTTAATTAAATGGATAAAATAGGTGAATTATGAGAGAAATGGTGTTAGTGAGCGAAATCAATGTGTGAGATATACTCAAGACATTTTTAGGTTCCTACATTTTTTCCCTCTTCGGGGATGTGAGGTACCTGTTGTGTTGCTTTGAAGAACTGGTACTAGTTAGATAAAAAAAATTATTTTATTTTTTACTTTTCTTGGTACCCCACTATGCCCTAATGGATGAAGGAAAGTTGGTTTGCTGCCCCCTCGAGAGATCAAGTGTAAAAATTGGATTTCAGATCGAGCTCACGACATGATGACGAGAATGGTTTTGTTGAGAAGAGGATGATAAATAAGTCCTTGGAAGAGAAAATGTTTGATGTAGACAAAAATTATGATGTATACACACTCATTGATAATGGATAACCTCCTATATATTTTGATGTATATCACATTGATTTGATACTTGGATATAAATGTTGGTGAAGATAGAAGATTGAGATGGATAGAAGTAGAAGAATGAGATGGAAAAAGAATAAATTAACATTATTATTAAGATTGATCAAGATACCAATAAACCTATGATTATTTAAATTTTATTGGATATGTGATGAGATAAGATAGATGATACTATTTTCTCTTAGATTAGGCTTAATTTCATCGTAGCAATCCTTATTTTTGATATAGAAAATAGACATGATGCACCAAAGTATGAAGAATGAGGGTGCGTTGTATCTAATGCATGAAATTTGACTCTACAAAAAAGTAGGAATATCATTGTTTATACTTGGCATATGAAAACATTATTTTATCATGTGAAAGAATAAAGCCACCAAAGTAAGGAGAATAATACACAAAAGGTATGAATAACTTGATATGTCCTAGCCATTGTTTTACTTGAGACTACTCCCGCACACACAAAGCAAGTATTCATCAATGTCATATTACAAGAATATCCAACAAGAACAATAAATGAAAGCAATGATCAATGCCACATTCATTTCTCTCTAAATTATTTTGTAGACATCACCAAGAGATCATCAAAATGGACCAATAAGATAAGCCATAAGAAAAGATCAAAATGAACAAACTGTCAATGTTATGCATATCTCTTGCTAAAGGTGTTGTTTTAGGGTGATATCTATTGCAAGAAAGATATATTCATAAGACATACATTAGATAAGGATTGGTTGTAGATGTTTCATAGGTCATTGATATGATAGTTTACTGACACGTTTGACAATGATCAAGACTTTTGATTTTGTATTTAAGGTTTGTGTTTTTTAGATAATTGTTGTTGTTGTTTCTGTTTGTGTTATCAAAGGTGGAGATGTTGAAAAGTTTATTATGGATGAAATTTTATTTTGAGTGATAGTGAGATGGAATGGGTGATTTTGTTTTCAAAAAAATTCAATGTTTTTTGAATTTTTTCATTGTTTTGAGCCTATTTTTAGATTTTCTTTAAATTTTTTAATTTGTTTTTGGTTTTCAAATATCTAGATGTTTTTTAGTTTATAAGGATATTTCAGGTTGTTTTTAATATTTTTGTGTTGTTTGGATGTTTTGAAGATTTTTGATTATTTGGATGTTTTTGATATTTTTGAAATGTTTTCACCGAGAGAACATGACCTAAGGGACTGATCTATACCTTGAGGGCTCATCGAAGAAGGCCTTGCTTATGCAACTACACAGAGGCATCAGAGTTTGATTATTGGACCCGAATAATGTTTTTTGGGAGATTTTGATGTTTTATGCATATTTTTTTATTTTGGAAAATGTTTTGGATGTTTTTGGATTTTAAACATGTTTTGAATGTTTTTAGATTTAGGAAAATTTTTTGGATGTTTTTGGATTTTGAGCATGTTTTGAATGTGTTTGGATTTCAATATGTTTTGGATGTTATCACAATGTAGATATCACATTATAAGATATAGGACATAGATCAAGATTTATTCAAAAGCAAGATGTAAGTACCTACGCCCTGCATCTAGCAATGTTTGGAACACCATGAATGAATGCATATACCAGGATGATGGATGGATAAGCGTGTGAAGGATGTAAAATATTTTCTTGTGATAGGATCATTAGGATAGTGCTTGGATATATGTTATGGGACAAAATGGGATCAATGATAAAAGACCATGTCAAGATTTTATCATAAGCAAGGTTGAAGTGTACGTCGAACCTTTGTTAAGATCAAGATGGATTGGATGGATGATGGAAATATTATGATGGAGGGGATGGGATGTTTCCACCTGAAATGGCACATGTATATTCTCAATTCTACTCACGACCCCTATTTTCCAGGTTTTCCTTATGGTACTTGCTCAAAGTGCCACCAAAGTGGTTTTCATTGGAGGATGATTTTTATCTTTATTATTTTGTTCTTTTTTGGATTTTTATGATTTTATGATTTTTAAGTTTTTTGAAGGTCTATGCTAGCCTAGTGGTGCTGATGTAGATGATGTTGCTATTAAGATATTCCAACAGTATCCTACCTAGAAGAGTTGTTTTGCCAAGATACAATGCTTGTATGTAACCCCTGAATGTTCTTGTCTTCCTTGTCAATACTAGAGTTGAACTTATCTATATGTGCACATTGTGATAGAGTGCCCTTAGATTCATTATGATAAAGAGTTGATGCCAAAATCTGGTCAATACGAGATTTGGATATCATGAATGTCAAAGTGGGTGGAGGATTTTGATGAGGAATATGAGATGTAGATGGATTGATCGATAGTTTGGAATCTTTGATTCTTTAAACTTGGTATGATGAGAAATGGTGGGTGGATTTTAGAATGCACAAGAGAAGTGAGAGGGGGGTGAATTAGTTATATCTTAAAACTTCAAAACCCCCATACGCATTCAAATATGCATTTATACATTAAACCCTTAAATCTATTATGATGATTTAGCATAAAAAGAAAGTAACAAAAATTGAAACAACTTAACACCACACATAAGAGAACACCAGATTTATATGAAAAACCCAATAATGGAAAACCATAGTGAGGATTAGCTCACAATATAAGTAATATTAAAATCAAATACAATAGGGCTCACTATTAGAGGGCTCACTTCCCAAAGAAAAAAAGGTTCACTACCAAAATAGAAAGAAGATAGAGAAGAAGTGTTGTACACAAATAAAAGTATCTCAATGCAATAGAGAATCCACCACACTGACATCAACACCTTCACAACACGATTGAAGGATTGTAGCCACCTTCTTCTCACTGCATCCAGTAGACCAACACATGAAATCTCACATTACACTTATCAATTTCACACTATGCAATCCACATCATTCACATCTCTCACATATATCTTATCATCCCTCAACAACTCAACTCTTATTTATACCTTCTTCAACCTTGAAACCCTTCTCCAAGGTTGGATATGCACATCAACCATACAAATTCAAATTAGGTTGGCACCAAAATACATTCATGGTAGATAGAAGTGAAAGCAGGCCACATTACACCTTAGCTAGGACCCAAATCAACAACCCCACACTACAACACACTTCTACAAATAATAATTAGCCATCACAAGTAATGTAAACATAAGGTTGACTATTAATCGTGCAAACACCATTAATTTTTTTTAAGTACACGCTTCCTAAAATCCAAGGATGACTTGTGAACCACACACCACGTTTGAACATGATCTAGAACATTCCTCAGACCCCCTAAAATCCAACAAACTCCTTCACAACAACTTTCACCTAAAGAATGTAGACACCTAGTACACTCAAACAACTCTGCCATACACTATAACTTGAGAAACTAATTTCCAAAGCACCAAACCTTGAACCATCTTGAATAAAAAATACCATCACAATAAACACACCCTCAAATCTGCAAGACTTCAAACCACTCTACGAAGAAACGTGGAGCAAAGACATTTCTCCCAGACACCTCTGCAATACACAATTCACACACTGGTGAACACAAATTCTTCTACACAATGACCCATCATACTAAATTCTAGATATAACACCTTTGGCCAACATATTTGAGTCACACAAGAAGATCTTCAACCTAGAAGAAATGTGAAGCAACATAAGAACACACCTCTGCAATCCAAAACACCACTACAACACACTATTTCATCTTTTTATCAATTTTTCTCAAAACCACTTGGAAACCAAGCACTAGAGACACATCCTCATCTTTCTCAACACAATTGAACCAACTACAACTTAACTACACATATCAAAGAAGCTTATCACAAAAAAACCAGAGGTTGACACTAGTAGCTTTACTAATGACAACATAATGCAACTTACCAAATCATGGATAACATAAACTTCTCATACTCTTGTAATAGACATGAGTGAAAACATAGGCTTGTTGACATCAATTACAACACTAATTTCTCATACTTGCAAAAATATGGAGATTCGATTGGAATTAGGAATAACTCTTCATATACTTTATATGTCACTCTTGAAGCTTTCTTTTGCATCGGTGGACATCTATGATGGATGAAATTCCCTTTTTTGTTTTTCCCCATCATTTTTTTGACTAATGGAGTTTGATAGGAATTGTTTTGCCTAATTTTTCTTTAGCATCCATTTGAATTTTATTTATCTATTTTGATTTTTCGATTCTTTTGCTTCAATGACATGCTCTTTTCTTTGATATAGATTTTCCTCTTTATCTTGGTCCTAATTAGTGAGTGGAAAGATGTGAGGATGATAATTCATGAAATGGATTGTTGCAGTGTTGGTAGCAGTTTTATCATAAGGACTCTTCATGCTCCCCATGTTGATGTTTGTACTAGGTAAAGTTGCCCCAATAATATTGAGGTATTGTTGACATGTATAGATTATTTAATTGTTGAATAACTAAGACCTTGATGCTTAGGATTGTCGATAATTTGCAATGGTCCTAGGATACCCCGTTCATGTAGACCTAATCCTTTTCCTCGATAATGCATCCACTGATAAAAAAAAATTGCCACTAAATATGATTTGTCTTGGAAACAAGGTGCTAATCCTTCTCTGCTCTATTGTGGATCTTTAAAGGTGATAGCTTTCTTTGACAAATGTAAGTGATCCAAGTTTATAAATCTTAAGTTCCTCAATATGTTGGATATATTCATGCTCAATGTATTCAATTTGAGTTTGGTAAGATAGCTTGCTCTGATTGTTGTTTAAGAGATGTCGATGATTCATAGTTGATGCAAAAAAATATTCATGATTAGTTTCTGAGATGTCCCTATGAAGTTCTATGGATTTTTCTATGCCTTGATCATTTGTAAGAATGTTAAGAGTAAGAGACTCTTATTTTGGAATATCATCTATGTGTCTCATGGGTAGATGTAGGAGTGCTTGGTGTATGGATATGGTATCATTTTTGAAAAAAAAAATATACGGCTTGGAAGAAACTCACTAAGTCATTGTAGTATTTTGGTGATATGGATTATTTATCTTGACTAATTTTTGAGCTACCTTCATTATTATATTGAAAGAGATCCATTAGATCATGAGAATGGGTTCTTGATCTTGAATTAGTTTGGATTTGTCTTTGGTAACGGATTAGAAAAGACTCATTAGATCATGATAATATGTAGGAGACATGGATTCTTGATCTTGACTTAGTTTGGATTCATCTTCAGTATGCTTTGGATTATGTTCTTGATATTGATCAATTTGAAATAATGGATTACTTGCAAAGGGTTCTTAGATGTCTTAAAAATGTAGACATGTGGGTGATAACTCTTGGATTATATTTTATTCATTGGGTATGAGTATCGATTTAAGGGTTTCTTAATCCTCAAGTGGATTTGAATCAAGTGTTGTATTAAGGATCTATTCAATATTCACAACCATGAGGTCAAATGATTTCAATATGTCTTGAAATGGACCATTGATATAAAATGATGAAGGATGTTGGCCATGCTTTGGAGAAAATTCTTGATGTATGTCAATTTTCTCATTAGGTGAGGTAGAGGCATCATCAATGTGATTATTTTTTGATGAATCTTGAATGTTGTCCTAAAAATTTATTGCTTCTTGATCAATGAGGCCTTGTATGAGGTTCTTGAGTTTTATGAAGTTTGATGTTTCATCATATTTTGTTCTATGGTATTCATAATAAACATTGTCATCATACCATGAGAATTTGATTTGAGGTTCATAATCACCTAATGAATTTGGAAGATTGATGAGATTGGAATGGACTAACTTTTTTAACACCAACTCGATTGGATCCCCTAAAGGAGTGTATTCACGTTTGGTGGTGTTGTTAGATTGTAAGGCTTTTTGTTGTTGAGGTGATTGTTGATATTGTGTTTGAAGTGGTTGGAGTTGATATGCACTATTTTTATGTATGCTATGGACATTTGTGTGCATGTTTTATTAAGGTAACTTTATGAATGGATCCATCCCATAGTTCATCAAGTGTGAATTTGACATGTTTAGGTTTGATATGTTCATGTTTGGGATGTTCATGGTTGGGATGTTGTTGTGTTGGGGGAAAATCATGCTTTGATTGTTTGGTTGATATACTTTTAAGTTTTGGCATTGATTTAAATCTAACATATGACAAGACATTCCAAAGTTTTGACTAGGGATACCCATAGTGCTATGTCGTTCAAGCTAGATGATATGATGACCCCATGTATGGATTATATGGAAGTGAATTTGTATTTTATATTGAAATGTTTTTGTTGATTTCAAGATTAAAATTGTAAAGACCTCTACATGATCTAGGATCAATTTTTGATTGATGAGTTGTTTGGATGAATAGACCTGTGATGGATGTGAAACCTTAAATTTTAACAAGGTTTAGACTAGATATTTTGTTTAGGTATGTTTGAGGATGATGACGAACTTACAAACCTTGGAAGTAGACTTATGACTCCAAAGTAAGTTTTCTCATGATGACGTTTTACTATCTCAACCAAAAACTTGAAAATAGATTTTTTTCAAGCATGAATCCAAACTAGGTGATAGGATGAAGATCTTAACTCTAAATGATCTATGTCAAAATTTTAGGTTGTTATGTGAAATTTTTTGATGGTGAAGTTGATGGTTTGATGTTTGTTGATCCTAATGAAAACCTAGAAGGTGTTTTAACAAGCTCAAAATTATGATGAACCAAGTTTTGTTTATTGTTGTTTTGACTAATACAAGTGAACAAAAGTCTATTTTGTATTAATTTTAAATGATTTAGGGGTTGTCGATCAAAAATGAGAATTTTGGAAATGTTATCAAGTTATTTGTTTTAAGTTTTATACAGACATAATTCTATTTTGCATAGGCATTAGACTATTTACTACAAAGGCATCATGGTATTTGCAAAGGTGTTGATGTTTGATAGAAGAGTTAAATCATCTAAACAAAGGTGTTGCTCTACAAATGTCTATTTTCCCTAACAAACACATTGATATGTGCAAGGTTTTGATATTCAAATAAAAGTGCCGCTTTAATAAAATGGAAGAATTAGTCTGCATAAAGGCCTCGTACTATTTGGAAAAAGGCGTCAATTTACCAAAGGATCTTTAATGTAAAATTTAACCTAGGTGTTTGAATTTTTTGATGTTGATAAAAACCAGTTGTAGTGTAGGAAATTGTATACCTTTATGATTTCACACTATGTTTGGGTCCCTTAATTTATTGGACATAATTAAGCTTCTAATTTTCAAAATTATGTATTCCAAAGCCTTATTTTTCTCATTTTCTGAAAGGATAACCAACATTAAATAAATTTCAATCAATAATTAAATAACCATGGAATACATGTCTTGGAATTATAGGTTAGGACCCATTCACTGTCCCCTTTAAGTTTCAAGAACCATTTTAAAATATGTTTTTGTGGCATTTTAATGATTCAAATTTAACTTGCAATTGTTAGCTTTTGGAATCTAATTTTTGGGAGATTAGATAAACACCTACAAATACATAGTCTTTTTATCATTTGAAGCCTAACAACACACTTAATGAGAACAATATTATGAGAAAATATCATTGTTAAGAGCATTCAAGAGAAGATTTATTAGTCATTTGTTACAACAATCAAGATTTTAACATCCTGTCCAAGTTTATGTGTGTTCATGTCATCTTGTGAAGGATAATATGCATTGTTGATCCTAAAGAATCCTTGAGCATTTCAAGTATCCAAAACAATCAAGAAAATCAAGATCAAATTCCTTTGCAAATATGTATTTGACTTTAGTTCTCTAAGGGAATCGATTGAAGGGTGGTGAGTTGTAGTGAGAATTGTTCACTCATCATTTCCTTCATTTTTTCATTATATTTCTATCAAGGTTTAATTACCAAAGTGGGGTTTGACCAAGGAAAACCCCCATACAAATAAAACATTTTTTTATCTTTGTGTATGTGCATATTATGGGTTGATGAAGAATTGAAGAGAGCTTGAAGGAGCAATTTTGTATTTTTGCACAAGTTGTCATCATTGTTGTCAAGCCACAAAAACTAAGTTGCAAAAATTATTTCTAAATTTACAATAGTGGAACCTATGTAAAACAAAAGCCAAGATCCAACATCAAAGGATTGTCAAAAGTTATTTCAGAAGCCCTAATGAGGACCCATTTTCCAAGGGTGAACCAATCCCTTAGCAGGTCTCAAAAACAACTTTTTGTGATAGGTACATGCAATCAAACCCTTCTTAGATCTTCTTGGAAATTGTCATTTCTATTCTTGTACATTATAAAATCTACATTTTATGTATTAGGTCTTGTTGTTCATGTAGTTTGAGCACTTCAAACCATTTTAATTTGTTTCTAGATCTTTTCTATTGTCCTAAGGACTGAGTTTTAGGTCTGATTGACTCACCATTGAGTTTGAAACTTAATATTTACACCTTGTGATCTCTTTCCTAATGAAATCTCAATGGAAAGGCACCTATTGAGATTCCTAAGTTTATATACCCATATAAAACTTTGGGGATCCCTTTCCCAACATTTTATTTTGGTGAACCTGACATTCTTACATCATAATTTTCTAATTGGGAGATCCTTGAAACCCTAGATCTAGATTTTACATTATCTTGATTTGCATTTAATTTAGGATTACATATTGCATATTTGCATCATTTAAAATCATAAAAATCCAAAAATATGACATACATTATACATAATAGCTTGCATTAAGGCGTGTTTTAATCATTTAGATCATAATTATAGTCAAAATTGCATTAAAAAATGTCATTTTGTTCATACATTGTCATACAAATTAGATTTATATTTAATCAAAAAATATGGAAAAACTATCATTGAAGAATCTATTTGCAGTTAGGAATAGTGAGCTTAAATATCAAGTCAAACACTTAGATTTAAATATTTCAAAACCTTGTGCAAACACTCATTCACCCATGGGTGAACCTATCCTTGCATGGGAATTTTGATAAAAAATTGCACATATTTGTCTCTGTCTACTTCATTTTCTTGTACTTGCAGATCTTTGTTTCAATTTCAGAAATTGCATATTTATTTAGATGTTTGCATTTAATTCAATTGATGAAACAAAGTTCATTGTATAAGATCAAAATTTACATTCTCTAAAGTATGAAAATTTATCACATACCAAGATGACCACTCCCATATTCAATGGTTATTACAAAAGAGATTTAGAGATATCATGAAATAAAATGAAGAATCCACATGTGTACCGAAGTGACATTAATTCAATTAATTATAAGTTAAAGTTTACATAAACCTCATAGGGTGTTACAAATCATCTATTTCAATGACACAAAGTCAAATATACATCAATAGTTGCATCCATGATATTAAAATTTACAAATTGGCTATCAAGCCATACAATGTACAAAATAAGATGCTTATCCAATCAATAGAATCTTTGAACCTCATTCGTCTGGACACCATCGGTCTTCTTGCGTTGATGCCAAGAGTGTGGTTAAGGTGCCTTTTCCACCCAACCACGAAGCACATGACTTCCCCAGGTTTCTTCCTAACTCAAAGAAATCCCCGACCCTATGCAAGGAGCCTAGCAACCTAGGACAATAAAGAAGGAGGGTACTCTCAATGCATGCCTATTTTCCTATATGCATTCCTAACTAGAAAAACATATTTCTTGCAATCAGGATGTGATAGAGACAATAACATAAAATCTAGGCTTGTAATCCATCTATTTCAATGGTACATTGCTTGGCCAAGCATAAGAAATAAAAATGTATTTTATGAAAAGGATAAACTACTGTCTCTGTGAATCCACATTCGACATCCTACCCCAGAAGTTTCCATAAAACAATAATTGCAACACATGATCCTATACAAGATAATAGAGAGTACAACATTTACCAATTTTACATTTACACATTTGCACAAGAATTCCCAAATTGTCTTATTTGTTCAAGAGGAAGAATCCAAAATTAGTTTGAGGATTAAGAATTTGTCTCATTCTTATGACTTCTAACTCAATGAGTAAAGAAAAATTATTCATGTTTTCAATATGGCATTTTGAATTTGAAAATTATTATGTTCTAGAAGTAAATAATCAACTGAATTGAAGGTTAATCTAATCAACTTTCCATTTGTATACATGAAGATTTTCAGCCTAGTTTTGAAAAAAAAAATAATGCCATTGGAAACTTGTCCTGCATTACTAGCTTAATGCATAGCTAAGTGTTTCTTTCATTTTGCCAAGTTTGGTATTGGTTTCAATGCAAACCAGTGAGCTTTATATTCTAGAATTGAAATTAAAATCTCAAACCAAGAAAATGTAGCTATCTTGTGTAGATTTCACTATTGGGCTCAAATTACAAGAAAAATAAGTTATGGTTATATGCACAAGTAATTTAAATCAAGCACAAATCTCAAGTTTCTATTCTATGTATTTGGTTGTGTTGTGTATTTTTTGCACACACGCCCCACTAATAGTAGGGACCCTTTTTGTCTGGTCTTTTGGCTCTTGTCTGTGGCCTTGCCTTTTGAGCTTGTCTTTGAAAATCTTGAGTTTTTGGTCTTTGGTGCTTTGGTCCTTTGGTCATGGGATTTGGTTACTTTGTACTGTTCCTAAATGCTTGTCCTATTTGTAAAGTGCCCCTATTTTGAGTTAGTGGTTATGGAGTCTTGCGGTTGTCCTCTCTGGAAGTGGGTTCCCTTTCCCTTTGTTTATCCTTGGTGTTTTGTTTGGGTCTTAGGAGTTATTATTTTCCTCCTAAGATTTTGTTTCCTTTGCTTGGTGGGTTCAGGTGCGAGATGGGACTAAAATCTGAAATTTCACAAAGTTCATGGTTCGGTTTCTGTTCCCATTCTGGCTCCACCTCCATGTCTTAATTTTTTCGCTGGTGTTCGGCCTTTGGGTTGGTTTCCTCCCTTAGGTCTTCCTTTTTCCTTCATTGTTTTCCTTTTTTCGGAGGCAGAATCAGGATGAGAACTAAACTCAGAACCTTCGCAAGGTTCATGTTTCAATTCTAGTTCCAGCTATGCCTCTTGTGTCCTTGTTTTATTCATTGTTTGACCTTTGGGTTGGTTCTTCCCCTTAGGTCTTCTTTGGTTTTCCTTTTCCATTTGTTTATTTTATTTTGTGGGTTCGGGATGTGGGATGGGACTGAACTTTGAACCTTCGCAAGGTTCATGTTTCAGTTCCCATTCTAGTTCCGCTTCTGCTTCTTGTGTCCTTGTTTTCTTCGTTGTTCGACCTTTGGATTCATTCCCTCCCTTGGGTCTTCTTTGGTTTTATTTTTTCCTTCGCCTCCTTTCCTTCGTCGAAACTAGAACCCAAAGTGGGAACTAAACTTGGTACTTTACAAAGGGTCTCATCTAGTTTTGGTTCTGCCTTTGCCTATTTTGTTCCTATTTTGTTTTGGTTCCGCCTTCGCTTGTTTTGTTTATGCTTCTATTTTGTTTTGGTTCCAATTTCGTCTTGGGCTTGTGCGTAGTTTCCTTTCCTTGGGGGATCTAATGGATTAACTTGAATTTTGATGCTATAATGAATATTAATTGTGGCCCTTTTGAATGTAGGTTGGATTGAGCAGGTTGTTGTTGTTGGGGCCGAAGGAAGGATGAACATACTTTGAAGATATTGCAAGATCCATGGGATACAACCAGGTATACTTTTTGGTCGCGGGCAGGTAAAACCCATTTGTACACGAAAGGTTTGCTCATTGGCCATTCATCTGAGGTGGACGTGACATGGAAAATTCAAACTGGTTTGAATCGATCTGATTCGTTTGTGATGCCCAACTCATATATGATCGGTGGTCCGTGTTCAAAGTCACATTGTGCGCACGTTACCATTCTTTTTCTTCGTGTTGGTGAGACATTAATGGTGGAAGGGACATGCGGGGTTTGTTCAATTTGAAGAAGGATTTGCAGAGATCCCAAGTCGATCTAAGGAAGGTGCCTCATGCATTCAATGCATGGTGGAAATTTATTGTGAGCTGTCTGGGCTGATATGGTTAGCGACCAACCTTCTTTGTAACCCTAGCTTGGGCTAGCACATGACGAAATCTCTATAAGTATGGCATTTCGCCTCATTTGTAAAGGGGGTTAGACAGTTGGTTAAATTTTTAGAATTAGATTGAAAATAGACTAGAAGATTAGAGAAGAATGTTAGAGTTAGGAGTTAGTCATATTTCAAGCAAGTGTTGTAACACAAAATATTATAATTTTTGCTATTACTGGTGATTCAATGCAAGTGAAGACATTGTGTTATTATTGGTGCCTTCTTTGGATTGATTAATCTTGTATGGTTCTTATTCTATTTTAAATAAATACATGGAAATATTTGAATGCATTTTAGATTTAGAGTTAAATGATTTGATAATGCTTGTGATTTAATGCTTGGAGTATTGTAGTAATCTCTGGTTCATACTTTGGGCAACTTCTTGATGTTGGGTTTGCTGTGCAAAGTTAACTTGTACCCAATATTGGTGTGCTTAGTTCAATTGTGGGCATTTATCTAGTTCGATTGAATGAATGTCCATTATCTGAAAATCTTTACTTCCTTAGAAGATTGCACTGTTCCTATGAGATTGCAGGTATAGCCTGGGTTGATCAAAAATGAGTTTTGAGGGGTTGGTCTATTCCAAGAATTTCATCATTAGTATTGTTGATTCTAGGAGTAGTATTAATCTTAGAATTCTTGAAACCCTTTATCTTTTGTTATTTCTTTGAACTTTAGTTAAACTAGGAATTTGAGTATCATTATATTGCAAAAATCTGATAAGTTTAGAGTCTCCATTATTTGTTTTGTAAGGTCCCTTTGTGATTACCAACATTTTCACATTTATCACTAAGTTGTTTTATTGTAAGTCATGACCTGACACCTGAGAGACCTTTGGGTTATCTCTTTGACCATAGAGATCAACCTTTCAGAGAGATAAGATACTCAATCCTGCCTGAGTTGTTTTTGTGCAGAAAATACCATCAACAGGATTAGTGCTAGAAGGAGGGCCTCACTAAGCAAGTTGGAGCATTTTCTAAATGCCCTTCTCCCGAGAGACTCAAAAGGAGAACTAGATCTACACCAGGAGAAGAAGAAGAGTTTCAAGAACTGCCACCTCCAACTAGGTCAAGAAGGACCAGAAGAAGGGACGAGTCATCATCCAATCCATCATTTCCACCATCCTCACCCTCATCCACCTCATCTTCATCTGATTCTGAGGCTAGTTCCATTCAACAACCCCAACCAGTCATCAAGCAGTTGTTGCCACCTCCACCTCCGCCAATGGCTTTCTTGGCAAATAACCCATCACCTCTATCCTTCAACAACTACAATGTTATGCTCGAGAACCCTTAGCATTTCTGTTCTACGTTTCACACAAATGACCTTAATAGAACAATAGAGGAGCATCTTAGGATTTTTCAGATTTGTCTAAGGGATAGAGGGATTAATCACGAGGATGTTGCCTGTAGGATTTTCCCTTATTCTATGGGAGAGGAGGCCTTTTACTGGTAAAATTAATTACTTGTTGCATCCATTCATAATTGGACTAAACTTGAGGCTGCATTTTTGCAAAAGTTTAAAATCCCTATCAGTTCCAATGAGCTCTACATGTAGTTTATCGGGGTTAAGAGAAGTTAATGAGCCTATAAGTTCATTCAAAAATAGGTTCCACCGTGCATACACTAGACTAGAAGCACCTTATGCTGTAGATGATGCTACTACCTTAGAGGTATATTTTGAAGCCCTTGATAGTCTTACATCCACCTTCCTTAAGTGGATAACTAATCCCCCAACTACCTTGCTCACTACATATACAAAGGTTGTTAAGGTCAGTACAAATCTTAGACAACACTTGTCAGGACCCCTGCCATCTCTAGGACCAGCTGCTCACCATGGGAAAGTCCAAGATCTTAACTAGGCACTAACTAATCACACTCCAATCATGAATCCCATTCCACAATTACCTTTGGTTCCTCACTCGGGTCATCCGATAAGTCAGGCTCACCCAATGCCTAGTTATCTATAGTAGGGTGCCAATCAACCCCTTCATCCATAACCATAGGCTGGTTTCCCTACATATTTACAAAACTCAGAAGTTTTGAATCATTCTATGGGTCCTAGAGGAGTGTCAAGATGCCCCCAAAACAATGTGAATTCAATGCCTACAGTAGTCCTGAAAAGGAGAGGTTAGATGAGCTAACCGAGCAAGTGAAGAAACTGAATATGGAGTTAACCTACTTGAGGAACCAAAATAACCAAATCCAAGCTTCTTTGAGGAGCATGCAATCATTTTACAATAGAGATAACCAAGATGTTGCACGAGGGAAAAACTTCAATAGAGGGAAGCACTCTGACAAAAATCAAAATTTTGAAAGAGGACAGGGTTCTAGTCAAAACTTTGATAGGGGACAACAAGGTAGACAAGGGTTTGAAAGGAGATATCCACCTAGGTAGAATAGGCCACGGAACATTAGAACTACTAATGCAGGAGTCCCCACTCCACTGGATCAACCTTCCAATCAAGATAAACCTCTGAGTGGAGTAAATCTAGCTGAAGCAGCTTTGTCAGGGTGGTGCAGGCTTCACAAGATAAGTCAACACTCTGAGCTGGATTGTTCTAAATTTCAAACTGTTGCTTCCATCTTTCAGTATGAAGTTGAAAAAAACTCCACTAGTCAGGAGTTGGTACCCTCGAATCCTTATGATTCCCCAGTTTTGGTGTTGAATCATGCTCCTTTTTTGAGGGATGAAGAGAATGAAACAGAAGATGAGTCAAGTGGCCAGAATGAGGATACTGAACAAGTACTAAATGTGGATGAGATTTCTTATTTATTCAACGAAGGAACTGAGAATGATAATGGTCTATTGGATGAAGAGGAAACTGGTGTTGAATAAGTACAGATGTTTCAACAACCTACAAGAAAGTATGATTTGAGGAATAGGCCTAATAGGTTTCCAGCTGGTGGCCCATTTACAACATCTATTCCTCCAAACAATTTTACCACTCCACCAAACCCACATGCCAGTAATAATCCATCTCACCCTCATGTGCCAACACAATACTTTGCAAAAGGAGGACAACCTGAGGCGTCAAAAGGGAGAAATGTTGATGCAACACAAGATAAGCAGATCGATCATTCTAAAGAGATCCATATTGACATGAATGTGGAACAATTAGGTGAATATGTGACTGAGGAACTCAGAAAGGAAAAGGTGAGTTTCTTTGCTTTTGAGTTGTCAAGGGTTCCTACAATCACAAATATAGTCTTAGGGTCTTTTAATTCAAGTCAAACACAACAGGGAGTAGCAATGAATGAGGTAGTTGGAAGGCCTCCTAGTTCACAGGCACCTAAAGGCCTAAGTCAAGCACCACCTGGAGACAGAGGGAAAGAAAAATATAGGAATTAGGTTTCACAAGTTGACACTCATTTGAATTTGTTCCAGGGAAAAATGGAAAACCCTCCCTTCTTGATTTCTATTCGTATCTTTGGGAAGAATCTGCACAATTGTCTTCTAGATTCAGGAGCATCTACAAATGTTATGCCTTTTACTATTTGTAGGGATTTAGGTATTATCCTTGTAGCCTCTTAGAAGAAGGTCACCCAATTGGACAAGACAAAGGTAAATATAGTGGGAGAACTGAACATGATTCCCATGCAAGTTGCTTCAAATCCTAGTGTGCATCAAGTACTTAATATTCAAGTGGAAAATATTCCTGACACTTAAGGTTTGATCTTGGGTCGAGATTTCACCAAGGCACTAAATGGATACACATCCATAGATAATTCTCACTTGTGGCTCCCCTGGAAAAGAGTCCCAAATCAAATAAGAATTGAAAGAGAACCCAAAACGAAGTATGTGATCACTGAATATCAGAGTACTTCGAATGAGATATTGGTGTCAGAGATTAGCATGGGAAATTATATATTGGCTGCCCCTATTTTGGATACAAAAGAGGTATTTATGCTACAAAGCTCCTCTGATGAATCCACATTAGAAGCCAATAGTTTTGATGTACTGCTTGAACAAGCAAAGGAACTTGATGATCAGGAAGATGGACAACTCAACTTGTTGGATAATTTCCAAGATTTTATTCGGAAGTGCATGGAGGATCAAATCCAACTAGGTAGAAATATGTATTTCAAAGAATTGTTGCTCCCTAATTGGTGCAAAGTTCACAATGATCCTCAATTTGAGATGGAATGTTGCCTATGCCAAACTGCAGTGGAGCAGATACAAAGATGCATTAATCCAACCCCAGCTGTCAAGCTGGATATACAGAACGTTCAAAATGATCCGAAAGGAAGAATCCCAAGGCCTCCTGAAGAGCCTCCAGGAAACAAAAAGGACAAGGGTAGTTCAAAGAAATCAGGAGTTGATGGTTGTTGGACGTTGAGATTTGATGGATCCAAATCAAAGCAAGGTGTTGGAGTAGGATTTGAACTGATCAACCCTAAAGGTAAAACTTATTTTGTTGCTTATAGACTTCAATTCCAATGCACTAATAATGTAGTTGAGTATGAGGCTTTGGTCCATGGTTTATTAATGGCATTAAGAAAGAAAGTTAGGGTCTTGCAAGTGTTTGGAGATTGTGAGTTAGTGGTCAGGCAAGTAAGGAAAAAATACTCATGTCATGATAGAAGAATGACCAGTTACAGACATAGTATGGGATCTCATTTAAGGATTTTATTCCTTCGACATCCGTTTGATCCCACGAAATAAGAATCAAACTGGAGATTCTATGGCACAAGCAACTAGTACATTACAACCCTTATCACTCTCAGGTTTGAATAAGTTCACTATGGAGCTCACTCCAGTACTCTCAGTGCTCGACAATGTAACCAATTTCTAGGTGTTTGAGGATGATAAACACATCCTTGATTTCATCACTAGTTGTGATGTGTTTGCTTCTCAGGTGATTGATGAGGCAGAACCTCAAGAGGCTAAAATGGACCTAGAAGGGGTCATTAACCTAAACAATAATACTATCCCAAGAGGCATGGTGCAATTAGAACAAAATTTTGATTTGGATAAGATAAAAGACCAGGAGCAACAAACCAAAAGGGAGTCTCTCAGCAACCAATGTGAAACATATAATATGGGGGCTCAGGGTGACATAAAGAATGTCTTTATTGGTAAAGTGTGTACTCTAGAAGAAAGGAGAGGAATTATTGATGCCTTAAACACCTATCAAGATGTGATAGCCTCGAGTTATGAGAATTTAAAGAAATATGATACTTCAATCATCACACACATTATTCCCTTGAAGTCAAATGTTAAACAATTCAGGCAAAGACAAAGGCCAATTAATGCTCTACTGGAACCTATCATTCAAAAAGATGTGTAGAAGCTACTTTAAGCACAAATCATATTCCCAGTAAGACATTCAACATGGGTTGAAAACTTGGTTCTAGTAAGGAAGAAAAATGGAGAAATTAGACTGTGTGTTGATTTCAGGAATCTCAACAGGGCATCAAAAAAGGACAACTATCTAGTTCCTTCCCTGGATGAAGTACTTCAAATTATCAATGGATCTTAGATGATGTCTTTTCTATATGGGTACTTTGGATACAACCAGGTTATGGTACAATATGAGGATAGGCACGAAACTACTTTTACTACAAAATGGGGGACTTTTGCCTACAGAAGAATGCCCTTTGGGTTAACCAATGCCAGAGCTACATTCCAGAGGGCTATGGATATTGCCTTCAAAGACATTATTGGTAAGTGCATCATCATTTACATGGATGATTTGATCGCTTTTTCTAAGAAGAGAGATGATCACATAGAAGATTTATGTAGAGTATTCCAAAGGTTCAAAGAGTTTGGCATCTCACTTAATCCAAAGAAATGCATATTTGGAGTCATTGAGGGAAAACTGTTAGGGCATGGTATTTCAGAACGGGGTATTGCCATTGATAAAAAATGAGTGGAGGTTATACTGAAGATTCAGCCTCCTACAAGCAAAAAGGAAATGAAGTCCTTCTTTGGGAAAATTAACTTTGTCAGAAAGTTTATCACTAGATTTGCAAAAATAGTGAAGCCTTTGAATGCTATGTTGAAACAAGAAGCAAATGTTGAATGGAGCACAAAAGCTAAAGAGGCATTTGTAGAAATCAAGAGAGCTATTGTTGAGGCTCTAGTGTTGATAAGTCTGGATTAAGTCAAGCCTTTTTACATATACTCATTTTCTTTTGATCACTCCTGTGCTAGAATGCCAACTCAAAAGTTTGATCAAGGTGATGAACATCCCATAGCTTTTATGAGTGCTCCTTTAAAGGATGCATAATTGAGATACCTAATATGGAAAAGCAAGCCTATGCCTTGGTAAAAATTGTGAAGATGTTCAGACACTATATACTGAGAAATAAGGTATTTTCCATAGTACTTGACCTCGCAGTGAAGCTCTTATTGATGCATAATGAATTAGGAGAGCGTAGGGCTAAATGGGTAACTATGTTGCAAGAGTATGATATTGAGATGCAACCCGTGAAATTGGTGAGAGCGTAGGGACTGAAAAAGATGATGGTTGAGATGAGCCCTAACCTCACGGCTCAACATTCTCACCTCCAAGAAGTGTCTCTAGGGGACTGGTATGATGAAATTATCTACTATCTGTTGAACCAACAATGTCTTGAACACCTTAATGCAGTCGAAAGGAGAGATTTACATTTGAAGAGTGACAGTTTCATGATGACAGGAGTTGTGTTGTATAAGAGAAATCATGAGGGATTTTGTTTGAGGTGCCTAGGGAAGGAAGAAGTTGAGAGAGTGGTGTCTGAATTTCATGGAAAATATGGCACAGGACATGGCTCGACACCTTTCACTGCAAACCAGATCCTAAGGCCAGGCTATTACTAGCCTACCCTATTCAAGGACACACATAAACATGTGAGGACATGCCATGTATGTTAGATTGCAACAAGTAAGGAGAAACGTGCAACTCTTCCACTTCAACCGATCATAGAGGTAAAACCATTTTCACAATGGGGAATGGAATTTATAGGTCCAATCAATCCACCTTCCTCTATGGGCCACAAGTATATTCATACTGTAACTAATTACTTTACTAGATGGATTGAGGCTCTTACATGCAAAAATGAACTTTTGAAGTGGTAATCAGTTTCATCGAATTAGGTATCATTAATCGCTTTGGATGTCCATTGGCTTTGGTTTGTGATAATGGTCCTACTTTTGTACCATTGAATTTTTCTAATTGGGCTTATGATCATGGGATTCTCATAAAATTTGCATCAAATTACTATCCATAGGGTAATGGGTTGGCTAAGTCCTCTGACAAGAACCTTTTGACATTCATTCGTAAACTATTAGAGAATAATCCTAAGGATTGGCACACCCAACTTAGATTTTCTCTTTGGGCAGACTGCACTAGACATAAAACATCCCTAGGAACCTCTCCTTATCACTTAGTATATGGTTTGGAACCTATGTTTCCCATCTAGCTAAAGATCCCTACTTTGCAATTCATTAATGAATATTATGATAGGGAAGACAAGCGTGAAGCTCGCCGGGTTGAACTGTTACACCTTGAAGAGAGAAGAGATGAAGCCCTAGAAATTTTTTCCAAACATGAAGGTGTAGTGAAGAGATTGTTTGATAGGAGAGCTAAGATGAAAGCCTTTAAAATCTCTTACTTGGCTCTCTACTGGGATAAAGCCCACGACCGAAAAGGGGAAATGGAAAATTTGATAGACTTTGGCTCGACCCTTAGCAGATTGCAGAGATTCTAGAGGATAATGCTTTCTATTTGAAAACTCTCACTAGAGAAAATATCTCAGTTCCTGTCAATGGGCAATATTTGAAGCATTATTACCAGTCCTGAGCTGTTTACAACTCTTTCCTTGTACATAGGTAGATTAGGTTTCCTTTCTAATTTTCTATTTTTGCTTTGGATAGATTGGGGTTTCTTTTGTTTCTTTTACTTGTTTTTTGCTTTTGGTTAGAGTAGGTCCACTTTGGTTGGTTTTTCTTTCTGTTCTACTCTTGCTCTGGGTTTTGCTTTCTTTTGGGCCTGTTGCATTTGTATAACTGGTTGCTTGCCTGGGGCTGTTCTGAGGATTTTTTTTACAAACTTTAATCATATTTTTAGAATCACTTGGTGGAATTCCTTCATCTGATGTTGCATATGCTTGGAATTGGAGTCACTTGATTAAGTCAAATTCTGAAATGTATTTGGGTCTTATATCTTCACACAAATCTTAAAGTTTTCGAGGTTGTATATGGTCCTTATAAAGTTTGACTGGGTGAAAAATCTTATATTCTACTCCAGTGCTGCTATGGTTCTCATCCCTGAGTGTGGGCTTTATTTCTTGCAAGGTGAAAGGGAAATTTTAAAATATCTCAAAGAGAATATAAAAAAAAATGAAAAAGGGAAAGAAAATGTTGAAAATCAAAGAAACGTTCACCTTATCAGGGGTATCCTAATATCTCTATTGGGGCTATGGATTCCTGGTTGGAAGTAGAGCTATACTAGGGAGGATGACAATGATAACCTCGTCGTGGCTATGGATGCCTGACTGGCAACGAGGCTCTATCCGGGTTGCTTTTGAAGTTGGAATCATTATGTAGCCCTATAAGACTAAGTTTGGTCCTTATTGCAACTAAGGAAAGGGAAATGAATGCATACACACACATTTTGACCCTGGTACAAGAAATTTTTGCTTGTTTGTGATTTTTGAAACCTTGTCCATAGGTAACTAGATGCTTGGATTGAAACCAAAAATTTTGGGTTCTTGATTCCAGTTTGTTATTGAAATGCTCTGGAGCATTTCCCCAATGGAGTCACCATTTGTTGTGCAGTTTTTGCACACACACCCCACTAAAAGTAGGGACCCTTTTTGCCTGGTCTTTTGGCTCTTATCTATGGCCTTTCCTTTTGAGCTTGTCTTTGAAAATCTTGAGTTTTTGGTCTTTGGTGCTTTGGTCCTTTGGTCCTTTGGTCATGGGATTTGGTTATTTTGCATTGTTCCTAAATGCTTGTCCTGTTTGTAAAGTGCCCCTATTCTGAGTTAGTGGTTATGCAGTTTTGTGGTTGTCCTCTCTTGAAGTGGGTTCCCTTTCCCTTTGTTTGTCCTTGGTGTTTTGTCTGGGTCTTAGGATTTGTTCTTTTCGTCCTAAGATTTTGTTTCCTTTGCTTGGTGGGTTCGGGCGCAGGATGGGACTAAAGTCTAAACTTTCACAAAGTTCGTGGTTCGATTTTTATTCCCATTCCGGCTCCACCTCCGCGTCTTTGTTGTTTCATTGGTGTTCGGCCTTTGGGTTGGTTTCCTCCCTTAGGTCTTCTTTGGTCTTCCTTTTTCCTTGTTGTTTTCATTTTGTCAGAGGTGGAATCGGGATGGGAACTAAACTTGAAACCTTTGCAAGGTTCATGTTTCAATTCTGGTTCCAGTTCTAGCTCCACCTCTTGTGTCCTTGTTTTCTTTGTTGTTTGACCTTTGGGTTGATTCTTCCCCTTCGGTCTTCTTTGATTTTCCTTTTCCCTTTGTTTCGTTTGTTTTACGGGTTCGAGACGTGGGATGGGACTGAACTTTGAACCTTCACAAGGTTCATGTTTTAGTTCCGGTTTTGGTTTTGGTTCCAGTTTCGCTTTCTCTGTCCTTGTTTTCTTCGTTGTTTGACCTTTGGGTTCATTCCCTCCCTTGGGTCTTCTTTGGTTTTATTTTTTCCTTTGCCTCCTTTCCTTCTCCAAAACCGAAATTGAGGTGGGAACTGAACTCAGTACTTTGTAAAGGGTCCCGTCTGGTTTTGGTTCCGCCTCCGCCTGTTTTGTTCCCATTTTGTTTTGGTTCCATCTCCACTTGTTTTGTTTCTGCTTCTATTTTGTTTTGGTCCCACCTCCGCCTATTTTGGTTTTTCCTCCACCTGTTTTGTTTCCGCTTCTATTTTGTTTTGGTTCCACTTTCGTCTTGGACTTGTGCGTAGTTTCCTTGCCTTGAGGGCTTTTATGGATTAACTTGGATTTTGATGCTATAATGAATATTAATTGTGGCCCTTTTGAATGAAGGCTGGATTGGGTAGGTTGTTGTTGTCAGGGCTAAAGGAAGGATGGACATACTTTGAATATATTGCAAGATTTGTGGGATATGACTAGGTACAATTTGTGGTCGCAGGCAGGTAAAACCCGTTCGTACACGAAAGGTTTGCTCATTGGCCATTCATCTGAGGTGGACGTGACATGGAAAATTCAAACCGGTTTGACTCGATCAAATTCATTCGTGATGCCCAACTCGGATATGATCGGTGGGCTGTGTTCAAACTCACATTGCGTGCACGTTACCGTTCTTCTACTCCGAGCTGGTGAGAAATTAATGGCGAAAGGGACCTGCGGGGTTTGTTCAATCTGAATCAGGATTTGCAGAGATCCCAGGTCGATTTAAGGAAGGTGCCTCATGCATTAAATGCAAGGAGATGATTTATTGCGAGTTGTGTGGGCCAATATGGTTGGTAGCCGACCTTCTTTGTAACCCTAGCTCGGGCTAGCACATGACAAAATCTCTATAAGTATGGCATTTCGCCTCATTTGTAAAGGGGGTTAGATTGTTGGTTAGTTTGATAGAATTAGATAAAAAGACAGACTAGAAGATTAGAGCAGAAGGTTAGAGTTAGGAGTTAGTCATATTTCAAGCAAGTGTTGTAACACAAAATATCAAAATTGTTGCTATTACTAGTGATTCAATGCAAGTGAAGACATTGTGTTATTATTGGTGCCTTCTTTGGACTGATTAATCTCATACGGTTCTTATTCTATTTTTAAAAAATTGCTTGGAAATGTTTGAATGCATTTTAGATTTAGAGTTAAATGATTCGATAATGCTTGTGATTTAATGCTTGGAGTGTTGTAGCAATCTCTGGTTCATACTTTGGGCAACTTCTTGATTTTGGGTTTGCTGTGAAAAGTCAACCTATACCTAATATTGGTGTGCTTAGTTCAATTGTGGGCATTTATCCAGTTCGATTGAATGAATTTCCATGATTTGAAAATCTTTAATTTGTTAAAACATTGCATTGTTCCTGTGAGATTGCAGGTATAGCCTGGGTTGATCAAAAATTAGTTTTGAGGGGTTACTCTGTTCCAAGCATTTCATCATTACTATTGTTGATTCTAGGAGTAGTATTAATCTTAGGATTCTTGAAACCCTTTATCTTTTGTTATTTATTTGAACTTTGGTTAAACCAAGAATTTGAGTATCATTATATTGCAAAAATCTGATAAGTTTAGAGTCTCCAACATTTGTTTTGTAAGGTTCCTTTGTGATTACCAACATTTTCACATTTATCATTGAGTTGTTTTATTGCAAGTCATGACCCGACACCCAAGAGACCTTAGGGTTATCTCTTTGATCATAGAGATCAACCTTTCAAGAGAGATAGGATACTAAATCATGTCTGAGTTGTTGTTGTGCAAAAAACACCATCAACAGGTTGGAATGATATAATTTTCAAACAACTTTTACAGTTCAACAGATATGTGAATTCAAAAATGTGTTTCCATAAGTGCATATTTTCTATTATAGCGATTTATCCATGTTCAAGTATCAATACTAATTTATTTATCATTTATAATTTTAGGTAATTATATTCATATTGGAGAGCCATTTCAATCTAAACATTTTATTTTCAAGGAATTGGGTCTATATAGTCAAATGGATATAATCATCCTTTTATATATGTGTATATAAGTATACACATATATACATTGTATGGAATTATGTATATACATAAATACTTATATACACACACATATATTTTTATATTTGAAAATAGAAAAAAAACTAATATACTGTGTTTTCAATTCCTTTCAACTAACTGTTTATACAATACCAAGAATTATTGAAAAACCATGAATATATACATATATATATGCATATGTATATGCATTTAATACTTGATAAAGTATTTATATTTCCAACGGTTTAATATTAAAAAAAACAAAGATCAAAACTTTCGTTCATTGCGCTTGGAAAAATGAGAGTGGAGGCCGACAACAACCATGACTCTCCAAAGAGGCTGCTGCCAATGGGGGCAACACCTCCCATAGGCCATGGCTTGTGGGGCGCTGCCGCCACAAGAAACCTTCCCTATGGGGTGGTTCTTGACAACCGCCTCCCACCATATGCAACATTCTTTGAGTTCAAAAAATCACAGTAACAATGTAAATAAAAATATATATGTACATATATATATATATATATATATATATATATATAATTTCACCAGAAAAATACAATTTTGCATTCTTTATCAATAGTATAAGAACATTTATATACATGTGTGCAAGAATATATATATATATAATCAATTCATTCTACATGGTTTCATTAAAATTTCACAAAAGAATTGGGAGCACACCATACATGTTTTGAAAAGTTTCCTAAATTCCATGACAGGGAGATTAAAAACAAAAGTTGAAAACAGAGGAGGCGAGGTATTTTCTACAATAACACTGAAATTCCAAAATATTAACAAATTTTCCACGAATTCATTTTAATCTTCCTCAGAAAAGTATCCATTATTGCAAGCTAGATTGAGAAAAATGGAAAAGATCAAAACTTGGAAATGCTTTCCCTTTGAAATGGATTTGAAATTTCAGTTGCAAATTCCCTTCTTCACCTTGCCTCTTCCTGTATTTTCCTCTTTTTTCATTTCCAATTCCAAAAGTCTATATTGCAAAACTATGAACACAAAAAAACCCCATTCTTTTTGTTTATTTTCTTTTACCCCCCAAATTATTTTGCAGAGCTCCAGAAGAAAGAATTGCTAAGAAGACAGTTGTTTTTCCCGTAAGTTCAATTCCTATTTTTAAAAGGTTTTTCCCACTTTCCAAAACCTAATCTTGAAATTGGAAGAATAAATAAAAAGAAAAAGAATTAATTGTCAAATTAACTTTTTATCTCCAAGTTAATGTTTATTTTTATTTAATTTGTTTTCCAACCTTTTCTTCAAAACAATGTAATTAAATTATTTATTTTCTTTCCAATATTAACATTTGAGTATGGCATTTACAATAATTGAAAACAAATTATTATTTAAATGTCATCACTCAACATTTAATCTCATATACAGATATTTATTTATTCTAACATTTATTTTTCGTTCTTATAATTGCAAGCATATAAGTATTTTAAAAGAGAAAAACCATTTAAGATTTTACTGAAAATAAAACAATCATCTAAATCATTTGCTAAATGCATCTAAATGACTCTATGTGTTTGTGTGTGACCAAGAGTATCATTCATGCTTTACCCTGTTAGGAAGCTAATCCCCTCTCCTTAACCACACCCTTGGTCTTCAATGCCCTAACACTCAAACACACTCAAAAAATGGACATAGAATTAGTATCCAGATCAAAACAAAATAAATTAACTCATAGCATCAACACATATTAATTCCAAGTAATATTTTCCATTTTGCATTATATCCAACATATAATAATATTTCATTCATTGCAACTTCCACAAAGTAGAATGCCACATTTATTATCATTTATTCTACCTCACACAAGCATGAAAAAATGAAGTGGAATCCACATGAAGTAAAAGTAAGCATCACCAAAATTGGAGACGTGACATCCTTCCCCAATAGGAAGAGACATCGTCTCGATGTCTAAAAATAAACATACACACTGCATAGTCTATATTATCCATATATCAAAATTCATAAAATGTAAAAAGAAATTATCAAGTTAAAATCCAAGATGTGGAAAAGATCTATCAATCTCATCAACATCCTCCCATGTGGCGCTGTCCTCAGAATACTAATCCCACTGGATCCTGTACTGCAATATCTGTCTATTTCTCAACTTAACATTGCACTTTTCCAAAATCTTGACGGGCTCCACTAGCATCACCCCTATATCTAGAACCTGCAAAGCATGCCAATCGAGCACATGAGTAACATATGGGTGATATGGCTTGAGTACGGAGACATGGAAAACATTATGAATGTGGGATAGAGCTGGTGGTAGAGCGAGCCTTTAAGAAAATGGATTCACAACTTCCAAGACTTCAAAGGGTCCAACAAAACGGGGAGCCAGCTTCAAATTCTTGCCAAAAGAAATCAAACTCTTTTGTGGACGAACTCTCAAGAACACCTTTTCATCCACTGAGAATTGTCTAAATATCCTATTACAAATCAAATTTTACATAGACCTCATATGTTACAAATCATCTATTTCAATGATACAAAGTCAAATATACATCAATAGTTACATCCATGATATTACAATTTACAAATTGGCTATCAAGCCATACAATGTACAAAATAAGATGCTTATCTAATCAATAGAATATTTGAACCTCATCCACTTGGACACCATCGGTCTTCTTGCACTGAGGCCAAGAGTGTGGTTAAGGTGCCTTTGCCACCCAACCACGAAGCACATGACTTTCCCAGGTTTCTTCCTAACTCGAAGAAATCCCCAACCCTACGCGAGGAGCCTCGCAACCTGGGACAATAAAGTAGGAAGGTACTCTTGATGCATGCCTATTTTCCTATATGCATTCCTAACTAGAAAAACATATTTCTTGCAATCAGGATGTGGCAGAGACAATTACATAAAATCTAGGATTTTAATCCATCTATTTCAATAGTACATTTCTTGGCCAATCATAAGAAATAAAAATGTAGTTTATGAAAAGCATAAACTACTGTCTCTGTGAATCCACATTCGACATCCTGCCTTAGAAGTTTCCATAAAACAATAATTGCAACACATGATCCCATACAAGATAATAGAGAGTACAACATTTGCCAATTTTACATTTACACATTTGCACAAGAATTCCCAAATTGTCTTATTTGTTCAAGAGGAAGAATCCAAAATCAATTTGAGGATTAAGAATTTGTCTCATTCTTACATCGACTTCTAACTCAATGAGTAAAGCAAATTTATTCACATTTTCAATATGGCATTTTGAATTTGAAAATTATTATGTTCTAGAAGTAAATAATCAACTGAACTGGAGGTTAATCTAATCAACTTTCCATTTGTATACATGAATATTTTCAGTCTAGTTTTGAAAAAAAAACAATGGCATTGGAAACTTGTCCTGCACTACTAGCTTAATGCATAGCTAAGTGTTTCTTTCATTTTGCCAGGTTTGGTATTGGTTTCAATGCAAACCAGTGAGCTTTATATTCTAGTATTAAAATTAAAATCTCAAACCAAGAAAATGTAGCTATCTTGGGTAGATTTCACTATTGGGCTCAAATTACAAGAAAAAAAGGTGTGATTATATGCACAAGTAATTTAAATCAAGCATAAATCTCAAGTTGCTATTCTATGTATTTGGCTGGAATGATATAATTTTCAAACAACTTTTACAGTTTAACAGATATATGAATTCAAAAATGTGTTTCCATAAGTGTATATTCTCTATTATAGTTATTTATCCATGTTCAAGTATCAATACTAATTTATTAATCATTTATAATTTTCGGTAACTATATTCATATTGGAGAGCCATTTCAATCTAAACATTTTATTTTCAAGGAACTAGGTCTATACAGTTAAAAGGATATAATCATCCTTTTATATATGTGTATATAAGTATACACATATATACATTGCATGGAATTGTGTATATACATAAATACTTATATACACATATATATATTTATATTTGAAAACATAAAAAGAACTAATATATTGTATTTTCAATTCGTTTCAACTAACTGTTTATACAGTACCAACAATTATTGAACACACATGTATATATAAATATGTATATGCATTTAATACTTGATAAGGTATTTATATTGCCAATATTTTAATATAAAAAAAACAAAGATCAAAACTTTTGTTCGCTGCGCTTGGAAAAAGGAGAGTGGAGGCTACTAGTAGCTGCGGCTCTCCAAAGAGGTTGCTTCCAGTGGCGGCAAAGCCTCCCACAGGTCATGGCCTGTGGGGTGCTCCTGTCACAGGTAGCCTCTACTATGGGGTGGCTGTGGCAATCGCCTCCCACCATATGCAACATTCTCTAAGCGTGAAAACTCATAGTAACAATGTAAATAAATATATATGTATATATATACATATATACATATACATATGTATATATATAATTTCACCAGAAAAATACAATTTTGCATTCTTTATCAATAGTATAAGAGCATATATATATATGTGAAAGAATATATATATATATATAATCAGTTCATTCTATAGGGTCTCGTTTCATAAAAAAATTACAAAAGAATTGGGAGCACACCATACATGTTATGAAAAGTTTCCTAAATTCCATTACAAGGAGATTAAAAAACATAAGTTGAAAACAAAGGAGGCAGGGTATTTTCTACAGCAGCACTAAAATTCCAAAAGATTAACAAAATTTCCACGAATTCATTTTAATCTTCCTCAAAAAAGTATCCATTCTTGCAAGCTATATTGAGAAAAATGGAAAAGATCAAAACCTGGAAATGCTTTCCCTTTGAAATGGATTTGAAATTTCAACTGCAAATTCCCTTCTTCACCTTGCCTCTTCCTGTATTTTCCTCTTTTCTCATTTATAATCTAAAAGTCTATATTGCAAAACTATGAACATAGAAAAACCCCATTCTTTTTGTCTATTTTCTTCCCCCCCCAAAAAATTATTTTGCAGAGCTCTAGAAGAAAGAATTGCCAAGAAAACGGTTGTTTTCCCGTAAGCTCAATTCCTATTTTTAAAAGGTTTTTCCCACTTTCCAAAACCTAATCTTGAAATTGGAAGAATAAATAAAAAGAAAAATAATTAATTATAAAATTACCTTTTCATCTCCAAGTTAATATTTATTTTTATTTAATTTGTTTTCCAACCTTTTCTTCAAAACAATGTAATTAAATTATTTATTTGCTTTCCAATATTAATAGTTGAGCATGACATTTACAATACTTGAAAATAAACTGTTATTTATATGTCATCACTCAACATTTAATTTCACATATAGATATCTATTTATTCTAACATTTATTTTTCGTTCTTATAATTGCAAGCATATACGTATTTTAAAAGAAAATAACCATTTAAGATTTTACTGAAAATAAAAAAATCATCTAAATCATTTGCTAAATGCATCTAAATGACTCTAAGTGTTTTTGTGTGATCGAGAGTATCATTCCTGCTTTACCTTGCCAGGAAGCTAATCCCCTCTCCTTAAGCACACCCTTGGTCTTCGATGACCTGACACTCAAATACACTCAAACAACAGACATAGAACTAGTATCCAGATCAAAACAAAACAACTTAACTCATAACATCAACACATATTAATTCCAAGTAATATTTTCCATTTTGAATTATTTCCAACATATAATAATATTTAATTCATTGCAACTTCCACAAAGCAAAATGCCACTTTTATTGTCATTTATTCTACCTCACACAAGTATGAAAACATGAAGTGGAATCCACATGAAGTAAAAGTAAGCATCACCAAAATTGGAGACGTGACACATTCAAAAGTAATCATTTTCAAGTTTTGGTATCTTATAATCTGTAACATGCCCATTGCTCAACTAAAAAAATTATCCTATGTTTTACCACAAGTGAATAAACCAATTTTCCAAACACATAGCAATAAATTTTTTATTTTCAAATCAAGACAATATGCACATATGGTATAGAAATAATTCATCTTTCTCATTTCATTCAATGAAATGTATAATCTTCTCAAAGAAATGATTTCATAAACTAGATACAAAATACATTTTCCATCTTTCAAAGAAATAGATACAAGATACATACATAACTCAGCTGAGCTTCAATGGCACTAGAAATGGAAATGGTCCTGAAAAATCCCCCATCAAATCTTGGCTCATCAACTGAGAGAAGCATCACTCAAGCACTTTTACGCAATCCACGAACTTACTGTGGTCCCCCGCATATCTTCCACATATGGTAAGATGGCCCTACCCTTCAATGAAGAGCTTTGGTCTGGAAACCTCAAAATACTAGCCAATCCAGATCTTTGTCTTGTGTCCCAAATAACTAAAAATTTACCATACAAAGTCTAGATATTCTATGTGTATGACAATCCTAGAATATCATGCTAAAAGGTAACAAAATGAATTGATAATGTAACCAATGGAAAATTACACCACTTTGGCCAAAGTATTCATCACCCCTAATTTGGAATGGACATCGCACACTCATCCACCATTCTAGCTCAATTTATTATGACCAATCATATTATATGCATAGCCTATCCCCTTCATTGGATTCAACCTAATCCTAGGAATAACCTATATACTCTAAGTTCACAATGACTCATCAAGTAGGTAAAACACGTGTTTCCATAACCTATCTTCATAAATTTAGATTTTAGCTATATAGAATCCACTATAATGAAATATTTAATACTTGATATCTATAATCACTCCTTAATATAGAGTACGCACAAAAAATCTATAAATAAAGGTATCAAAATTATAAACTGTTGGCAAGAGACACTACATGTATCACTTGGTGTTGTCATTGATGGTAACCCTAATCTATGATCAGATCCGAACACTATCATTCGTTCATACTGGCAGGAAGATTGAAGATTGTCAAGGAAGAACAGAGTATCCGGTAACACAGTGTTCATCGATATATATGAAGATTTCAGGTTATTATCTTGTGTTGCGTATCTCAGGAAATGATTTTTCGCATATTGTCTTTGTTACTACAAAATCACAATGGCTCATACCAATTCGTGTGAAAGTTAGAAGATCTGGTTAGCCTATTCCCAGTTTCTCTTGTATTGGAGCCAACCTCATGAATACATTATGTCACGGATGTATAAGGAGTATTTAACCAATTTTTTCTGTGCTTGATCATGTTTGTTTGGGTCCCCTCTATGTCTTAACCAACTTTGGAGGATGCGCATAAAGATTTAATTAAGGATCTAGCTGACAGTTGTAATTATTTTTATGTTCTATTGAAGCCAACAAAGTGTAATTGAATCCCATATTGAAGATATATATAAGATCATCTGTATCATTTTGCATGATGTATAATGTGTGTGTTGATGTGAATTACGAATAAGAGTAGAGCAAAAGTGCGATAATGCGCAATTTCTATTTTGCATAAAAGATTTGTATTATGTGTATGAGCAGAACAGAGCAGAACTACAAAATTAGTCTGTAAGGCAACCGATCTATTATTGTGCTTAATCTGGAACTGCAATCAGGAATTTGTAAATGCTAACTTTCTCAGTTCAAAATATCAGATGGTTTTAATCTGATTGTCTTTTGTAAGGCATTGAGTCTTCCCTTTAAGTAGTGAGCTCTAGGCAGTGCACTTGAATGCAAGTGCATTCCCAATTTTGTAATCTTCATTTGAGTATACTTAGATCATAATTGTGGATTGTCCATCCACTGTGGTTTTTCCCCTAACAGGTTTTCCACGTAAAAATCTTGGTGTTATGGTGTTGTGTTTTTTTTCATGTTCATGCACTATGGTTGAATGTTACTAATGCTTGATGATAAAGGTCAATGAAGTTAATTTTTGCACAACACTGATTCACCCCCCCTTCTCAGTGTAGCTTGTTTCCAACAATTGGTATCAGAGCTAGTTCCTCTCAAAGAATTCTAACCACTTGGGGAGATCTTGAAAGGTGTTCTAATGGATTCAAGCAGTCTTCAACAAAAACTTTTGGTGGACCTGGATGATCTTGATTAGTCAAAGGCTGAAGTTCAGAAATTACAAGAAAATCTCTTAGATGTTGAGAAATTCATTGAATCTATGAAAGACACAATCAATAAGTCTAGAGAAAAGAGAAAGGAACTCTGTGATCAGATCAAGTAGAATGACAGTAAGAGCATTGAAGAAGAACAAATCAGTCAAGCCCTAAAAGAAAAGACAGAGGAATGTTAAAAGATTACCAAAGACAATACAGTCCTAAAGCATGAGATGGAATCCATCATGATGAAGATGACCAAGGATATTGAGGACAAGAAGAAGAATGAAGAGAATCTAGCACAGTCCCAGAAAGAAAAATCTGAAGTGTGCAAGCGATTGGATGATGAACTGGAACAATCTAAGAACAATGAAGAGGAATTTGAAAGGTAGTTGGATGATCTCAGAAATGAACTTGTTGCTACTAATGAGTATAAAGAGAATTTCAAAGCTAGTTCTACCATGCTTGATGAGCTAATTAGCAATCAATGGACTCATGGTGACAAGCGAGGTCTTGGATATGGAGAAGGAGAAATTTCTAGATCCGAGCAAAGAATATTTAGACAAGGAAACCAAGTGAAAAATATGAAAAGTATCTGTTAAGGCAACCTAATGCTCAAAGATTTAATGGATACTCTTTCAGTTGTAATAAATTTGGACATATGGCCACTCAATGCCGAAGTAGAATGAATCAAAGTGGTCCATCATTCTCAGGTCAGTGTTTTAAGTTTCATAAGATTGGTCATAAGTCAAATGAATGCAAAATTATGATGAATCAAATTCATAGAAACATGAGATGCTACACATGAAATAGACTTGACCATACTACTAACTAGTGTAGATCAAGAGGAAATCAGTGGAATAACTGGTCTAGAAAGAGAAATATTGTGTGCTACAACTGCAACAAATTTGTTCATATTACAACACATTGCTGGAACAAAAAGGGTCCGATAAAAAAAAGGAAAAAAATGCAAAAGGATATCAAAGGAAAAGCCAAAATCACTACAGATGCAGTTAGACAACAAATGCAAAACAAATGGGTGAAGAAAGATCCTTCTATTGTTGAAGAAAATATGGCAACACCAAAACCCACTTCTGGTAATTCCTCCAGGAATTAATCTCAGGCCCTTGGCCTAGGGGGAGCAGTCAAGAAAATCATACAAACCCCTAACCGGTAAGTAACATCGGATGTGGATGTACTTAGTAGATGCATAGATGCTCAACAAATTCTATTGAACTCATTGGAGGAAATAGTGCTATATTGGAGGTCCACAAATGTCTTATCCATTACTGTGTATAGATACAGAGTAACCAGATATATTGGGGTTAAAGCATTTATTGCGATAAAAATTTAGGTGTGTAAACGATAAAAGGTAATTTCCACACTTTATTTTTCACCTTGCATTTGGAAGAGAAGAATTTTGGAGAGCTCATAGGTGAACATTGGCTATATGAGGTGAGATTCAAGCATCGAAAGTGTTTCAACATTCAAATTGCGATATGGTGAAAAAGGTATTTTTTAGAAAACTTTGCAAGATTGTGATTTGGGAAAATGAATACTCCTCTGGTAGTTGAAGTTAAAGATCAACCTCATCCCAAATTTAAGTGGCATCCTTACAAATCCCTTGAGATTGATCCTCTAGGAGCATTTTCATCCGTTCCATATGGATTTTTACACACAGAGGACATTGGGGTTTATATTCATGCAAATATTGAAGAACTAGGAAGCTCTCAACTACTAAATTTGTACAATAATCATATCATTGGTGAAGATTATTGTGTAAATCCAGAACATAAAATCCTGGAAACAAAGAAATTCACATAGATGGTCAAATTTACCATATTTGGAGAGTCGGAGTGGGTTCGTTATGTTTTGAGTCGAGTGCATGATGAGTTCATGTGGCTCAACATTCCGTTCAAAATTACAAAGGAAGCTATCAGTGTAGTAACCGGTTTAAACTCTTCCAGTGGATTACCTATTTTGAAGTATGTGAAAAACCAACCAGTCACTGATGCCACATGATCAACATATGATAGAAGAGTAATGAATATTGACAACATTGTTGATATAGATGCCAAATTTGCATCCATGGTCATTAGATACAAGATATACCACTGTAGCTGAGATAACTCAGTGTCTGACACACCAATCTATTCCGCTTACCAAATGGTGAAGGAAAATGTAGATTATGACCTCTGTGAATTACTGAGAATTTAGTTAATGGAGAATCTTGCAAAGATAAAGGAAGACAGAAAAATTATTTTAAATATGGTACCCTAATTTTGTGTTTATTCTATTATTTCATAGGTGAAGTTGTGGGAGTTGGAAAAGTTCAGTGGCAAAAGGACAAGCCGGTAGCTGAACAGATCAAAGATCTATTAGACAATGTTAGAACTATCAAAAAAAGGAATGCAACTATGTGGGGATTCTTTAAAAGTTTTTAGTCTATGATGCAAGCAAGGGAGAGGATTCCTACCTCTATTGTAGAAAAGTACAAGGAATCAATTTGTTTCATGGTGGATGTTGATCAATGTATGATGGAAGCGGTTGATCCCAGATCAATTTGGATCATTCCCATGGGATATGAAGTTGATGAGAAAGTTTTGGGTATGTACGCTCAACACATACTGAGCCAACCAATGGATCCAATAGAGGAAAGATTTGACACATGCAAAGAAGGACACATAGGTCCATAATGAGCTAAAAAAACCTATGATTACTAAGAGAGTCAGAAAAAAAGTAGAAGTTCTTGCATAAAGCATGGGGGTATCTACAAAATTATTAAAAGAATCCAGAAAAAAGAGGCAAGAAGTTGAAGCAACTAAGCAAGCAGCTAAGGAGGGAGCTAGAACTCAATCAGTTGGTCCAACAACACCATCTTCCCGAATTAGAACCACTAGAAGCTTCATATCTGATTTAGCCCCTACAAAAATCCCACCCCTGTAAAAATTGAGTCTATAGGATCCGGAAAGGAAGGGAACAAAAAGAGCAAGAGAGTGTATATGGTTGTTTCTAATGATGAGAAAATAGAGTTTGATGCAGAAGTAAAATAAATCAGACATCAAGGCACCAAGGCAACATCAATCACAAAAGGCAATCCTTTTGGTGAAGGTGACCAGGAGAAGAAGAAAGAAAAGACTAACAAACTAGGTATGTTAGTACAAGCAGTTGAAAAAGCTTTGGTTAAGGATGGAAATCTAAAACCACTTTGTGAATGGTACAAATATTTTGATGAATCTGACAAAATAATTCTTGAAGAAGCAACGATAAAACATATGAATGTTTTCAATAAAGTTTTGATTGAGATTATGCATATTCTACCAAAGAGTTTGTATGACATTCTAGAATCAACAAGGTTGAGTGCTAGAACAAAAGAGTAACAAATGAGAGAAAGGATTCTTGTTGAACTATGTCCAGTCATGTCTTTGGATGACATGAAGATACTTTTGAACAAGGCCCAAAAGAAATTTAAAAGAAAAACAAGGGTTAACAGGCTTACGATTGGTTTGACCGATGAAGTCACAAAAGAAACAAAGAAAATTGTGAGGGAAATACCGTTGAATGAGAGAATTGAAGTTGTGAATGAGGAAACACATGCTGATGATGTCTCATCCAATTCAATGAAAGAAGCAGAAGAAGGAAATTTTGATGTTGTTGTTAACACCGAAATCCCTATGGATGTTGAGGCACCTGAGAATGTATCAGCTGAAAAGGTAGAGATATTTGAAGACAAATCAAAACCTTCAATTGAGGAAGCAATAGTTGAGGAAAAGAAAGATGATATGAAGCTAATTCCAACTGAGGAAAGAGACACTACTAAGGTAGTAAATAAATTTTTGGTTGAACAAAAGGAAGAACTGGATTTAGAATTGATTGAAGGTCCTATTAACCTGTTTACATTAAGCCCAATCCAGAAAATGAAATTATCTACGATTGCTCAAGAAGAGGCCAACGAAGAGAAGATAGTGAATGGATAAATCTTGTATCCAAAGTATTGGAGAAGATAATTCCATCCTATGTAAAATATCCAACTAGTTCATCCTCTAGTGAATTGAAAAGGCTTATCAACTCAGTTGATACTCACTGTGATTTGTTAGAAAAGTCAAGCATGGTGAAAGTGCAAAATGAATTTGATGCTAAAAGGTTTAATGGAATGAAAAAGATGATTGTCCAAGACAAAATAATTTTAATAACCACATGTATAAATAATGTGCATAATGCTTTATCAGAAGGAGGCAAGATCTACAAATAACGTTTGTCTTTTTCATAGTTTACTGAAGGAAATGAGAAAAAGATGAAAGATTAGGAAAACCAGTTAAGAATCATATCTGAAGCTTTTGATCCTCTAGATGGTGGTGTTGGGGAAGTAGAAGGTGAATTAATGTCCTTTCTCAATAACATAAAAGTTTTGAAGCATGAAAATGATAAAATTGTTTCCAGAACTTGTGAACTTAGAAGCATAATTTGTCCAAAATTTGACATATTGACAAGTGCTCTAAAAGAAGGAGAATAATCTATAGGAGTTGCTGATTTGGCCAACCTGGAGTCTGCGGAGACACAATATTATTTGATCTGTTGTCATATTACAATACTGGAAAGTCTCAAAAGAATGGGACACAAATTTGATTTAGCTAAAGAAAGACTTTGCATACATATTTCAGCTCATGTAAGTTAAAGTAACAATTTTTGCATAACAGTTTTGATGCATTGATCCATTTTTGGTATATGACCCCTACCTTTTCCATTGATGTCAAAGGGGGAGAAGAAGTGGAGTGAAAAATGTTCAATTATCTTAGAGGGAGAATTATATTTTGAATTTTTGGGTAACAGTACAATTTATCTTGGTACTAGTTGGACACTTAGTCATTTTTCACTAAGTGTTGCCATCAATGCCAAAGGGGTAGATTGTTGGCAAGAGACATTGCGAGTATCACTTGGTGTTGTCATTGATGGCAACCCTAATTGATGATCATATCTGCACACTATCATTCATTCATACCGACAGGAAGATTGAAGATTATCAAGGAAGAACAAAGTATTTGGTAACACAATGTTCATCGATCTGTATGAAGATTTTAGGTTATTATCTTATGTTGTGCATCTCAAGAAATTATTTTTGGTATATTGTCTTTGATACTACAAAAGTACAATGGCTTGTATCAATTCGTGTGAAATTTAGAAGATCCGATTAGCCTATTCCCAGTTTCTTTTGTATTGGAGCCAACCTCATGAATACATTATGTTGCGGATGTATAAGGAGTATTTAACCAAATTTTTTCGTGCTCAATCATGTTTTTTTGGGTCCCCTCTATGTCTTAACTGACTTTGGAGGATGCACATAAATATTTAAATAAGGATCTAACCGACAATTGTAATTATTTTTATGTTTTATTGAAGCTGACAAAGTGTAATTGAATCCCATATTGTGGATATATATATATAAATTCATCCGTATCATTTTGTATGATGTATAATGTGTGTGTTGATGTGAATTGTGAATAAGAGCAGAGCAGAAGTGCGATAATGTGTAGTTTCACTTGCGCATAGAAGATTTGTATTGTGTGTATGAGAAAAATAAAGCACAAGTACAAAATCAGTCTGTAAGGCAACAAATCTATTATTGTGCTTAATTTGGAATTGTAATCAGGCATTTGTAGATGCTAACTTTCTCAGTTCATAATCTCAGATGGTTTTAATCTGATTATCTTTTGTAAGGCAGTGAGCCTTCCCTTTGAGTAGTGAGCTCTAAGCAGTGCACTTGAATGCAAATGCATTCCCCATTTTGTAATCTTCATTTGAGTATACTTAGATTATAATTGTGGATTGGCCATCCACCATGGTTTTTCCCCTAACAGGGTTTCCACATAAAAATCTTGGTGTTATGGTGTTGTGTTTTTTTTCATTTTTATGCACTATGGTTGAATGTTACTAATGCTTGATGATAAAGGTTAATGAAGTTAATTTTTGCACAACACTGATTCACCCCCCCTCTTAGTGTAGCTTGTTTCCAACATAGACAAAAAGTGACTTTCAATTTCACATAGGTAGAAAACAATATTTCCTTAATAACATCATGTTTTCCAAATAAAAGAAAGCAAATCATAAAATCATTCCAAAGTCAATCAAAGCATATAAGAGTAATATTCAACATGCCTATAAATGTAAAGCTCTAACTCTATCTAGTTGGTTCCTAACTTAGTCTCCTCAAATCATCTTTCAACTTGGAAACTAACACTTCCACTCTTCCCAAACACTCACAAATTCTCTTATTAAAATATCTTGTAAAGCCTCTCTCTGAATTTCTCACTAAACTCAGAAGAATAGAGCATTACTAAGAAAATATCAGTATAATGTAGATATGGAACACTTCAAGGTAAAGAGCACCTCTTATTTATACACAAAAATCAACATCTAAAGGCTATAAACATGGTAATAGAATTGACACTTCTCAATTCAATTTGTTCGACTCAACAAAGTAAAGAAATGGTGGAAAATTACAAACTTAAGACTCAACAATATTGCACAAGTCGCTTCTATCATAGACAAAAAGAGAATAATCAGGTATGCAAGGTAAATAATCACTCAAGTCAATTCTCTCTTTGCCAACATATTTTGACTAATTCTCTTATTTAAATTTGGCCTCCATCACTGAACAAAGCTCATAAAGCAGAATTCTAAAGGTATGCAATTATTCATAATTTGGTGCCACATAAAGGTATGCAATTATTCATAATTTGGTGCCACATAAAGGTATGCAATTATTCATAATCCTCTAGACTTTGCAACTTGCACAATAAATCAATTTATTTGATTTATTAAATCATCACTTTCCATTCAAAAGGGCATCTTTTGTGGAATATTCTTCCAATTTAAAAATCCCTCCAAAAGGGGATGGGTACTTCCAACAAGGCATTTAATGCCTCTTACATGTCCTTGGCCTTGAGCCAAGTGACATTAAATCCATTCTTCTCTCCCTCCAACATGTCACTTTCAAATTTCAAATTTGAACCTCATGGCATTTATCATGCACTTTGATCAAAATTTGCATAACCTTCAACCATTCACATCTTGACAAGTGGCACTTGGCCATTGGATGTTGAATGATCCCACATTGCTCAATTTCACTCTCTTTTCCAAATTGGAAATCTATAAATGAGAGACTCTTCCTCTCATTCTAGCATCTACAATTTGAGAAAAGTTACTCTCTTCACATTAAAAGCTAATTTTGCCTCTTTCATAGCAAGTGTTCATCATTTTCATGATTTAATAGCAAGGTTATGCCAAAATCTCATCAAGGAGCTTCAATCATCCATAAATTATCACAAAAATTACAAAGGAGTTGGGAAAGGGCCAATTTCGATACACCAATTGACACCAAATCCCCCATGGGATCAAGAGTTTGCATTGCTTAATTAGGATTTCATCTATCTTTTCGTGTTTGTTCTTCATTTTTCCTATTATTGAGCATTGTAGATGGATTTCATGGGGAATCCTTGTCTTAACTTGCATATGAACCTAACTATGTGTTTGTATCTCATGTTTGTGCAGGTATAGGATTGGGTTCACACATAAAACATAAATATTGTTTTCAAGAAATCTCAAAAGGATGTAAACATGTGGAATTTTTTTCTCTATTTCAACATAGTCTTCCCAAGTAGTAAAACCTTTTACATATTGGTCCCTCTGGACTTTTCCCTGTAGAACCTCTTTGTTATGTAAGTGAAGATTACACATTCTCAAAACCTTAATAGTTTGATTGTTACCACTACTAGATCTTGTACATATAAAGCATTCCAATCAATGATATGATTATTACCCGATATATACTTCTTTAGGTATGAGACATAAAATACATTATGCATTCGAGCAAGAGCTAGTGGCAACACAATTTGGTAAGAAACAAGGTTTACTTCCTCAAGAACCTCAAATAGACCTACATAGCGTGGAGCTAGTTTGCATAACTTTTTAAACTTGATAGAACTCTTTTGAGGTTTCACTCTCAACAACACCTTTTACCCTAATTCAATTTTTTTGGGTACTCTTTTAGAATCTACATAGCTTTTCTACCTATCATTGGCTTCAACTAGCCTTTGCTTAATAATTCCAAATTTCTCTTTCATTTTTGATAACTGTAAGAGAGGGGGACCAACCACGCAAGGCCCCAGGTCACGAAAGGCCAAGAGTAGTATGGCTTCCCTAACTTACCTCAGTTTAAAGGAAGGTTAGGATAGACGGGATGAGAATGATGAGGACTATGAGGCCCTTCGATCACTCTACAAACCCAAGATTTGAAAGAGACTAGATGAGTCGATCTTCAAAGTCAACTCTACATCTCAAGTAGCTCTCTATCATAGGATAAAGCATAGTTCTGAGACGACATCGTGACGTCTTGGCATCTCACAGGTGCACTGGCATCTGTACAACTAGAAAACCAAAGAGACGAGGTTAAACTTTAGAAGAAGGAATGAAAACCTAATTTAAAATTTTTAGGAAGTGAAGAACAAGACTAAGAAGAATGAAACACACAATCGAGCATGATAAAGGAAGTAGATTACCACAAGGGTGAAGAAGATGATTTTGGACAACAATCTTCTCGCCAACTTACTCCAAGATCTCTCCACTTGCACACAGAAAAGAGAAAAAATCTTGGGGGGGATTTTTAGGGGTTTGCCTCAGTCAGACCCCCATTTTGGTGTTTCCACCTCCATGAACAACCAAGTTTATAATGATAGAAATAATGATAAAGAGGGGAATACAAGCTACGTAAATAAAAGACACTACAAATAGTACGTGCTTACTCAAGCAAAGACGATAGAGAAGATAAGAGGATCTTACCACCTCCGTCCAAAGCACTCAAAGCTTGTGGAGGAGAAAATGAGAGGAACTTAAGCCTCTGCTACAATGTTGTTTGTCTTGCGCTCGCACTATCGAAGTGATGGAGTAGTGGATTGTTGTTATGGACTGTAAAGTGCTGCTATAAATCTTGAATATGGATGAATGAAGTGGAGAGAATTCTCAAATGGTACTGTCAAAATTCTACTAAAGAGAACTATGGATGAATGGATGAAGAATATGAAGGAAAGGATGAAAAATTACCATATTCGGGTCGGCCAGCCAAAGAGGGGTGTTACACTTTGAATCCCAATAGGAAGTGTAATGTCTTTGCAGTCTCTAGATGCAGGAATTTGCCTGGGACATAAGTGCGCTGCGTGAACGTCCGCACACCATGTGGGCATCCCTGACAAGAACGCCCCCATCAACACACAAAACAAGCACCAAGTGGAATGTGAGCAGTGAGCTTAAGTGGAATTAAGCCTCCGCCTTAGGTTTTCTAAAGTGTAAGGGGGTAAAGGGGAATTTGCGGTAGGGGTGCAAATTCATGCCTATACATTTTTCCCCCACTTTAGTGAGCATGAGTATTGATGAGTGTTTCGATGAAGTAGAGTAGTAAGAGTGACAAGGTAAGAGATGTATACCTGAACTGACAAGGAAGCAAAGCATGGTCTGGCGAACTTGGAAGTGTAGGAGAGGACTTCATAGTTCTACAAAACTATAAAGCTAAAGCATGAAAGCACCTCACAGGCTCACGGTTGTGCAAGGGGGGTATCCTTCAAGAAATCTCACATGAAGGAAACCAGGAAGAGCACCTTACAAACTCGTAGACCCGCAAGGAAGGTATGCCCCAAGAAATCTCACATGAGGAAGACCGAGCAAAAGGGGATTCTGCAAAGACAGAAAGGGTGACATGTTTACCTGCAGATAGAACATGTCAGGAAGTAGTCGCATAGGCCAATGAATGGACAGTCACGTAGACCATCACTAAGTTGGAAAAATTTCAAAGGGGTCCCTCAGGAACCCTTCAAAAGGAAGGAGGGTCCACTCAAGGGACACACTATTTGAAAAGTGAAGTTTATTCGGGTTGCCCCCAAGCTAGATGTAAGGATGCAAAGTAGGCCTAGTCGGCTACCCCCATAATAGATGTGAAGAAGTGAAACTGGTCTAACCGGGCTGCCCCCGAGCTAGACGTGAAGATGCGAAACTGGTCTAGTCGAGTTGCTCCTGAGCTAGATGCCATAGAACTTTTTGAAAGCTTTCGAAGGGTCCCTTGGGAACCCGGTGTGAAAAAGAGGGGTCCACTCAAGGGACACATTGTCCAAAAACTACCGTCTTCTTTCTCAAATTGATTCATCATTAAGGAATCCTTTTGAAATATGTTCACTTCATCAAAGAATTCAAAAGGAAGGAGATGCACCCACGCGAGGGGAAGACTAAGACCATTCCCGCTTCAGAGGAGGGTTTCCAATTCCTTTCTTTATGAACCCATGACGAAGGAAACATGTTCCATTAGGGTTTCAGGTCAAGAATGCAATTCTAAAAAAGAAGTGTGTGAAGGATCTTTGAGAAAAGATTCATTTGGCAAGAAATTCATTTTCTAAAGATCATGCAATGTAGAAGTAACGTTGTCACACATAAAAGGGACAACCCAAGCAAAGAAGAGAGAAAGATAAAGAGAAAGGAAAGGAAAAGAGAACACAAACATAGGGCATAGGGGGGTCTGGTTTTGTGGGGTCAAATCTTCCTTTATTTATATATGTAATAGGTAACCATGATGCAAGGTGAAAGATCATCAATCCCCAACCAAATCAAGAAGAATGCACAAAAGACAAAGTAAAAATAAAAAATTGGGTCAACATGGAAGGAGGCCTAAATGCTTCTGACGCTTTGCATCATCCCCAATTTACTGAAAGTTAATCACAAACATGGAAGAATAAATATACATATAGAGGAAGGTTTACAACACAAACACCACGCCTGTCTCCAAGCACCAACAGGGGTGATGAGGGTCATCTAGGCACATATAAAATGATTATGGGGGAACACATCACAACAAACACACACATCTAATCTAAAGACCAAGAAGAGGATCTCCCCCTAAAATTGGTTGACCAAGAGGTCATCAGCTTCTCACTCTAGATCATCGTAGGGGGAAGGATGACAAGCTTGCAATAGTGTAATGTTAAGGGGAGGAGCTTTCTTTCCTCCCACAATAAGGGCTAAGCTAGAGGGACCAATGAGGTCTCCATCACTCAAATCTTGTGGGTCTAAGGTCAACAAATTTGCGAAGATCGCTGACAAGGTCAAAATTCATCCATCGAGTTAAACATACACTTAACGGGAGTTCCATGTTTCACCTCGATGGATGGAGGAGTTTGCACCCGAGGTTCACCGAGAGACTCAAGAGCGATGAAAAACTCAGGGGAGGTTGGGACGGGTTCTATTACTAGGAAAAAATAGGTTAGCATTGGGCCACCTTTAAGAGAAGGTGGACTCCTCTTACATCCTCCATTGCTAGAAGGACCACTCTCTACCTTCTTTTTTATCGAAGAAGGTGAATTTCCTATAGAAAAAGTAAGGAGGGTGAAGGGAGAAGAGGAAAGAACCGTAGTGGATACAATCAAATTATTAACCATATCCACGGGCTTTGGGAAATGCAAGACATCCGAGATAGGAGTCAACAATGGCAGCTTCACGAAAATAGCGATAAACACTTGCACCTTTCCAAGAGCATGTGCACTCGCAGTGGAAGCCGAAGGGGGTTCAAAGCTAGTCTAGACAGGGATAGAAGGGGGGAGAGAGAAGGACACAACAAAAGGTGTAGTCATTTGTTCCTCCTTCTTTTGTAAGGAGGCCTGCTCAGTTAAAAGAGCCTTTCATCGGAACTTATGCTCATGTGCAAGGCGGTTCCTATGACTCTTTGAACCAGAAGACAGAGCTTGCGAAGGGACATAAGTATTATTCTCAGCTATGGGAGTGTCCTCCATAAACATTTCTAGTGGAAGGATAGAATCTTGGATGGGAGTAGGAGGAGTAGGCTCAAAAATGGTGGGGGGAATTGAATTTAATGCCTCGATGATGAGCCTCTTCCCATTTATAGTTTTAGGAATAGGAATAGTAGGAGGTCATGAAGGCTGGGACAAAGAGGACTCTCCACGAGGGGATTTCTGTCTTCCATACCGAATGAGACTAAGATTTGTGGGTAAGACAAGAAGCTCAAATGCAAGATGCTTGGCCGTTCGCTAAGAGGGAACCATGGAATTCTCTCACAAGCGTGAGACAAAAGTAGATGGCACCACGACAGGGCGAGAGGAAGCATCGGGCTGAACAATAGAAGGGGAAGAAGGAAGATTTCAAGGCCGATTCTCTTCTTCTCTTCTACGTGCGTTGGCAACATCACTATCAGCTTTTAGACAAGCTCTATGTCAAACCACGTAGGGTGAAGGAGGGTATCTTACTTTCGGCTTAGCACACCCTTTCTTATAGTTTTGATATGTACAGTACATGAGGTCGTTCCTAGGTAGGAGAGGACCAAGAGATGCATGCCAAAAGTAATCTAGGGTATAGCTGCCATGTGAAATCGATGGTCTATAACCGGTGTCATGGACAACATGTACTGAACCTCCATGAACAAACTTAAGATGCTTGTGCACAACTGAGGGAACTGCATTCATAGCTACTAGCCAGGGGATGCCTAGCTTCACTAGATGAAGAGTTCAGACCCCAGGATGATGTCAAACTTAAGGCTCATAGATTTAGGTTCTATGAGGACCGATAGGACAATGCTCCCTATAGGAGGTACAAAAAGTCCGTCGTGTGTGGGGATGGTACTCTTAGGTGCATAATATCCATCCTTATGCAAGAATTTAATTAGCATGATCTCCTTAGTTATGATATTCACTTGAGATGTCAGATCAATGAGAACACCTGCTACAATATTCTTGTTTATCCTCATCGGAATGTAAAGAGGATATGGTTCCCTATTAGAGCCCATCGACAGGTCCTATGAGGTGAAGGTTATGCTAGTACCACTACTCACTTTCTGTGTGGAGGGAATAGGTTGGTTTAAGAAAGAGGACATCACACACACCAAGAAATACTTCTACAGGGCCTCCTAAGGTTTATGAGATAAGGTAGTGACCCAATTGAGGTTTCATTGTACAACACTACCGAGACCTTCTAACTACGCCTGCTAGGGGTCATAGGTTGGGTTGCAAAGTAGAAGCCTCATAACACTCAAACCTACAACACTCCTAGAACACAAGGAAAGGGACTTTCAGTATCAAAAAATAAAACCAAAATTCTTCACATTGGGTTCACCAAAAATGTAAGAGAGGGGAACCAACCACTGCAAGGCCCCAGGTCATGAAAGGCCAAGAGCAGTATGGATTCCATAACTTACCTCAGTTTAAAGTAAGGTTAGGATAAACAGGATGAGAATGATGAGGAATATGAGGCCCTTCGATCACTTTGCAAACATGAGAGTTGAAAGAGACTAGATGAGTCGATCTTCAAAGTCAACTCTACATCTCAAGTAGCTCTTTGTCATAGGACAAAAGTGTGGTTCTAGGACAACAGTGCAGTGCGCTAGTGTCTCACAGGTGAGCTGGCATCCATATGACAATAAAAATAGAGAGACGAGGTTAAAATTTAGAAGAAGGACTGACAACCTAATTTAGAAGTTTCAGGAAGTGAAGAACAAGACTAAGAAGAATGAAACACATAGCCGCACATGATAAAGGAAGTAGATTACTGCAAGGGTGACAAAGATGATTTCACACAACAATATTCTCGCCAGCTTACTCCAAGATCTCTCCACCTACACACAGAAAAGCGAGAAAATGTTGGGGGGGCTGTTTAGGGGTCTGCTTGAATCGGACCCTCATTTTGGTGTTTCCACCTCCACGGACAACCAAGTTTGTAACAATATAAATAATGATAAAGAGGGGAATACAAGCTATGTAAACAAAAGACACTACACACAATACATACTTACTCAACCAAAGATGATAAAAAATATAAGAGGAGTTTACCACCTCTGTCCAAAGCGCTCAAGGCTTGTGGAGGAGAAAATGAGAGGAACTCAAGCCTCTGCTGCAATGGTGTTTATCTTGTGCTCACACTATCAGAGTGATGGAGAAGTGGATTGCTGTTGTGGAGTGTAAAGTGCTACTACAAAGATTTAAGATGGATGAATGAAGTGGAGAGAATGCTCAAATGGTCTTGCTAAACTTCTATTAAAGAAAACTATGGATAAATGGATGAAGAATATGAAGGAAAGAATGAAAAATGGCCATATTTGAGTTGGCCAGCCAAAGAGGGGCATTACACTTCGACTCCCAATAGGAAGTGTAACATCTCTGCAGTCTCTAGGTTGCAGGAGTTTTCCATGGATGTAAGCACATCGCACAAATATCTACATGTCGTGTGGGCGTCTCTAACAGAAATGCCCCCACCGACACACAAAATAGGTGCCAAGTGGAATGTGAGCAATGGGCTTAAGTGGAATTAAGCCTCCACCTTAGGTTTTATAAAGTGTAAGGGGGTAAAGGGGAATTTGCATTAGGGGTGAAAATTCATGCCTATACAATAACATAAACTTATCTTATCCTCAAACTTATCCCATCTTATAGTAGTTTGACATTTTCGACCATACAATGCTTCAAAAGGATCCATCTTAATCATAAAATGAAAGGAATTTTTATACACAAACTCCACCAAAGGCAAGTAATATTCCCACTTGTATTGTTGATCCATGCAATACATTCTTAGTAGGTCTTCTACTACTTGATTCATGCTTTCAGTTTTACCATCCGTCTTTGGATTATAAGAAAAACTTATATTCGATTGAGTTCCAAGTGAGGAAAATAAGGTTTGCCAAAACCTAGATGTCACACGAGTATCCCTATCCAAAATAATCTTCTCAGGAATCCCATGTAATCTAAACACCTCTTGAACGAAATTTTGAGCTATAACAAGAGCTTCATATGTTAAATTTACAAGAATAAAATGTGCTACTTTGGTAAGCTTTTCCACTACCACCAAAATGGAATCGTGCTTATTCCTTGACATAGAACTGCATAAATTTCATACTAATGACTTGCCACTTACTTTAAGGAACATCATGAGGATACAAAAAACTTGTTGGGTGATGATTTTCATCTTTTACCACTTTGACACTCTAAGCATCTTGCTATAAATCTAGCAGTGTCTCCTTTCATCCCTTTCTAGAAATATAATGTATTTAGATCAACCAACATCTTAGTCACTCTAAGGTGTCCAAAGTATGGTGCTTCACACACTTCTTTCCACACTATATTTCTCAATTCTTCAGAATTAGGCACATATATTCTTCCTTTAAACCTTAATAATCCATTAGGTTCAAAATGGAATCCTTCGTACCTTGCATCTTGTAAATTATCCATGATTTCTTACTTTATTTGTTCACAGTACTCATCACCCTTATATTTCTACAACACTTGTCCCTTAAAGTTGGTTTAAATGGATACCACTGAGGCGATATGCCTTCTACAACTTAGGGCATCAACAACCCGGTTCTCTTTTCCCTTTATGCAATTGATATTAAAGTCATAATCAAATATAAACTCTAACCACCTCCATTGTCATGCATTCAGGTTGGGTTGGGTAAACAAATACTTCAAAATATGGTGATCAATCTTAAGTTCAAATGGATTTCCTAGCAGATAATTTCTCCACATCTGCTATGCATGAACAATTTATGCTAATTCTAAATCATGCGATGCATAATTTTTTTCATAGGGATTAAAATTTCTTGATTCATAAGTTATGACCTACCCTTCTTGCATCAGTACTCCACCTATCCCTTCTCTTGACACATTTGTGATGACAATGAAGTCACCCTCTGGATCTAGTACTTTCAATATTAGAGCCATAGTCAACTTTTCCTTGAGTAGATTAAATGCCACTTGACATTTCTCTATCCAATCAAACTTCTTTCCTTTCCTTTGTAATGAAGTAATAGGAAAATATATCCTAGAAAAGTTTGCAACAAACTTCTGATAGTAGCCATCCAAACCCATGAAACTTCTAACCTCTAGTACATTCTTAGGTATTGGCCATTCTAGCATTGTTTTTGTTTTAGTTGGATCCACTGAAATTACCTCAGCTGAAATCTTGTGACCCAGATACTGCACCTTCTTTTAAAATAAAATACACTTAGAGAGTTTTCAATACAACTTATATTCTCTTAATCACTGGAGAACTATCTCTAAATGTCTACAATGCTACTCTTCACTCTTGGAATAAATTAGGATATCATCCAAGAATACTAAAACAAACCTATCGAAACAATCCTTAATACATTGTTCATCAGGTTCATAAATTTTAAAGGTGTAATAGTAAGTCTGAAAGGTAGGACTATGAACTAATAATGCCAATATCTAGTTCTAAAGGTAGTCTTGAAAATTTCTTCATCCTTTATTCTCAATTGATGGTAACTTGATCGTAAATTATTTTTTGAAAACATAACCACTCCTCACATCTGATTGAAGAGATCATCAATACATGGTAATGAGTACTTATTCTTTATCGTAGCTTTATTAGGTATTCGATAATCAATACAGAAGCGCAGTGTTCAATCATTCTTCTCCACGAAGATAACTGGAGCTCCCCAACATGAAACAATGGGTCTTATCAATCCCTTAGATAAAAAATCCTCCAACCGTGCCTTGAGTTCCATTAATTCCATAGTAGTCATTCTATAGGGAACCTTGTATATAGGTTCAAATCTTGGTACTATGTCAATGGAGAAATTGAATACCCTCTTGCGAGGTAATCCAGGTAATTCATCTGGAAATATGTCCATGAATTTCCTTAAGATGGGATATTTCTCCATATTTGTTTCTCCAAATTTCACCATTTCTCCTTCAACTTCTTGAGAATCTTGCGGTTCAAATTCCATAACATTATCTTTAGGAGTGACTTCCTTGAATTCTTCTATTTTAACCACAAGTATTTGCCAATTTTTTTTTTCTTTTTTCCCTAAGCATTTACATGGCACAAATCTATTGCAACTTGATCTCTCTAGGTGTTCCTTGTAATGTCACCCAATTTCCTAGATCATCTAGACACTCTACTACTTTAGAATGAAAATATACTTTCTCTCTATGTTTCCATATCCAATTCATTCCTAAAATGACATCATAAGATCCTAGGGGTGCTACGTACAAGTTTACTTATGTTGAGAAACTAGGAAGTTCTACCTTGGCTTCAAACAAGCATTGCTTCATCGTTGCTCTTGTCTAGTTTGCATACTCAACAACCCAAGGATTTTCCATAATTCCAACCTTTCTAGATATTTTATTAGCTACTTTAGGTGAAACAAAGTTTTTTGTTGCTCCAGTATCAACAAGTATAGAAATAGGTATGCCGAACAATATACTTGGAGTTTCCACTGGTGTGACCTAATATTCTGCTTGTCGATTGTCCAAGGCTACGTGGATCTTCTATTGGAATTCAATTTGTTGTAGAGGAAGAGGATTTTCATGTGTTTGAGATCCTGAAGGTTTGTTGGGGCATTGAGTGACATCATAATCCCCTCCACAAGTAAAGCATCCTTTTATTGGTCCCTTCCTTTTCATAGACTTGTCAGAATTACTAATATTTCCTCCAGCATTGCTGAAATTGTTGTTATTTCCATGGTGATCTCTCCTTAGTTCATTCCAGTTGTTACAAGATACTTTATCCCCTTGATTTTGAGAATCTTACCCTCCATTAGACTTCTTTGAAGCCTGATTAACTTGAGACCCACCGAACTTCTTTCGGTTCCTATTTTCTCGGTGGATTGAGATGGCTTTGAGATTTTTCTCTTGCTTGATTTCCTTTATATATATTAGATCCATAGTGTTTGGACCATGCACATCCACTTCACCACCTATTGAGTCATTTAGCCCCATGATGAACTTTCTAATTCAAAACTATTCATCATTTTGGTACATTGGTACATACTTCAAAAGAAGAGTGAACTTCTCCCAGTATTCATTCACCAACATACCACCTTGTTTCAAATTTTAGAAATTAGTAAGATTTTGGTCATAAAAGAGTTGGGGTAGCCATATTTTTTAGAATATTTCTACAAAATCATTCCAAGTTAACTTTAGAGAACTAAGATCAAGTTCCATCTTTTTGTTCATCCACTAGTTAGAAGTTTCTCTTGCTAACTAGAAGGCACCCCAAACAACCTTTCTATCCTCAAAATAGTTTTTGATTTCAAAATATTTTTCCATTTGTATTAACCAATCCTTAGCCTCTTCTTCAATGGTGCTTCCCTCAAATTTTGGCGAGGTAACTTTTCTCATAGCCCTAGACAACTCAATTGCCACACATGTTCTTTTACTACTTTCAGATTTGGATTGAGATTCTTCTTCCCTATGTTGAAGTGATTGATTATGATCATGATAATTCTTTCCTTCATTCTCATTAGGCATTTCTTCCTCCTCATTAATTGGTACTTCTTTCTCTTCTCTTTCATTTCCTTTCACTTCTTGTTCAAGGTTTTCTATCCTTGCCCTAGTTTCATCCATGATGGCCAAAATGCGGTCCAAATTGGTTTCAGTATTATCTAGACCTTGTCCAAATTCTTGAATTTCTCCAGGAGTAGTCCTTGTTCTCACCATATTTTCAAGAAAAGGTTCATATATATTAGATCCTATCATTGTTTATTTAATATAGTGATTTTTTTTTCAAAAGAGCAAACATTCACATACAAGAAATTCTATTTTTCTCACAAGTTTTGATATATAAAATAAATTTTCATTTATTCATAAGGATTTCAATATAATTTCATTTACATTGAATGAATATTAAAGTATTCAAGAGGAGAGTATCCATCAGATTCACTCTCAGATACATAGCTCAACGAGGTATACCCCTCATATTTTTGTTTATCTCTTATTTGCTATTCTTTATCACAAAAAGGATAGTATCCCTGAGATTTATCTTTTGATACATAATTTTGAGGTACATAATCCTCTAACTTTCCACTTAAGGATATACCAACTATTTCAACCATGGGTAAAACATGAGGGTCTCTAGACAACATATCTAAACTAACACTAGATTCAGAGGTCATATTTCTACAAAGTGATAATGAGTCTGATTTTGCCAGAGAGGCAGTTCAGGTAAATAGTTAAGTTGCCTTCATTTCTCATTCTTCTCTTCTCTTGGATAATTCACGATAGAGCATGACTAATTATCTCGGTATCACTCAGCCAAATGGAATTGTCATAGTTGGTTCCCTCTATGGTACAAACAAGGGCTTTCATTTCCTTCTTGGACCTTAGGTAGTGTTCATTCCCAATTACTTTCTTGTAGTTAACCTAAGACGGACCATCTTGGCACAAAAATTTCCAAACATTAGATTCACATAATGTTGGAAGGGAAAAAATAGCAAGCACATAGGTTCCAAAGCCGAACTTGGCAGCTTTGATACCATGTGTAACATAACCATTGCTCAACTCAAAAAATTCTCCTATGTTTTACCACAAGTGAATAAAATGATTTGCCAAACACATAACAATAAAAAAATTCTTTTCAAATCAAGATAATATGCACATATGATATAGAAATAATTCATCTTTCTTATTTCATTAAACAAAATGTACAATCTTATCAAATAAATAATTTCATAAACTAGATATAAAATACATTTTCCATCTTTCAAAGAAATAGATACAAGATACATACATAGCTCAATTGAGCTTCAATGACACTAGAAATACAAATGATCTTGGAAATCCCCATCAAATCTTGGCTCACCGAATGAGAGGAGAAGCATCACTCAAGTACTTTTCTACCATCCATGGACTTACTACGGTCCACTCACATCTTCTACATATGGTAAGATGACCCTATCCTTCAACAAAGAGATTTGGTATAGAAAACTTAAAATACTAGCCAATATTGAGCCTGGTGTTGTGTCCTACATAACTCAAAACTTTACCATACAAATTCTATATTCTACACGTATTGAAATCCTAGAATATCATGCTAAAAGGTAACACAATGAACTAACAGTGTAACCACTGGTGAATTACACCATTTTGTCCAAAGTATTCATCTCCCCTAATTTGGAATGGAAGTAACACGCTCATCCACTATTATAGCTTGATTTGTTATGACCGTTCATATTTTATAAATAGGCTATCCCCTTTATTGGATTCGACCTAATCCAGGGAATAACCTATATTCTCTAAGTTCACTATGACTCATATAATAGGTAAAACATGTGTTTCCATAACCTATCTTCACAAATTTAGCTTTTAGCTATATAGACTCCACTCTATTGAAATATTTAATACTTGATATCTACAATCACTCCTTAATATGGAGTACATACAAACACTCAAGAAATAGAGGTACCAAAATTATAAACAACAAGTGACTTTCAATTTCACATAGGTATAAAACAATCTTTCCTTAATAACATATCATGTTTTCCAAATAAAAAAATTAAATCATAGAATCATTCCAAATTCAATCAAAGCATAAAAGAGTAAGATTTTGCGTGCCTATAAATGTAAATCTCGAACTCAATCAAGTTGGTTCCTAGCTTAGTCTCCTCAAATCACCTTTCAACTTGGCAACTAACACTTCCACTCTTCACAAACACTCACAAATTCTCTCGCTAAAATATCTTGTAAAGCCTCTTTCTAAATCTCTCACTAAACTCAGAAGAATAGATAAATATTCAAAAAATATCAACAAAATGCAGATATTTTGAGGTAAAGAGCACCTCTTATTTATGCACAAAAATCAACATCTAAAGGATAGAAACTAGGTAATAGAATTGACACTTAGTTCAATTGGTTCGAATCAGTAAGGTAAAGAAAAGGTGGAAAATTACAAACTTAAGACTCCATAATATTGCACAGCAAGTCACTTTTATCATGGATAAAAAGAGTATAATTCAGATATACAAGGTAAATAATCACATAGGCCGACTCTCTCTTTGCCAACATCTTTTGAATAATTATCTTATTTAAATTTGGCCTCCATCACTGGACAGAGCTCACAAAACAAACATCTAAAGCTTTGTAGTTATTCATAATTTGGTGCCACATAAACTTCTTATGTGTTATTTAGTGTCTCAGATAAAAGACCATGTCAAATATTTTAAATGTGTTTCAATCATTTCCACGTGCCTCACATTGCTCTATGCATATTTTATAAAGCATGGTAATACTTATGAAATGCTCACAGTGCTGCCTTATTGTACACTACTCATTATTTCTACGTTTTATATTGTTTATAATATGCACTTTACATTGTAACATGCACTTTAATATATAATAATCACTTATATTATATGTTAGAAACCCTAGATCATACATGCAAACCTAAACACCTTCCACAAAAGAGAAAATATAAAAAAGCAGAGCTTTGCATGCGAATGTGCAAAATGATACATTCAGGAATTCAATGTTACAATGAGATGATTTGCTTTATAAAAGCAAAGTATGCAACCCTAATGTTGACCTAAAAATAGCTCAACCTAAGTAAAGTTATGCAAGTGTAATTAAATATTAATTACACTAACACCCCCCCATAAGTGCAACTTAGGGAGACTAAATAAGCATGCACCTAAAACTAAGATGAATGCAAAAAAACATGAATGGGTCCCGACAACAAGGCCTGATCAGGTACCCATGTACAAATACAATAATGAGGTAGAGAAGGAAAATCCAGTGGGACAACCCCCCCTACAATGAGATGACTGTTGCAAAGAAGCACTGGAAGAACACTGTGGAGTAACACTGGAACCGCAATCTGGCAAGCAAGGAAAGATACTTCTGTTTACAAGAAACTATATCAGAATCATAATAATGCAACAGCAAACCCGATGCCACGGAACACTCGAACACTCCAAGCTGGAACAACCCTAGAATCCATAAAGCAATAGTAGATGATATGATGATGACAGAATCTGGAAGCCATGAATCTCGATGCCGATGTCAAAAACTGAGACTGAAACTCTTCCATGGGAAAAAGTACCATACAGACTCGGGAACAATAACCACAAATTTAGTGGCCCTCAAACTGAGATGGATCCAATGCGGATCACTAACCATAGACTCTCAATCTAAAGTGTGAACCAAAATGAATCTGATATGTGTCAAGCTCAAAAAAAAATGGGGCCAAAAGAAACTAAGAAACCAGATTACAACCCATGCGAGTTGCCATCAAACATGATGAAGACTATTATGCAAGAAACCTCCCCTAAGGAACTTTATATTAGTTCATTTATTACAATCCCCAATGACGGAAAAAGGAGAGAATTCCTAACATGAATAAACAAAAAATGAAAATAGACCTTAGATCTGTGTAGAGGACTGAACCAGCTTTCCAATGCTGCAAGAATGGCGAAAAAAGGATCAACGAGTCAAAAGATATGCCCTTTGGAGTGAAAAACAGAAGTTCTGAGTTCAAGGACTTGCAAAATAAATCTGGAGTAAAATCAGAAAAAAATACCAACACCACTAGATCGGCCCTAGAATCAGCTTTCCAACGGTATCTCGTTTGTGAAAAACGGACACCGTACACAAAAGTTACGCTCGATTTTGTCAAAGGTGCTCCAGAATGGCCAATAAGGCCTGCAGGCAACCCAGGGGGCTAAAAAAATTCAGCCCCTGGTCTTGCATGCGACCAGGGGCTGGCGGACATGGGGCTGGGGCGGAGCCCCTAGTTCTCCATACGATCGCGGTTGGGGCTGAGGGGCTGGCTGGGGGCTACGCGCATAGCGCCCGGTCCCCCATACGACCGACGGCTGCAGAGGAGGAGCCCGCGGGGGCTGCGCCGACCGGCGGTGGGCAGGTGGTGCCACTGGCCGGAGTGGCGAGTGGGTGGCCGCTTGATGGAAACATCCATTAAACCTGCAAGTGGTGGCATGAAACCCAAAAACCCCCTTTTTTTTTATTTGTGTGCCTCGAAACACGTGTTGGGGAGGCTGTACTGCCTCCCTGGCAAATTTTTTTTGCCTTTCCGATCAACTTCACCAAAATTGATGAAACCAAGGGCGATCTTAGGGTTTTTGGCCGCTGCGGATGCAATGGTGACCTCCGTTTCTACTCAAAATGCTTCAAAAAAATGACGACCTCTAGAGCTTGCAAAAAAATACCAAAACTGAAACCCTCACAGATCTGGCAAACGATGACCAAAATCTGCAAAATAAAAGTCAAACCTAACTTTTTCCAGCAATTTGAATCCAATGGTGAAGCCCGATCTGATCCAAGACACTGCATAGATGAACTCAAGGCATGAAATCCTCGAGGAACCCCGAACGAACTCTGCAAATAATTTCTCCAAAATTTGAGAAGGGGCTGCATGTCAAGGCTCTGATACCATGTTAGAAACCCTAGATCAGACATGCAAACCTAAACACCTTCCACAAAAGAGAAAACATAAAAAAGCAGAGCTTTGCATGCGAATGTGCAAAATGATATATTCAGGAATTCAATGTTATAATGAGATGATTTGCTTTATAAAAGCAAAGTATGCAACCCTAATGTTGACCTAAAAATAGCTCAACCTAAGTAAAGTTATGCAAGTGTAATTAAATATTAATTACACTAACATTATATTCAACGCTATTTAAACAACATAATATATATATCCATTATACTTATATATATACATACATACACATATATACCTTCATATGTTATTATATATATATATATTTTACAATAATATAATGTGTCATTCGAATGCATAAACTTATATTCATTTATTTCCAAATAAATATTGCACATGTATATATATACATATACATATGTATATTTATATATACATCATATATATATATATATATATATATATAACATTACCTCCAAACAATTAAATATATACAATTAAAATAACATCAATTGGATTAAGTGTGGTCAAATGTGGCACGAGTGTCCAATAATAGAATTTTCAAAGGTAACACTTTAGGCTTAAGTGAGGTCAAATGTAAATTAAGATTGGAATATCTGAGCATTTCAATGTGGCTTCTCAAAACAGTTGTTTTAGTTTCTTCTCAAAATGGGATTGAAAGATGGAAAATAATTGGCCCATGGTAAAGAAGTGAAGTGTAAGCCTAATGAAGCAAAATTAGTGTAGGGAAGGGGTGAGGTGGTTGCTTCCACCAAGGGGAAGACTGAAATTAAATTTTGATAGGGCCTCAAAGGGTAACCCAAGCCCCTCAGGTGCTAGTTTTATAGTGAGAGATTTTGAAGGTAGAGTGATTTTGGCTGCCTCTAAAAAGCTTTAGGATGGAACTAATAATGACACGAAGGTGGCTACATTATTCAAAGGTTTAAAATACTGTGCGGATAATAATTTAAAAGTGGTTGATGTTGAAGGAGACTCTGAGGTGGTCGTGTGGGCCACAAGCTTAAGACATTCCCCAAGTTGGAAATTATCGTGTTGGATTGCTAAAATCTCTCCTTTGCCAGATATGTTAGTATCATATACGATAGCCCACATTTATAGGCAAGCTAATTAGCTGGCGGATGCGTTGGAAAATGAGGTCATAGCCCAAGAGGTTAGGTTGAAAGGCTATTCAAAACTGAGTACGTGGCAAATCCTAGGTGAGTTTGCAAAGGATGGATAATCACTCACAAGAGGTGGCAGTTGATTGACTGCATGTGGTTCATGTGGTACTAAGAATCTTGTGACAGTTTTAACGTATCATTTATTTTATCTTTGAAAGGGCTATGTAGGTCAAAAAACTGTCTTATAAAATTGGGTGGATCTTGAATTTTTGGTTCGATGACGCAAAGGTGTGACAATGTAGCCATTCATATCATATTGGTCTTCTCAAATCTTTGCAACATCCTTCATCAAATGGTAGCTTTTCTGGGAGCACACAATGTGTTCTCTTCTGGAGGCCTCTATTTATTCCTTGTCTAGTTAAATGGCTTGGCATTGACAAAGGGATGTTGCGGGGCTTAGTTAAGGGAAGGTACTGGATATGTGTAGTTTGTGTAGGCATGGTGGTGGAAGTTTTGGATATTTCCAAGTGTTATAGAATCTCAACGAGTAGAGGCTAGTTCAAGGAGGATATTTTGGAAACCTATGAAGCCCAGCTTTCTCGGCTCTTTAAGTCTCCGTCTGAAGATCTCATTGGAAAAATAAAAAGAGTGATAGGGGAGCACAAATTGCAGGGTGATCACTTGCATGATGCTATTATGCTGGGATATTTCATGACGATCGTATATGCTGTATTTGAAAAGGAGTAAGGAGGTGGCAAGGAAATGTATAGATCTCTTAGCCAATATGCATAAGGAGGTTGCTTCGTTGGATTTGGAAGCTAGTGTGGAGTGGCCTTCTGAAGGTTTTGTGTGTAGCATCATTGATGTAGAAAAGAATCGCCCGCACTTGAAAATGAAAGAAGTGGTGGAGATATTTATAGCGGTTGTGATGGCCAAAGATTTGGCCATTTTTCTAGATTATGTAACTACAAACAAGGAGGTGTTGAGGGATGCTACGGTTGATCGGTTGATTGATCTAGGCTTAGGTGTCATTACTGTTCTATTGTGTATAGAGTAAGTGGCTCGCTAAATATGTCGTCTATAAAGTAATGCTTTGTTTCTGTAGAAGGCTGGTTGGTAAGACTTTGTTTCAATGTAATGGCTTTGCCAATTTTGGTGGTGTTTTTTTGGTTAGGCAACAAAGGCAGCTATGTTTGTAATATTTTTTAGTATTAATAGAAGTGTGCTACCCACTAAGGTAGAAATTTTCCTAAAAAAAAATGATTGGAATATATACACAATATATATATATATATATGTCACCTTGTCCATTCAATGTTCCCATGGATATCGGTAATCCGTCCATAAGCATGTGTAGATACATCTATCTACGTATACTTATGTACGCCTTTACTCATGTGTATGAGTTCATCGTAGACATGCATATATGTATGTATACATGCATCTTATGTATATATCACATCAATTATACTAAAAAAGAAGTACTCAAAGATATAAAGAAACTCAAACACTTAAATCAAGAACGTTTTCAAAATCAAACCAAAACCTCTTCTAGTTCACGAAAAACCAAAATAAGGTATCTTACCTTTTTCCCATAACTATTGACTTGTCTTCACCAATCTAAAAATGTGTGTGTGAAATCTCAGTTAGACTCACTAAGGGTTACCAGACCAAAACTCTTCCCATGAGTGATACTTCCCCTCCCTTCTAGAGGCATGAACCCGTACTTGCGACCAACTTGGCACATTTGCAATGGTTGTCAACTAATCACAAAATAATCATTTTCTTTATATACTTCATAGTCAAAATTGACATATATATAAATTCAATTTGAATCAACCATTTATTAATTATATTTCCAATGATTCATATAAACAAAGTAAAATCACTTTTATTTCCATAAAAAATTACAAAAACACACATATATGCAAGTATTTCATCTAGCTTGGTAATAGTAACTAAGAAAATACACAATGGGGTGTAACATAATCAATCAATTATCATATTTCAGATTTGAAAATTGTAATATCTACTTCAATACTTGCATTGTGTTTCCTATTTTTGGGTGTTTACTATCTTTATTTAGTGCTTTTTGTCCATTTTGGGTGCACTTTTGGTTTAGTGAAACTTGCATGAGCATCAAAACCTAGTGTCCTACTGTCAATACTTTAGTGAGACATAGTTCAAGACTCATGGCATCTCATGCTAGTACATCCATCGTGGATCTTGAGTTTTCCAACTCTTTCACTCATAGTGTTAAAACTAGTCAACCCATTTTGGACCACATCCCCGATGTCACATGTCCTATGACCACCTTACCATCAACCACTTACATTGGTGTTGAAACCTTGGCTGCTCATGTCCCTCAAGAAAATATGAAACAAATGGATAAAGCATTAGAAAAACTTCAAGACTTTGTGAGTATAGAATATATTGTTGGTACTATTTTTCCTATCACATATAACATGAGGATAATGCTTGATAATGACCAAGGATTTGAGATTGTGTGTAGCCTAGCTCACATTATTGATAATATGATAATCATATTCCCACATTAGTTAGTTGTGCTCAAACTTTGGGATACACTCAAAGTCAAGGAGGGAATAAAATTCCCCCCTACAATCATAGCCTCTATTCCTACATATGCTCATCCAACTATTACTACAACAATGCAACCAACTAGTAATAGCACTCCAAATTTGGATATTTCCACTGGGAATCCTTTAGAGTTCTGTGAATTCGAATATTATATCTCCAAACCCCCACCTCTCACAAACTTTCAATTTAGTTGTCCACCCAACACATATAGACCCCCGCCATATTCACCTGCATCTCAAAATATAGTCAATGATTCTATCATAAACCAAATTTTACAAAATGTCACATCCCTTCAACAATAACTAACAACATTGAACCAAAACCAAAAGAAACACATTATCATTAGAGATATTGAGAGCACAAATGCCACAAGGCATAGAGATGCCTAGATTTGAGAAATATGGCACCGGTAAAGGAGATCCTAGCAACCATGTTTCAACATATACAACCTTATGTAGTGACTTCATTTTTGAAGATAAGCTCTTGGCTAATATTTTTCCTAGGTCCTTGAAAGATACCACCTTGGAATGGTTTTTTTTTTACCAAATAACTCAATTCACTCATTTAATGAGCTTGTTGATGCCTTTTCTCAACCATTTATGAGTGCACATTGGTCCTAAGATGTCCCTACCTAATTTGATGCAATGTAAGTGAAATGCAGATGCAAAGGTCATTGATTTTATAACATGTTATCAACTTATTTACTCCCAAATCAACATTAAAATTCTCGATGTTGATCTTCAAAGAATGTTCATTGACAACTTACAAAAATATCCAAGATAAGCTTAGGATAATGAAATTTCCCTCATTTACACACTTATGCACGACTCTCTGCGATTATTAGAACTCACTTAATCAACAGGTAGGAAAAATTGCTTCAGCTCATCCTAAAAAAATTGAAACCATGCCTCATAACAATTTTCAACCATTCAAGAAAATATATAAGGGATTTATATAGATAAATCAACCTCAAACAACCTACCATGTTGAACCTCAAGTGGCTGCCATAAAAACAACAACTCTATACCAATTTCAAGATAAGAATAGGAAATTCACCCCGTTACCCAATACCCTCCATTCGATTATGTTGCAACTCTTGAGAAAGAACCTAATCACCCTACCTCCTATTAGACCTCTTGATACCACTAAGCCTTTACCTCTAAACTATAACCAAAATATATTTTTCCAATATCATTGACAAAGTCGAAATGATACAGAACAATGCAGGTGTCTTAAACATCTAGTGCAAGAACTCATTGATTCTAATCATATCTAGTTGGGCACTGTTAATGATCAAGGAAATAAATCTGTTACCCCACCCAACCAAATTTTTTCAAATATTTACCAATCAAATGCCAAACCATTCCATCTCATCTATAAAAGCTAGTGATAATGCGAATGATGTGATGAATGTTGACAAGATACAAGATGTAACTAATAGTGACAAGAGTGATGATGAGGATGATCTACATGGCATGATTGGAATCATTGATGTTCAACCTCGTAAAGGCCAAACCAACTTGTCTCTTGACATTATTTTCCCAAATAGTGATATAATTAAACATGTACCCAATGGTCCTCTTTACATAGCTGAAAGAATCAATGACAAGCCTACAAATGAGATATTAATTGATATTGTGTGTGTAAAGAATGTGATCACTAAGGAATTATTATTTGTGCATGAACTTTACCAAGATTTTTATAAACAATAAAAAGCATGGATCAAAACACATGGTGGATTTGCTTTCCCTACGATAGGTTCAATCACTCTTCCATTAAAATTTGGACCAAAGCAATTAAATGTATCATTCTCCATCACCCCGATGTCAAATCAATTTCGTGTGAAGTTAGGTTATCCATGACTACACTCTATGAATGCCGTCTTTTTGGTCATTCATAAGTGCTTAAAATTTCCATTTGATAACCAAATTTTTACAGTGCATCATAGTGGATTTAATCCTTTATCTTCTCATGGGAACTTTACTGGATTTATTTTGGCTTGAACCTATGGAATCTATTACACCTCATGAGTATTTATTCTTTAAATCATATCAAAATTTTAAAGAAAAATATATAGAAAATTTATACCTTGCCAATATCCCACCTGAAGTTGAAAGATTTATAGTTGTTCCTCCCACTCCAATTGTTGTGGATGAACTTATGCTTTAACCAAAATATCTCCTTAATAATAAAACTAAGTATGATGCTATTTCACCACCTATTTCATACAAGAGATCAAGAGATAACCATACAATTCCATTTGTGCCTCCTAAAACCAAACAAGGTTATAAACCTAACCTCGAATCTGTGGATCCCTTATGTGTTATCTTTTGATATTGCATGTGGGAGAAACCCTTCTTCATGAAGTATCTTTATTTGGAAAACTATAATTGGAATATGGATTTCCAAATAATCTCTCATTTCCCTTTTATCAATTGGTATTTATCATTTCTACATTAAAGTAATTTATCACATCATGGTGTTTAGAAATTCCTTCAAAGTGGGGGCATACATTAGCATTATTTCATTTTGGTATTTGCACCTCCTAAGGTGAGAATTGTTTTTAGTTTGACGTTTTTCTTCACTTTTGTTCACAGGAGTTGAAATTGGTGTAGCATTGACATAGAACATTGATAATTTTGTGGCACCTTATCAAAGTTATCAGGGAGTATAACTTTTGGCATGGTTGGCATATGGGTACACATTTTGTGATGAATTTTCCCATTCGCCACCTTTTTATGGGTACACACCTTTTGATGACTTAAGTGTGTTTTTCTCATATTTTTGTCTTTGGGGCTCACCTAGTGTATACTAGATTGCACTATCCCTTGTGAGAATATTTTATGGACAAACAATTTAGGCTTGATCATATCCTTTTGGACAAATAGTTGAGGCTTGATCCAATCTTTTTTTCTTTTTGTATTGGCTTTGATATTTTATGCTTGTGTATCTTGTCTTGTTGCACATAACTTACATGCATGTCTGTCCTTTGTGCTTATGTTGGTTTTCCATGGGATCTTAGATTGTGGGGTCTTGATCACCCTCCTTGATCTTTGTCATCCTATCTCATTAACATTTGCGCACTTGGACCTCTCTTGACACATATTTGTCTACTTTAGTGCGAGTCTGAGCATAAGTTCATATTCTCACTAAAGTGGGGGCTAAATCTAGTGTAGGAAATTGTATACCTTTATAATTTCACACTATGTTTGGGTCCCTTAGTTTGTTGAAATTAATTAAGCTTCTAATTTTCCAAATTATGAATTCCAAAGCCTTATTTTTCTCGTTTTATGAAAGGAGAACACACATTAAATAAACACAATCAATAATTAAATAATCATGGAATATATGTATCTTAGACTTATAGGCTAGGATAAATTCACCCATGGGAAAATGGGTCCCCTTTAAGTGCCAAGACCCATTTTAAAATATATTTTTGGCATCATTTTAATGATTCAAATTCAACTTGCAATTTTTAACTTTTAGAATCTAAATTTTGGGAAATTAGATAAACACCTATAAATACAGTCTTTTTATCATTTGAAACCTAAAAACATAGTTTATGAGAACAATCCTATGATAAAATATCATTGTTAAGAGCATTCAAGAGCAGATTTATCAGTCATTAGTTGCAAAAAGAAAGATCCTAATATCATGTCCAAGTTTATGTGTGCACATGTCATCTTGTGAAGGCTAATATACATAGTTGATCCTAAAGCATCCAAGCATTTCAAGTATCCAAATCAATCAAGAAAAGCAAGACCAAATTCCTTTGGAGAGATGTGTTTGACTTCAGTCCTCTAAGGAAATCCATTGAAGGGTGGTGACTTGTAGCAAGAATTTTCCATTCATCATTTCCTTCCTTTTTCATTATATTTCTATCAAGGTTTAATTATCAAACTAGGGTTTGACCAAGGAAAACCCCTATACAAACAAAATATTTTTTTTCTCTTTGTGTATGTGTAGATTACAAGTTGATGAAGAATTGAAGGGATCTTGAAGGAATTTTTTTTCATTATTGCACAAGTTGTCATCATTGTTGTCAAGCCACATAAACTAAGTTGCAAATTTTATTTCTGACTTTTCGACAGTGGAACCTGTGTCAAACAAAAGCCAAGATCCAACATCAAAGGATTGCTAAAAGTTAATTTTGAAGCCTTAAAAAGGACCCATTCACCCAGGGGTAAACTACTCCCTTAGTGAGTCTCAATAACAAATTTTTATGATAGGTACATGCCATAAAACCCTTCTTAGATTGATTGCAAATTGTCATTTCTATTTTTGTACATTCTAAAATCTACATTTTATGTATTAGGTCTTGTTTTTCATGTAGTTTAACCACTTCAAATCATTTTAATTTGTTTCTAAATCTTTCTTATTGTCCTAAGGACTAAGATCCAGGTCTGAATGGCTCACCATTGAGGTTGAAAGTCAATATTTACACCTTGTGATCTCTTTCCTAATGAAATCCATAGGGAAATACACCTATTGAGATCGCTAAGTTTTATATACCCATATAAAACTTTGGGGATCCCTTTCCCCACATGTCAACAACAAACAACATGTAAATTGACTCAATTGGTGTTTTAGATGCTTTTTGTGTGTTGTTCTTTGACAAGACCACACTAATTGGTATCACAATGGTATATGCGAATATAAAATTCCCAAGCTCCCTTCGGGTTATTTTATTTTTCTTAAGTACTAGCCACACCCTCCTATTAAAAAGCAATATCAGGCTCCTTTCGCAAGGATTTCTGTGAGTGCTTCCACTTGTTAGCCAAGTGCTCCTTGCAAGGTTTCCTTCTCTCACTTTTCAAAAGCCACCGCCATGCTTCCACATGTCAGCAAATCACACTCTTCAGTGCTTCTTTCCATTTCTCCTCTTTCGGCACCCAACCGCAGGCCAGGTAACGTTGATCCACACACATTTCTTGGTGGCCACTACCTTTAGCACAGTATGCTTGGGAGACCTCCACGTGTCTTCACAACACAATTTTTTCATCTCATAAAGGGAAGGATGAACATCATCCCTAACTGCTTGCCACACAAATCTTCTAAAGGTTTTGTCACAAAGGAAGATGGAGCAAGCGACAACCTCATAATAGCTGCCACATTTTGTAATTTCCATCATGAGTGGATGACATGTGTCGGCACTCTGGTCTGCAAGGACTATTGCCATCATTCACAGGGGATGCATCTAGCTCCAAGGCATCCTTGTTCATGGCTCAAATCTTTTCAGTTGCAACAACCAAAGGAAATCATTGCTAATACATCGTTGCTCATGATTGAAGGATCTTTTCTATTACTAGCTCACCAGGTTGGGATTTTACTATAAGTACTAATTCTTCTTTCAAAGAAAGAGTTCGAATCTTGATAGAAAAATTGGTAAAAAGAACCAGACCTTTACCACTTTTAGATCATTGCAAAGACTTATAGACTATGCCATTGTTCGATCTTTCTATTTTCTTAAGGATTTTTGATTACTGTGCCATCACGGTACTGAATGTTTCATTTGCAAAACTTCTATAAATTTAATGCAAGTTTGTTGGTTTAGATCATGTCTTTGACTCCTCTTTTTAGTGAATGTGCATGAATATTATTTTATGTCATTGGGTGAATGATTTAGATTTCTATCTTTATTTTCTATCATTCTAGAACATAACAGGTTGTTGAACGGGCCCTTAGATCACATCTAAAAGATATATCTATCGTGCCTTACATCTAGATCTTGACGCATCGCCCTAGCTAGATCATTTTATTTTATATTTGCTTCCTTTTCCCATTCAAAACCCCAGTTATAGAAGAAGTCAACTTCTTTAAAATCTGGAGGTTACTCAGTTTAGTGCAATAGGTCCCCCCTTTAACTGAGTTTCCCATAAAGGGTTGTTACCTTGCCATTGTTTGGCATCAATAGTTTTTATTTTTCTTGGCACGCCCGGTGGGACAACTTAAATATACCAAATCTAGAGGGTGTATAAGCCATCAACCTGTTACTAGGTCACAAACTGCAAATAATCCTGGCTTATTAGTGCCTTTGCTAGTAACAACGCATATATAAACTCTCCCAATATAAATTTTGGATCCTAGTTGTGATGCATATCACAAACCAAAATTATGTGGCTTGGGACGCTGGAAGTCCCCTTGTATCCCCAGTTGCACCCGCCGTTTGGGCCCCTATCCTGGTCTTTGCTCTTAAAGTTATTCCAAATTTTACCAGAGATGGATTAAGAACACCATCTGAACATCTGCAAGATGTTGCGTATGTGTGTTTGGTGCACCGAGTTACAAATCAAAACATTGCAATGAGATTGCTTGTGGCTTCTTTGCGAGGAAGAGCACTAGATTGGTATCGCACTTTGCCGACTAATACTATCGATACTTGGGATCAACTCGGGGATCCTTTTTATGAAAGATTCTTTAATGACGGAGACAGGTTTTTGCTATACCACCATCTATCAATAATAAAGAGAGCCCCATCTAGAGCCATGACCGATTTCAATGCTCGATTCCATACAACCTGGCAGAGAATCCAAAATGCCATTCGACCACCAGTTAAGTTACCATTTATGATCTACTTAAAGTACATCAACGCTAACATCTCCATGATGATCTAGTCACTTGGTGGAAGCACATTACCGGATGCATACAACATAGTAGTTAAGGTAGAGAACAACTTGATCGATGCTGAAAAGTTGCCACCTTGGCTCATTATGCTAATATTCCCTAAAATATCAATTTCTACTCAGGAGATTCCATTTACCAGCACATCTACGCCCCCCCATCCATGCACACATATCTGAGTGTGCCACAAAATGTTGCTTCTACATCTGGTGCTTCAAAGGATGAGATGAGCGACATAAGGGGGATGTTATGAAACTTAACAAACGAAGTAACCACTATCAAGCGCAACCGGGCTGCTCCTCTGAGACCATCCTACCAAAGCTATCAAGGTGACAGACCTGCCTACTGACATAACCAATATCAAGGAGCCGTGCACATAAATCTGCCGACTTGAATAAATAACCAAATAGTACCAGTATCGACTCCACTTGGGGCTGCTCAAACTAGTACAAGTAGAGAGCTAACCATAGGACAAAACAATCTCACCAAAGATTTCAATCCCTGGTGCTATCCCTGCGGTGACGTGCATATGCCTCAAAATTTTCCGTGAGGAAATTTACAACAAAAGATTGCAAAACAATGCAGCCAAGGAGCAGCGAAAAATTTAGGAGGATATACATGCGCCTCTCCCTAAATGGAAAATGCAGTGGAATGTCCCTGGAGCAAGAAAATGACATAGCTCCTGACCATGCATTCCTCTCATGGATGGAAGGGGAGGAAGCAACGTTCACTTATGAAGCATCCACATCGGTGACCCTACAAGTACAGTCCAACTACAACACTCAATCAAAGAGGAGATTCACAGGCGAACCGATCACTCCGTAGCTTAGAAGCATCCTAGATCAACCCCTTGGCCTTTCCACAATTTCTCCATAGCCACAACTACGCAAGGAGATTATCATCACCAAGTCCAAGGAATAGAAGTCTCCAAACCTACCACCCTTCAATGTGGTGGAACAATTGAAGAAATATTTTGCTAATGTATCCCTTTGGGATATCTTAGCCATTCCAGAGAAAAAGTCATTACTATAGAAGGCCCTATAGAAAGATACGGTTGTTCAGTCAATAGGACAAGATTTCAAATACCCCATTGAATCATCGCCTCCAACCAAAGTTCTTGCAAATACTGCAAAGGAGGCTTCACCCAAAGCCAAAGAGGAAAAACCAAAACCTAAACCCTTTTTCTTGACTCTCATTGTGGGGAAGAAATTGCTACACAACTCCATAATCGACTCTGGTGCCAACACCATAGTCATGCCCAAGCAGAATGCTAAAGCCTTAGGGCTTAGCTATGAGCCCTTAAAGAGAGGAGTTATGCAGTTGGATGGGAACAAGGTTGAAACTGTAGGCCTCATTAAGGACCTTCCCTTAACTTTGTTTTCCTATCTTAGCATCACAGTGTCGCAAGACACCATGATCATTAACGTCCCTCCCATGTTCGGCCTCTGCCTATCTCGGGAATTCACCTCAAAAATAGGTGGATACCTTTCTTTGGATTGGTCCCAACAAATTCTTAGAACTAAGCATGAGGCTAAAATGAAGATAATATTAGAACCTCTACATACAAAACACATAGCTGATGAAGCGATGATCAACTTCAAAGACTCATAATATTGTCACCGAAAAATAAGCCAGTGGTAGCAAGTTACTGGGAGATGAACAAATAACCAAAGACAAAGTTGATCGAGAATAAGTCTTTTGATCAAGTATGTAGGTGCCAATCATTTCGGCAATTATCATGCTACCGGTTTGGGAACCTATGTCATCTATGATGAGGATCAATATTTCTCGAGGGTATTGAAGGACTACACGACCAAATAATCCTTATAGCTCTAGACATTAGTCTTCGAGGGTACGATATGCAAGGTCGACGCTGGTGCCGGGATACGCCTAACGTCTCCATCCAATGAGCAGATCCTTAGATCTTTCCATTTCTAGTTTTCTTGCTCAAACAATGAAGCCAAATATGAGGGTCTTGTGTAAGGAATAAGCCTTGTGGAGTGCATGGGTATCAAACAATTAGTGATGTTCAAAGATTCTAAACTCATAATCAATCAAGTCAGAAAAATCTCCGTTGCAAAAAGTGTCTGTATGTCATCTTATAGGCACAAGGTATGGGATCTCATTGAGAGTTTCAAAGCTTTTAACATCCATGTGGTGCTAAGAGAGAAGAATTCAGATGTGGATCACATGACAATGATAGGATCCCAATTCGATCCTATCTCCGACTTGATTGAGAATGTACACTCTGTGCGAGTGATCATCTAACCCTCTATTCACAATAATGATCAGAGCTAGTAGTTATTCAAAAGTGATGAACATATTGCCTCATTCATTTAACAGTCGAGAGAGTTTACTGATCGGTTTCAGCCAAAAATTGAAGAAGCATACGAAGGGCAGATCATCCAGTTGAAATCAAACAAGCTTCCAAAAGGGTTGGTCACTCTCAAAAATCTGTTCGATTATGATGATGCAAGGAATGATAGGAGGAAATTTGTAGCAGACCAGGCAGACTATGCTAACCTCAAGGTCAAAAATGGAAGGAAACTGAAGTTCGAGAAAGAAGTCCCGTAGTGTGATAAAGATAGGCTTATACACTTCTACAAAAATACGAGGGGGTTGTGGCTTGGTCTTATGATGATCTTAGGGGATACGATCCTGACATCATCCAACACACCATAGAACTAAAAAAAGGTGCTAAACATGTCCAACAAAAACAAAGGCCCCTCAATCCAAAGATTGAAGCCTTAATGACGTAAGAGCTAGAGAAGCTGATCCAGTCCAAGATTGTCTTTCCAATCAAACACAGTACGTGGGTACCTAACCTTGTTCTGATCTAAAAGAAAAATGGAGAAATTCATCTCTATGTTGATTTATGTGACCTAAACAGAGCATCACTGAAGAATCATTACCCATTGCCTTCCATGGAATCAATCTTGTAGACTGTGGTAGGTTCAAAGATGTTTTCTCTGTTAGATGGCTTCTCGGGCTACAATCAGGTTCGAGTCAAAGAAGAAGATCAGTGCAAGACCGCATTCACAACAAGTGGGGAACATTTTCATACACCAAAATGCCTTTCAACCTATCAAATGTGGGGGCCACATTCCAATGGGCAATGGACATCGCCTTCAGCGAACTGATCAACAAGATCATCCTCATCTATTTAGATGATCTAACAGTATTTTCAAAGTCCAAAGATGACCATTTTGATCATCTAGAAATGGTTTTCAAAAAATTCCAAGAGTTTGGAGTATCCCTGAACTTGAAAAATGTGTTTTCGGAGTACTGCAAGGCAAATTATTGGGGCATGTAGTGTCACAAGAAGGAATCACTATTGATCCCAAAAGGGTAAAAGCAATCAAAGAACTCCCTCTTCCAGTAAACAAGAAAGGAGTCCAATATTTTTTGGGAAAGGTCAACTTTGTAAGCAAGTTTATTTCTGATTTTGTAGGAATAATTAGGCCAATCACCCTGATGCTAAAAAAGGACCAATTGTTCAAATGGACAAAAGAGGTGAGAGAAGCCTTCGAGGGGGTGAAGGATGCTATTTGTTCAGCTCCTATATTGGAAAATATAGACTTGTCAAAAGACTTCATAATGTATGTTTTTAGTAGCAAGAAAAGCATCACCACTGTTCTAACTCAGAAAGATGATAAAGGAAAGGGAGAACATCCTATTGCATTTCATTCCCAGACCTTGAAGGATTATGATATGAACTATAACTTTTTCGAAAGGAAAGCACTCACAGTTGTAAAGGGACTCAAGAAGTTTTGACATCTTATAGCTTGCACTAAGGTGATCGTTTATGTCGCACATTCCAATGTGTGCGAGTACATCATGGAAGGATAAATAACTGAAAAAAGGGCCAACTGGATCACTAAGATCCTAGAGTATGACATTGAAGTCAAACCTACATAGACTATCAAAGGAAGAGGGTTGTGCAAATATTTGGTGCACGATGAAGAAATGGAAATTGAGGAAGAGCAAGCAAAGATATTCCTAACAAACAAGTCCAAACCTGAAGGCTATTGGCTGGTAGATAGGGTAAGATTTATGCACACCGAAAAGTATCCATCAAGACTTCTTTCTCAAAGAAGAAGATTCGATCGATTGCAAAACTATGGGTACTCACTTATTGAAGGGATCCTCTTTAAGAGGAATTTCAATGGCGTGTTACTGCGATGTGTCACCACGAAGCAAGCAAAGAAAATTATCGACACCTTTCACTGCAATCTTGAAGGTAGACACTTCTCTACGAAAACCACCGCCATCAAAATTTTGCACGCTGGGTATTTCTGGCCTACATTATTCAACGATTCCTACAACATAATAAAAGCCTACAAGGAATGCCAATTCTATACAGGGAGAAGAAATTTTTTTGCCATGCCTCTCAATCTGATAGTAGTGGATGAACCATTTGCGCAATGGGGGATAGAATTCATCGGAATGATCAACCCTGCATCCTCACAACCACAAACTACTTCACAAGGTGGATCAAAGCCATACCCCTAAAAAATGCAAAAGAGGTAGAGATTGTGGACTTTCTCGAGGGGCTGGTAACAAGATTCGGTGTGCCAAAGACTATCATCTCAGACAATGCCAAAAATTTCTTAGGCTCCAAGGTATGTCAGTTCGTATTTGAACATGACATATTCCTGAAAAACATCCTCAAACTACTACCCACAAGGAAATGGCCTGGCTGAGTCAACTAACAAGAATCTAGTCTTACTCATTAAAATGATCGGTTCTGATCATGAGAAGGAATGGCATAAAAATCTCCGAACAACATTATGGGTAGATCGCATAACTCCTAAGAAATCCCTGAAGACTTTTCCATACGAGCTAGTGTATGGGAAAAAGGTGCTGTTACATATCTCTATAGAGATACTTGCTTTACAACTACTAAAGTCTCTAGAGATTGAAGAAAATGAAGTTGTGGAAGTTTGGTTGGCCGAATTGCTGGAGGTACAAGAAAAAAGGGAGAAAGCCCTAATAGCCATGACTAACCGCCAATAGGTGGTTAAGAGGTGGTTCAACAAGAAATCTTTAGACCAAGGTCTAAAATTCAAAGACCTGGTACTAAAGTTCAATGAAAGAGCCGCAAAGCCTGATCAACATGGAAAATTCGACAAACTGTAGGAAGGTCCTTTCAAAATAATTAAGTGCAAAGAAAATAATGCATTCAAATTAGAGAATATGGAACAAGAGCCATTGGGAATTTTGATTAACGAGATTCATTTAAAATTGTTTAATTAAGCTACAATTATTTCACTCAGGTGTAAATATGTGATAAATGTAATTAGTTTCCCTTTTGTGTTTTGTTGGCCGGTTCTTTCCAACATTTTCAAGTTACTGAAAGCAAGAAAATTCATGAAGACCCATTATTACAAGAACAGAGAAAGATTATACTAATCATATTGCAGAAATTAAGTTCATATGCGAGGAATTCAATCCATATTGCAGAAAACACAAGAATGAAGACAAGAAGTTTGAAATAAGAAAGCATATTTGTTATATATATGTAATTTGATAGAAAAATTGTCTTAATGGCTCTGCGGCCATGCACTCAAAAGTATGACTATATATATGGATTCCTGATATATGTATATGCAAGCCCTCTTTCAGGTATATATATACAAAAGATAAAAAGGTGTGTTAAAATTCAAGTTGTTGGGACATGAGCGTTGTCTTCATCAGCATGAGAATTTTCTCCATCAGTAGGAACATTGTTAGAAGCAACAGGAGGGTTATCACCAACAACAACAGGACCCAAAGTAGCAACATCAACATCTAGAACAAGTGGCGGAGGGAACACAAGGTTCCTGAAGTTAGTGTACCAATCCATGTCATAGAATAGGACTACATTATAGTAGCACAAGAGAAAGTGGCACACACAGGTGGATTTTTCACGGTGCTCAATGAGTGATTGCATCTAGAACCTGCTTAGGAATGGTACCCATGGTACCACTGCATCCTCTTTGATATGCCTCCGCAGGTCGCTAGCTACAAGAAGGCCCAAGCCATACACTGCATTGGTCATTGCTTCACCAAGGCCTTCGAGGTACCTCTTTGGAGAAATCTGGAGTGTGAAGCGAAGAATTATGGCTTTTGGAACTTGGACATCAAGCAAAGAGGTGATGAAATGGGAGCATATATCGGTGTTCACCCGATATTTATGCTCATGCTCAATGCAATCCCTACTCGAAACCCATTTCATGGCTATAATAGCCAGTGAGTGTTTGTATTTGGTCATACGTTTCAGGTGCTTATTGGAGATCTCTCCTAGAAAAGTTGTTTGGGACTTGTTGCTCACTAATCTGATTGGAGTATTCATTATATCAACCTCTGATCAATTACCCGAGTCTAAATCCCTATGCGAGTTTAAAGCCTACACAATCACCTAAGCAATAATACTATCTAATTGCCCAATGCTACTTTTACTAAATCGCTAAGTCTGATTCCGCTACTTTGTTGGGAACTATTTATAAAAATATTTGAGGTAGCCTACATACAAAGCATGGTGATAATTGATTTTAACTCAAAAATCCCACCAAAAGGCCAACTCGATATTCCAACCCAGTTGCAGCCTCAGGTACAAATTGTTGCGTGCAATATTAAGGAGTGGCAATCAATTAGTGAAAGTTGGTGGCAATTCCAGACGGTGGCTCATACAAACAAAAGCTAGGTGGCAAGATGGAGGTAGTTTCAAGCTCCATGGATGAACACAAATATTTTAAAATTACTCATTACGATTTCAAATTGATTATGCTTTGTGAGATATTAATTTCTAAGGTAGGCGAGGAGATGGCCGACATTTCACTGGTGGCTCAATTTCCCATGAAAATCACGTCGAAGGGACGTTATGGCTAACATAATTATGAATTCTTATCTTTTCAAAATAGGCAAGTAGTTAATTCCGCATGGACAAAGGAGATGATAATACATGCCAAATTAAATGCAAAAAGGCAACTGTTGTCTACCAGTTGAAGGCTAGAAATCAAAGAAAAAGGCTAAGTATTGTATGAAAAGATAGAACATCAAAATTATTGAGCACACAAAGCGACTCAAAAGAACAAAATTGATTAAGAGAACCAAGTGTGGCACATCTTTGCAACAAAGGAGCTGAACGTAGAGGTTCCATTCATACCGCTTTAGTGTGCTTTATGGACAAAAGGTTTGCATGGGATGGCGACTGCTTAGAGTTCCCAAACAAAGATGCAAGAAGGAGGGACCCAGATTTTGTTTAATATCATGCACACAACACCAACTATCTATGTCTTCAAGGATATCTCTTATGCTTCACTTGAAATACCAGAAAAGCCAACATGGGTGAATACACGAGTTACAAAAAAGAAGAGTGTTCACAATGACCAAAATTGGATTAGAGAAGAATGGGATAATATTCATGACCCCATCCTTGGAAGGAACCCTAAGACACTTAGGGAGGCAACCTACAAAAGAATGAAAAGGAATAGTGACCCAGATTCCTTGGCGCATAAATGTTGGTTCAGTGGGCTTCCACAGTATATGGTACCATTCATACACCACTACCCTGAATTGGTCGACGAGGCCATCAAAAACTTCAACCCGAATACCAACACCATTGAGGGATGGGAGGTGAGTGTGGTTATCTACATGGAGGATATCTGGGATATGCTCTGTATCCCAGAGTGAAGCTTTGAAGTGCCTTAAATGGAGTCATTTACTCCGAAAAAAGGGGAAACCTATTGGAGGACCAGAGAACTTGCGCTAAACTTTTATAGCACGGAGATACAAAGGTCCAAAGATTCTAAAAGGCCAATGCAGATTGGACACCGACAAGGAGGTCCAGGAATTTCAACTAGGTTTCAAATTGCGCAAGCAACATTCTCTCTTCTGGTACGATTTTGTTGAATTTCTTGTGTAGAAGATGCTCAGCCAAATAGCAGAGTACCAATTTCAACAGAGGTTTAGGTTTCCATCTTTCCTCGCTCACATTTTTTTGCATTAGAATCTTGACTTCTTCTAGAAGTGTCTAGGGTTGTCCATTTTTGATGAAAACCAGAGGAAGAAGCCAGTTTCCACATGGACTCCCCTTCTCTCTTTAACATATGATTATTACACATTTCCGAATGATTTCTTAAATCCTATTTTGCAAGATTTAAGAGGAGACAACACTATCTTATGGTTCAACTCAGATCAAATTGAGTTCATACAGAGCTTCACTCCAAAGTGTGACTAGTTTTTAGGCGAGGACTTCACATTCATTCGATTGCACAGATTCACCAAAGAGCCCTTCCGACTTTCAGAATGTCTTACAGACCAGATATTGGCGCTTGAAGTATTTCGCTAGGTATTAATTATCGACGTCACCTTTTACAACAGAAAATCAAAGAAGAAGGGATTTTTCAGCTGCCCAATGAGCTTCAAGACCGTAATCATGGCAAAGAGGAAGGCTCATGACTTATTGGAAGAAACGATGGCTCATCTGGGGTTGGTATGGATTTGTGATAAGTGGAATTAAAACCTTGATGATGACTTGTCAAATGAGTATGTCAAGGTAACACACAACCCTCGTCCTTACTGGGATAAGCATTAGAATCCAATGTCAGATGTAGATGAATTCATAGTCGACCTAGCTTATATCCCTACCGAAGGTGGTTGACCTCCTTGTCTCAGATTCTACTACCTTATTGGGAATTATGATAAGACAAGGAAAATGGGGGCTACTCTCTGCAATAATTTGATTAAAAATTACAACTGGAAGGAAGCGACGGTTAATGATCTCTAGATATATCATCAGGAGACCCAGTGCACTGAGGCCCCTTATGAAAACGAGGAGATGGATGAAAAGTTCAAAAAATTATGGAACAACAAGCATCCATATTCTGACGAGAGTGATCAGAAAGACTCCAGTTCGGAGGTGGCTGAATCGTAGTCTGATGAAGGAGCAAAACCAGACACAGAAGCACAAAACGCCTCGACACGGAAAAAGGGAAAAGCTGTGAAACAACCTAGCAGGGTCTCCTCTAATGTACGAGTTAACATATCTTGTGTGAGATCTTCACTAACTTGCACTTGGAATACAAAGAGGACAAGGGTAACCCAACCACAAAAATGTAAAACCATAGTGGTAGATGACTTGCCACCAACAAAGCAACAACAAACTGAGACATCTTATGGAGAGTGTTCGTAGAACCTTGAGGGAAGCAAAGAGCCAACAACAGGCCAAGGATTGCAATAATTTGCATCGTAGGTATCTTTCACTCCCTCTTCTCTTGTTTCACAAACCTTAGTTGCCCCTGTTGCGTCCTCAACATTGCTCATTTCATGCACAAACCCTTGCATCTCAGCCTCTGCTTCAATGGTCGCGGGGGGTTTTGCACAATTCTTTCATGCAACTCCATTTTCCCTTACTCCTTTGCAGACCCTTACACCATTGTCCTTGGCTCATTCCACATCCCAAAGCATCTCAATCTGCCCTTGCTACCTCCATTAATACATCTCTTGCCACTACAATGTCGAAACCAATCCACTCTTCCCAATAGATAGAAATCGCCACAACTCTGCTTCCTTCGAGTCTTCCTACCGGTTTGCAGTTCGAGTATTGGAATATCCCTCCTTTCTCGCCTTAGAAATTTAATGTTCCAAAGAAGAAGTCCCTCGAGACCACTACCCTTTCATTCCCTTTCGCCCTTCCTCCCGGTGCAACTTTTGTAGGCGGACTCATCAGGTTGCCCTCAAAATTCTTATTAGAAGGCGATAAAACTAAGTAGGCATGAGCAATCAGAGCCCAAAAGAAAAGAGCCAAAGATGCTAAGAGGCTGACTAAACCAAAAGTACAGACTATGTTTAATGAGGCTCAACAGTCGCTAAATTTTGTGACTATGTACCCGACTGTCAGTAAACCACAAGAAGAAATGTAGCCAGATGACTACAACATGTACACTGTGGGACTTGATTTAAGCATAGCCTGACCTTAGGACAAGGTGGAGCTCATGGAGGAAACACGATAGGTGGTGACCACCAAATTTCTTAAGTCAGGTCACCAGCTAAAGAAAAGGGAAGACGACCTGAAAAAGTGTAAAGGATAGAGTCGAGGTCTTGCTCGCCAAGGAAAAAGCTAGGAATGCTGAATTTAAACGCTTATCCAAACAAAAGGAGGTGGAGAAAGAAAAGTTGCAAGAGGAACTTGTGAAGTTCCAGTCCCTCGATCCTAACTTGGTGGCTGAGATGCAACAAAAGAACTAGGAATATCAAGACCAACTGTCAAGGTTGGCGCAATAAGTGCAACAAAGGGATGAGGATTTCCGTCACCAACACGCTACACTAGAGCAGTAGATGCAACAAAAAGATGGGGATTTCAATCAACGTTAGGCCCAATTGAAGAATGAGATCCAAGAAACAAATATTTACTTGGAGAAGGATGTAACGAACAAGGAACGAGCCGAGGCTAGCTGGATCGCAAAATCATAGATCTTGCAGAGACAACTCACCACAGTGAACCAAAAGGTTGTGGAGCTCACATATAATATATAATTAAGGGATGCAGAGATAGCCCTATTAAGGAAATCTGCCCAACCTCCCGTCACTCAATTAGACCTTCTTCAGATCGCCCAACAGTTATATGTTTCATACTAGGAAAGAGTGAAGGCATTCTGCCTAGCTCTGTAACCAACACTCCAATTTATGGCGGAGGCAACAGTTTTGGGCAAAGGGGTTTGCGAAGAAATCAAGAAATTCCCTCAATCCATCACAAAGAGAGTTCTAGAGGCCAGGAGATTATTGGACAAGCTATATATGGTCCCAGATGAAGTCTTGGAAAGTGCAAGGGTTGAAGATCGAAAGGTCGCTGTGAAAAAACTAACAAGTTCATCCATCGCCATGTTGCTATCCTTCATGCCAGCAAGTGTGCCACCAAATCAAATCAGATCATGAATAACATGTGGGCCAAGTTCTCCCACTTAACTCAGATGGGCTTACCATCTTCATTCTTTAAAGATGAATTAGTGGCCACGGAGGAGCATATTGCGGCAAAGATCGAAGAAAAGCAACGGGATGCGTCTTCTTTTTAGAGTTTCAGTCAGCCCCTTGCTGCAAGAGATATTGAGAGCGTCACTCATCTGATTGCACGGTTCCTTTTCCAACTTGAGTCCTAGGCCGGTATATCATTGATGTTTCCTTACAAAAAATGATCGATATGCATGGAGTGCAAGAAATTTTGTGTGACATATTGACTCCATCTGAGACTGAATGGCTGTCTCTATAGATTTCCCTCTCTAAGCTCTGATTGCGTTGCCCAATAGATAAGGCTTTGGTCTACAAATAGAATTTTTTTGGGTTCCTCGTTTCGTAGGCAAAACACCCCTGATAAGTCACCAAAAGCTGTGAATATAAAATTCCCAAGCTCCCTTTGGGTTATTTATTTTTCTTAAGTATCGGCCACGCCATCCTATTAAAAAGAAATATTGGGCTCCTTTTGCAAGGCTTTCTACGAATGCTACCACTTGTCAGTCGAGCGCTCCTCACAAGGTTTCCTTCTCTTGCTTTTCAAAATCCATCGCCATGCTTCCACGTGTAAGAAAATCACACTCTTCAATGCTTCTTTCCATCGCTCCTCTTTTGGCACTGGACCTCAGGCCAAGTAGCATTGATCCACACACATTTATTGGCAGCCTCCACCTTGAGAACAATATGCTTGGGAGACCTCCACATGTCTTCGTAGCGCAAGTTTTTCATCGCATAAAGGGAAGGATGAATGTCGGCCCCGACTGACTGCCACACAAATCTTCTAAAGGCTTTGTGGCAAAGGAGGATGGAGCAAGCAAAAACCTCACAACAACTGCCATGGTTTGTAACTACCGTCATGAGTGGATGTCATATGTTGACACTCTGGTTTGCTGGGACCGCTGCCATCATTCATAGGGGATGCATTTGTCTCCAAGGTGTCCTCATTCATGGCTCGAATCTTTTTAGTTGCAATGACCGAAGGAAATCATTTCTAATACATCATTGCTCATGATCAAAGGATACTTTTTGTTACTAGCTCACCAGGCTGGGATTTTACTATAAGTACTGCTTCTTCTTTCGAAGCAAGAGTTCAAATTTTGATAGAAAAAATGGTAAAAAGAACCAGGCCTTTACCACTTTTAGATCATTGTAAAGACTTACAAACTATGCCATTGTTCAACCTTTCTGTTTTCTTAAGGATTTTTGATAAAGTTTTACTGTGCCATCAAGATACTGAATGTTTCATTTGTAAAACTTCTATAAGTTTAATGCAATTTTATTGGTTTAGATCATGTCTTTGACTCCTCTTTTCAGTGAATGTGCATGCATATTATTTTATGTCATTGGGTGAATCATTTAGATTTCTATCTTTATTTTCTATCATTCTGGAACATAGCAGATTGTTGAACGGGCCCTTAGATTGCATCTACAAGATAGATCTATCATTCCTTACATCTAAATATTGGTGCATCACCCTAGTTAGATCCTTTTATTTTATATTTGTTTCCTTTTCCCATTCAAAACCCCAGTTATAGAAGAAGTCGACATTTTTAAAATTTGGAGGTTACTCAGTTTAGCGCAATAGGTCCCCCTTTTAACTGAGTTTCCCACAAAGGGTTGTTGCCTTACCAATTTTTAGCATCAACAGTATCCACGATAAAAACATGCCATAGAAAATAATCATATTTGTAGTGGTAGATCAAGTTTATCTTCTTATATCAATCCCACTGATAAAATACCTTACCTTGAATGGACAACTAGAGTATGCCCACGTACATGAAAACCTCTTACCTTGGAAGGAAAATTTCCTTGCAAGGAGAACTAATTTCGCCTCAACAAGCATCGATACAAAGTGAGTAACTTTAAGGGGCTATGCTATCCCATTGCACCAATAATAAGTCGATAGTATACAAATGGACTTTAGGCTTCTAGATACAAGGCTCGTAGTGGAAGTACTCCATAAACACCAATGCATACACAAAAGTGACATTGAAATATCACCACCTTGTGTTCAGAATCACTTGGGACCAACTAGGAACACTTGGCATGTACATGCTTGGATTGAGCTACAAATTTCACTCTCACCCCTTTATATATTATGCCAAAAAAATGTGCTTCAGGTCAAACCGTAGGATGATAAAATCCCTAGGCAAGCCTCCTAACATTAAAGGAAGGATTAGTGTTGCTATTTCTCATCACCCAAGATCTCATGTAGGGAAAGGGGAGTGGATATGTAGATAAATCCTTCGGTATTTGAAATAAAAAATACAAACTAGGAGTGTTTCTCATCACACAAGTTTGCGTGAAGTGCAAGGGGAGAGGATGCATATATCTAGATTACCAAGCACGATAAAAAAAAACACATTTTAATTTTAGGTACAACAAGGATTGAAATGCGTGGTTCATTTTTTAACAACAAATTGAAAGCATGCAGGTTTTTTTGTTCAATTTTAGTGCACTAAATGAAGTTTTCAAGTTGTGTTGTTCACTTTTAGAGCACAAAGGGAAAATTAATTCATTTTAAAGCACCAAATGTAAATGTTCAAGTTGTGTTTTTCATTTTTAGTACACTAAATTAAAATGTGAATTCATTTTAAAGCACTAAAATTTAAATGTGAGATCTAGATTGATTGAAAATTCTGCAAAACCAATGTTAGTACTTCAATTTGCATTTCTTTCCCTTTGATTTCCCTGTTCCTCCAAACAATTAGCCTTAGAAAAGTAGAAAACAACAAACATTAGATTGTTAGGGTTAGCCAAAGATCAAAAACCAAATAAAATTGATCCTCAAGAAGTTAAGTTATTGTTGCACAAAAGTGTCACTTTGTTGTGCAAAATCATCACACTTTTGAACAAAGACACAACACTATCTTTGCAAGCAAAATAATCAAGTCAAAATAAAAATGTCATGATTTTGCAAAAGTGTCACGATTTTGCAAAAGCGTCATGATTTTGCAAAAGCATCACAATTTTGTAAAGGCACTAATATTTGATCTTCAAAAGTGTCGAGCTTTGCAAAGGCATCTCCCTGTGACTTGCAAAGGCATTGGACTACCTCTGTAACCTGCAATGGCTGACAAAGCTCAAAAAAATGGTTAGAATAAGGACATGGGTCTCACTGGGCGTGCCAAAATGTCATATGGTTAATTAAGCTAATCAATTACAAGGAAGTAAATAAATTAAACAAGATACATTATGATCAACTAAATGTCATACTCAATGAAATTAGTAGCTATCAATCACTAATAAGATTCAATTCTAAGCATTAAAACATCAAAATTATTGTAAATGGACCAAATTAATTATACAAACCCGTAATCCCATTGGGGGATTAATCTCAAAATGTATGTGGATTGCTCAATTTAAACCTAATCCATGTTGTAAATCTTGGTGAAGATAATTGGTGTGGATGATTCACAAGATGCTCTCAAATTGCTCACAAATGAGTAATCAATTTAAGAGAGTAAGGGTGTTTTGGATGAATGTGAATGAGTTGATATAAAAAAAGCTTGGTATTTATAGAATTTTGGAATATTGATCAATGGTGAGGATCCAAAATTCTAATAAATGGAGGAAAATGAATTGAAGAGGTGAGTGTGGATCAAGAAATAGATCAAGGGTCAGTAATCCTTGAAGGAATGGATCAAAGATTTAATCAAGGGTCCATAATCCATGAGAGATTAATAAAATCCCTAAATTTTAGGAAATAGGTTGGAGATATTATTCATGTGGAGGAAAAAATTTGAATTTGAAAAGGGAATATTCTATGAGAATATTCTTTATGCAAGTTTGAGGATTGGATGAAAAATTAGCTAATTAAACAATTTAGAAAATCATTTAATTGTGCAAGTTGAGGAATTAGAACCTTTAATTAAATAATTGAGAATTATTTAATCAAAGGGGAAAATAGAATTTAACTAAACAATTTGACATTATTTAATCAAAAAGGGGAGAAAATGGTGAATTAATCAAATAACCTTAAATATTCGATTACTAGGAGAGGTGAATTAACTAAATAATTGGACACTATTTAATTAAATGGAAAAAATAGGTGAATTATGAGAGAAATAGTTTTAGTAAGCGAAATCAATGTGTGTGATATACTCAAGATATTTTCAGGTGTCTACACTTACATGCTAAATAAAAGGAACTCATCTGGTTATCACTAAGTAATCACAAGCACCATTAATTAGCTAAAATCAGTCAATTAACCATATCCAAAAACCAAGCATAAGAACATCATTGATTTATATGAAACAACCATCATTCATAAAAATATTGTATAATGCCCAATCGTAAAAGCACATGAAACATGAAATAAGAAACATGAATGTGGGGTCTCACAATCCCAATACTCCTAAAAGAAGGGTGAAAGTAATCCATTTGGACCAATATATTTAAAAGGATAAAAACAAAAAATAGCCTTCTTTACTCCCTCAATCAAAACATCTCTAATCATGTTCTTATCTTCATCAAATTTAAATATTATAGGAATAACTTCCAAAATATTATCCATTATATTTTGAGTAACCTCTACCTATTGATCTTTAAGGATATTTTGGAAAAAAATTAAACTAATTTCTTCCATTTCTTATTTTGTATTAACTATAATAACATTCTTAATGGCTAAGCTTGAAATTGTATTTCCTTTTTTTGGTATTTTAAAGTAGATTGATGAAAGAAATTTGTGTTCCTATCTCCCCGAGTAAGCCATTGAATTTTATATTTCTATCTCCAAAAGATGTCCTCTTTTAATACTAACCTTGGCCATTCATTCCTTCAAAAAAATTCCTCTTTGCAAATATCTTCATCAAAATCTCCTTTTTCCATTTTATCATAGATTCCCTTTAATTTTTGGGATAGATCTTAGCAGTGAACTTTTTAGTGGCTAATATTCGTCAATTGGCTAATAGTTGAAATTTGGGAATCCAAAATTGGCTAATAGTTTGAGCTACAATGTGACTTGAATCGCCACATTTTTACAAAATGTTATTATAGTCTTATTTAAATCGCCAAATAATTTATTTTATTAAAAAATTTAACTCAAAAATTCACCACAATATTCGATACATGATTAGATCAAATTCGCCTTAATTTTATAAATTATTGGAGAAATCTATATTAATTCACCAATAGTATATCATAACTATTAGTTACTTTAGGTCCATATTTCTAATCTTTAGTTTCCACCATTGATTTAAATATAATTTAATGGCCCTTGTTGTATTCCACGAGGTAAAATGTACACATGATCTGTAATGCTCATGGGGCCTACAATTTTGGGTATCACGAGCATTATAGATTGTGAGTAAATTTGACCTTATAGTGTACAACAAGGGTTGTTACACCAATGATCTAAAAGCAGTTTTGAGCCCCCATGAGAATTATAAATCATGGTTACATTTTACCTTGTAGAATATAATGAGGGCCATTATATTATATTATAAAACAATGGTAGAAAGTAAATATTATAGTCTACCCCTTCATCTCATCGATAATTTCCACCCTCGGGCCCCTACTTTCCATGAGAATTATTTTTAGATTGGATAGATTCGCCATCATAATTAATGCATTTTCCTATTATTTTTCAAGATTCGCCAAAATTTTCCACAAAATTTAGTGATGTAAAAAAATCGCTAATAAAACTAATATTTTTTTCAAAAAAAAGGAAAGTTTCGCCAATAGAAATTAAATTTTTTTCCTCAAAAAATGAAAGATTCGCCAGGAGTTTATATCTTTTTTTGAGGGGGATTTCTTAAAGTTATCACTGGATCTTAGTTTTATTTAAGCATGATTCCAAAAGAATAATTTCTCCAATCTTTCACCTTCTATTTTACCATTTTTATTCTTTTCACCGAAATAAACATTGTTGAACCTTTTAATGGTTGATTACTCCATTTATCTATGGAATCCCTAAATTGATGATGCCTTGACCATATTATTTCATATTTAAAAGGATAGGGACCTTTTATATTTGAGTTATTCCAATTTAAAATCAATGGGTTATAATCATAATCGACCCTGGGCATAGTAGAAAGATTTAAATTTGCAATGACATTACAAGAAATAGAAATAAGAAATCTATCTAGTTTAACTTGAATAAGATGATTTATAAACCTTCTATTAGACCAAGTGAAAGACTTGTACCTTGAATCTCTATATCCATAACACTATTGTAGCCAAGAAGTTATCTGATTCCAACATACTTTCTAAGTAGTCTTCTATTCCTCCTAATTTTTTAGAAGAAATAAGGGGAGAGATTAAATTTCCATCCACCATCCATTTTATAGATTGATTATTCTATATCATAGGTAATAATTTTTCGCATATTTATTTTCTATATTTTCTTGAGTTTGGAGCATAAATATTGACTAGAAATTCTTCCTTATTATCCATATTGTATAAGTAACTTAAAGCCAATTTCTAGAGACATAAAATTCATTCCCTTTAATCACCAAAGAATCCTAGGATATGAATTTCATTTTTTGTTTCTTCTAGAGGTTGACATCTTTAGAGTTTTTTGTTTCACATTTGTTACCTCCCTACCTCCCTTGTTTCTTTTGATCTAGTTCCCTTGTCATCAATCACCTAAGTTATTTTCAACTCCTACATCTACTACCTTCCTATTTTCCTTTTTTATTTTTTTATTTAATTAATGAAAAACTATTTGAGAAGTTTAAGAACAAATATTTTGTAGAGCTATCTTGAATTTCCTATTTTTTATTATTATTTTCTTTCTAATAGGTTGGGGATAATTTGGCATTATGTTTCATTTCAATATTGTCCTTGTGACTTTCCTCTTGATGCTCCTTTGTTACTATTTCCATTTCCTTTTGTTCCAATTCAATATTTCTTGATATAGGCAACTTACCTTTGTCCCTTGGAGTAAGAATATGATCATATATGTTTTGAACCTCCTTTTTAATTTGAATTCAAATATTGGGTTGGACTACTTTCTAGAGAGTTAAACAATTGTAAGAGATATTTGTGAAAAGGGAATTGGTCTAACTCTATCATTTTCAAATTTTCTTATGTTTTTGTCAAAGGATAAGTATTTAGTTGATGAGAACTATTTGAGATTTGAAGATCTTGGTTTCGAGACACTGGTTGAACATGATCCTTGTTTTGTATTCTATTTTCTTCTTTTATAAAACATGGTATTTATTGATTAGATGCCCAAATCTAGAACAGTTGTTAATTTTTTTTTATATAATATTTATTGTGTCTATTTACCATATTTTGATTGAATAATGATAGAATTTGGAAGGTCTTTGTTTACTTGAACATTCACACAAATTTGTACCATGGGGGTGGGGGAGACTAGACCTCATGACCAACCTCCTGCAATAGGAAAGGTTTAGCCAACCAAGCTAGGGCCCCCACCCCGAGTCAAAACTAAGTTTCAATTTGCATAGAGACATATAATTTCTTCCCAAAAACCATGAGCCTTCAACCAATTTTTTTTCTTATATCAACGTGAAACGAGAAAGTAAATAGGGAAATCCCTACTAACATAGCTTACAATGAAAATTCCTTTGATATACCACACATACTCGATCCATTTCCTAACTGATGCAGGAGCATCCAAACAACAGATGGAAATGGGAAGTCATTGAAGTTCAGAAGAGTGAATAAAATACCATCTTAAACTATTCAAAACTTGTGTAGAAATAACCAAAAGACCGTGGCATGGAAGAATAAATTTTACAAAGGAATATTGAGGAAATGTGAAAGGTCGCATAGTTTGAAAAGGAGAAGGCAACGCCCATCTTTAGAATACAGAGGGACAACATGATGGTAGAGGAAGCCAAAAAGTGAAAAAAAAATCAATTTTGGCAGATGGTTCTTTCCTTTGGCAGTCGTGAAAAGAGAGAGAGAATACTGGGGTTGTGACCAACATGAGATAGAAAGGGGCTATTGCATAGAAAGAAGAGTGTGGAGAAGGCTATGGTTGGAAGTTGAGACCATGGTAAATAGGAAGATGAGTTTAAATGCAATGAGGAGAGGAGCGTAGGAGAGAGTAGACAAACTTTGAGTTGCAAAAATAAGCAGTGAAAGGAAAGAGGGGCACAACATATGAACTTTGCAGTTTCAAATTAAACACGAATAATAAAAGGCATATAACAGGGGAGGGCGTATAAAATCATCCACAGATTGCAAGTGTAGATAAAATGACATGTCGATGTATGGGTTACTGTGGATAAACCAATTCAATGTATGTAAAATTAAATGTTGCTAATGAGACCGACCTGAGGAGTCATGCTTCAGGAGAGAAATAAGAGTAAAAGGAGGTGCCACATATAAACCAGTAAGTGTAGATAGAAATTGGAAGAAGAATAAGATAGGTTATAAAATACAGGGAATGTATGTGTAGATGTCAAATAAAGACAACTGGAGATCGATGGATTGTAACTAATTTAGTGTTTGTAAGTGGATTTAGAGTTCAATACATATGAATTAAGTGGTCTTCAACCCTGATATTATTTCATTTAAATTTTAAATTGTATGCTTGTGAAATTTTGATGGATTGGAGTGAATTGAGTTTGTTTCCAGGTCATTTTGAATAAAGTTGGATTGATTAAATTGACATATGTAATTGTCAATTTAATTGGGTATTGATTGTGAAGTCATTTTTAATCTGTAATTTTATGCAAGTTGGGTTTGTGATAGTGAGTATTATTTTGTTTGCACCGAATAGTATCAAAGCTAGAGGTTTTGAGTGCATAGGCAAAGCATCGAACGTGAGACAACGTATGTCAAGACTTGCAGGTGGAGAGTGAAGATTATTGAGTATATTATAGGCAGAATGCCAAATTTGAGATAGCTTATAGAGGAAGCACAATTGTGAAAATCTGAAAACAATCATTACAGGTGTGTGAAGTCCTGAGCAATTGAGAGCTGGAAGGCATAGAGAAATTGTTGTGGTAGTAACAGATTGCAGCAGACGAGATGGGTATACTCGTGAGGAAGAGGCCCGCGATATGGGAGGGTTGGAGCAAGTATGAAAATAGGAAGATCTCCTTGATGATCATGGATTTAACTGCAAGGATGGACAAATTGGAAGCTATGCAGCGTGAAGACATTGCGAGAGATGAGTTTGCAACAAAGACATGCCATGAGGAAGGCATGGAGAAAGATGAAGAAAAACATGGGAAAGAGGATGCAAGTGCAACAACGTTGACTAAAGATAGTGAAGTGATGGAATTTGAAGAGGTTCCAAATGACATAGACAAAGATGATTTGTTGTTGGTGATGGAAGAAGAATGGATGGAAAATTTGAATGTTGTAGCAAAGGATGAACATAAAAATGTTGGGACAGTGGAAAGGAATGAGGTAAATTTTAATTTTGGAATCAATTGTGGTGATTATTTATCTTCATTGGTAGAAGAGGATGTAGAGCAAGAAGAGTGCAGGGAAATCTTTAATTTCCATGAAGTAGTAGAAGCAAATTTTGGTAATGATGTTGTAGGTTGTGATATGGATGGTGAGGGATTTTGGTGGAGGTGGTTGGTTGATGGTGGGAAAGATCCCACAAACGAGGATCCAAGAGGAGGAATAATTTGGGGGAGGAGGATGAAACAAGGTGGATGTGAATCCATGAGAGGAGAGAAGAATGGTGAGTGGAGTTGTGAGAGAAGTTCTGGAAGAAGAGGAAGAAAAATTAACTGTGTGCATCAGATTCAACAATGGAATTTTCTGTAGGTTGCATTCAACTTAGAAGAGTAGTTCAACTAATTAACTCCACCTTTGTGAGCCTATGCTCACAAATTTCCTACTCGACGTGTCTGATGTAGGAGCATCCAGATGGAAATGGGAAATTATTAAAATTCAAAAGATTGAATAAAATACCATCTCAAATTATTTAAAATTTGTGCACAAATAACCAAAAGACTATAGCATAGAAGATTAAATTTTGTAAAGGAATATTGAGGAAATGTGAAAGGTCGCATAGTGTGAAGAGGAGAAGGCAACACCCATCTTCCGAATGTAGAGGGACGACGTGATGGTAAAGGAAGATAACAAGTGAACAAAAAACAATTTTGTTGCTGAGAGTTTCTGGATTCGATGTGTTTGAATTTTGTTATCGACGTTTCGGATCACACTCCGTGATCCATCATCAGGATAGAAGAGAGCACAAGGAGTGATCACAGAATATGATATGAAACGTCGATGAAAAAATTCAAACACAATCGAATCTAAAAACTCTCAGCAACAATTTCATAAATTGTGAGAGTCTATTATCACTAAAAAAACAATTTTGGCAGATGGTTCTTTCCTTTGGCAGTCATGAAAAGAGAGAGAATGTTGAGGTCGTGGCCAGCATGAGATAGAAAGGGACTGCTGCACAGAAAGAAGAGTGGGGAGAAGGCTGCAGTTGGAAGTTGAGAACGTGGAAAATAGGAAGATGAGTTTAAATACAATGAGGAGAGGAGAATAGAGGCCACGTAGGAGAGAGTAGAAAAACTTTGAGTTGTAGAAATAAGCAGTGAAAGGAAAGATGGGCACATCATCTTAACTTGGCAGTTTCAAATCAAATGCAAATAATAAAAGGCACATAATAGGGGAGGGCATATAACATCATTCACAGATTACAAATGTAGATAAAATGACATGTCGATATATGGGTTGTTTTGGATAAACCGATTCAATATATGCAAAATTAAATTTTGCTGATGAGACCAGCCAAAGGGGTCGTGCTTCAAGCGAGAAATAAGAGTAAAAGGAGGTGCCCCATATAAACCAGTAAGTGCAGATAGAAATTGGAAGATGAATAATATAGGTTATACAATACAGGGAACCTATGTGTAGAGGTTGAATGAAGACAACTGGAGATCAGTGGATTGTTAATAATCTAGTGTCTGTAACTTGTGGATTGAGAGTTCAATACAAGGAATTAAGTGGTCTTTGACCTTGATATTACTTTATTTAAATTTTAAATTATATGCTTGTGAAATTTTGATGGATTGAAGTTAATTGAGTTTGTTTTTGAATAAAGATGAATTGATTAAATTGATAAATATAATTGTCAATTTAATTGTGTATTGGTTACGATGTTTGTAATCTATAATTTTGTGCATGTTGGGTTTGTGACAGGGAATGTTGTTTCGTCTACACCACTAACCAAATTTATATTAAGGAAAATAGAGAAAAATTACCAATTAATGCTTTGTCTATGAATGAGAGTTTTATTTACCAAGGAATATGGTAGCTCTAGTCCTATCCCTTCCTCTAAATGAAACACCTCAAGAGTAACTTCCTTTTCAAAATGCATGTATTTTGCATTTGATACTCTAGAGATCATAACTTCCTGACTCAGTTTCCTCTTAGGTGTTGCATGTCCTTGAAGAGACACGATACTTGATACTTGGCAACAATGAAGGCTAACTTTCTTGCTTAAAAGTTTGATTTTTTTGCTATAGATCTTTTATCAAGTCTATGGTAATAGTTACATTTTTTTATTATCTCTCAACTTGATAAGAGGTAAAATATTATTTGTCTTATTATCATTTGTTCATGCTTTCTTATTTTCTTGAGTGTTTTTTTCTTTTCTTACAATTATGAGTTGACTATTAGTGTACATCATGACAAATTTCACCTCATGGTCTTTCACCTCATGGTGCATCAATTCATATGTCTACTTGGATGTTAGTTCCTCACACACTTAACATCATCATCCTAGTCCTTATAACTTGATGCATAATGTCAAGTGTTACTAAAAATATCAATTGTGTACAATATTTCAACATATAGCTACATTTGATTTTTATCACATAAATTTTTCATGCATCTACCATCCTTATCACCCTTTCTATTATATGTTTTCTCATCATCCCATCCTTTTCATAATTCCCTAACATTGTTTCTTCCGTTTATCCATTCTCCTTCCAATCTCTTCAAATCCCATACATTGTTCATCCCTTCAAACCTTGCTTTCTTTTGAAGATACCACTTAGGTCTTGTCAATGTGCCTAATCTCTCAAGGGGGCATTCCCAATCTACCTTATAGTATTATTTATTTTAAATGATTGACGTATCCTACCAGTTCTATCTCACTAAGCATATGGAATTATCTTCTTTGAAACAATGTTACTTCTACTAGTCACCACATCATCTCAAAGAGGGGAAAAAATATAGACATGTAAAATTGATCACATCTTAACAACAAATTTAAAATCATCACTTTTGACACATCTAAGATCCTAGTTGTAACCACATTCTCATCATATCAATAGCAGTTAATTAGGTAAATTGTATTTATTTAATTAATTATGACTTAGTCTCTTACATTCCCTCCATCATCAAATTAATTAAACTAATCATATTTCTTAAATGTTTACATCTATTTCCGCTATTAGTTTAAATAATCTAATTATTTTATTAATCAACCTAAATCCCCAAATCTTATTTAATCCCTCATTAATGAGACAATCATGTCACATCTGAAATTTATCCATTAATGAGTCAATCATGTCACATCCAAAATTTAAATTAATCACCAATCTAAAGTAAATTAATCATTTAATCCTACCCTAACATCTCCAATCACATTCAATCCAAATTCAAACTAATTTTTAATCCTAAATATTTATCTAATCAAATCATTCCTAGCACTCCATTCACCAATTACTAGCATTTAATCTCTCATCCCTCCCAAATTCAAATTTCTTCTCAATCAATCCTATCTATCTATCCTAAATCAAACGTAACGCTCCATCTATCCTCATCAAATCTATAAATAAAGCCATTCTCAAGCCATTATTCAAAGAAGAATATTGGATGCAACAAGGCTATGCTACAAGATTGGCCATCCACAATCTACTTCAACTATCAACTATCACTTGGAGGACATCACCTAAGGTCACCAAAGATTTATAATGTGCATGCTTGATATATGATAGGATTCATATTTTATGTTTGTTTTCTATTTTTTTAATCTTATATTTTACTATTCATAATTACAATACAATAACTAGGGACATGCTCTTACAAGAGTATTACTAACATGTAAATTTTGAGTAATTTAATCAACAACATAATGATATGTGTAAAATACAATATGCATACTCCATTCCAAACACCAAACAAATAGGAAAAACTTAAATCAAAAATTGAGTATAACTTATGAAAACCATAAACCAAAATAATGACCCAAAAGTGGTACCATATTTGATCCAAATTCCAACACCATATTCCATGAGGTAGTCAACAAATTATATAGAAAATGGTTTCCACCTAGTCATAACTTGTTATAACCTCCTCAAATAAATGGATGCTCCATTTTGACATATTCAAACTCAAACAAAGATATTTTACTACATGCTTTGTAGATTGTCATAATGTTGGTCAATATTTGAATGTAACTTCTTCTTGAATGCTCTTACACTTCATATAATTTGTCATAAGTAACTCTCATTTTACAATGTCACAAAATGCTCTTATACATCATGATAACATTAAATGTTCTTATAACTTTTGATGCATATTACAAAATAACCAACACATAGTTAATAGTATCACCTTAAAGAAGACATCATCTTTCTTATGTAAAGACAAAATAATAAATAAATATCAAACATTAAAATACAAAGTTGAAACACCTTTTCCAACATAACATATAAAATGATAATCACTCTCATTTCAATGTAATACATATTTAATTATTATCTATTATCTTACCTTAATTAATCTTCTATCATATATAGCTTTTAAATACATTGAGAGGTGTAAGTATGTGTATGTTAATGAAAATTATTAAAGGACTCACATACAAAAATAATAAAAATATAAAATAAATAAAATGTATTGGATGCATACAAAAATTAATAACTCTATTGTATTTGTGTGTATTTAAAGAAATAAAATATTTTGTTTTCAATAAAACTTTAGCATTATTGATGTTTATTAAAATTGTAGATAAAAATAACTTAAAATCTGTCACAGATAAACTTTTGAGTGATAGTTATTTTAAAAATTGATTTTGATTTTTTAATTTATACATATATAATTTTAAAATATATATGAACGAATGTCAATTTTATTCTCTTTTTATTAACTAAAATTGATAATTATTTACTATTTTATTTATCAAATTATAAAATAAAATAACTCTTCTAATAAAAATAAAATGAACAAAGAAAAATAATATAAATTAATAAAGATTGAAATGCTAGTTTATCTAATATTTTAAATTATAATTAATTTATCATTTATGAAGTTTATTTTTATTTCTTTGAATAAATTATTTTTGAACACTTCTATAAATTGTATAAAATTATGGATATATGATTATACAAATTTGTAATCTATAAATTTAAAGTAGTTTAATTATAATATTTTTTTAATTGAATTGAAATGTTTTATAAGTACATGCATATATTCATTAAAAAATTTAAAGATAAAATTTGAAAATATATTTAAATTTAAATAATATAAGAGAAATTCATATATATTATATTTTTCTCTCAATCCATTATTACAATTTTATTTTTTTACATGTCCCTCTTCTTTCTTATCTTATGTCTTTAACTTGTTTAAAATAATTTGTATAAAATAAATCTTGATAGTTTATTTTTTTAATATAATTCTCCTTCTTCTTTTATTATTTAATATTTGAATTATATATAAAATATCTAAGATGAAAAGACTTAAAAAATATCTTTAAAATATGCTCAAATATGATTGGTCAGCAATAGATAATGTTCAGGACATATATCTTACTTTGCATGTTTTATTTAATGTTTAAAGCTATTTAAACGTATATTATTTTATTACAAGAGTCATAAGATCAAGTTGAAGGAATAAAAACACACCGTCTTTGAATATTTATATAATATATAGGAATCAACTAATATAGATTAATGGATTGAGGTTAAATAAAGTATTAAATTGTTAGGGGAAAGAGATGCTTAATTAAATAAACATTTTAATGAATGTAATTTTTTAATTTAATTTATATTTTTATTATTAAATATATAATAATGGAGTCTTAATAAATTGTAATTCTATATTTAAATAGATTATATATTTGACTTTAATTTTAATGTGTAGTGTATTATTAAAATATTAATTTTGTAATTTTTCATAATTTTTTTTTAATATCTTTTAATTATTTTAAAATAAATATTAAAACTAAATTTTTTAATCATTATTAATATAAGCATTATCATTCTTTTAATTATTTTTTAAAATTTGATTATATCTAAAATATCTAAAACAAAAAACTTAAAAAATATCTTTTTTTAATATTTACAAATATTTTCATATAATTGGTCCAATAAATGTGAGACAAATCTTGGGTGACATGATTTTTTAGGTCCCACCTTAATATAGACCCCCCTTTATTGAAACAATGCCAATAGAAATATTACAATGAAAAAGGACAGTCATAGACTCTTAAGAATATAATTAGAATGATTGTAAAACAACAATACAAGACATCAATTGCCTAAACCTTTACATGCCAACAACAATAAATAACTAGTCCAAACAAAAATATAAGATAAAATTAGTTGAACCTTTACATGACACAACAAAAATGCTTAACTAAGTCAACGATACCATTGATGTGGAAGGATCCAACCCTCAATCACAAACTCCCAACAACTTAAGATGCAACTCATAAATTATTTGAAACAACACAAAAAACTGTAAGAAGTATTCTTTCACATTTCATTCAAAATCTCTTGAAATTACATAACAACACAAAAAGTTGTAAGAAGTAATCTTTCACATTTCATTCAAAATCTCTTGAAATTACATAACAACTTAGACAAACTCAAATTCCTCTTCTTCCTATCATCTCACTGAATTGTGAAATTGACTCTTCAATCTGCATTCTTCAACAACCAACTTTGTTGATCTTCAATCATGGATATTATAATCCATTTTTTGTTGCAACACACATTCAAAACTTAAAACAAAATGTATTTTCCTCTTCCCCCAAGAAAAGCCATGCCTCCTTCCAAATCTAAAATAAACAACCACATAACAAATTGCAAGAATGCAACCGTATATATAATATTATTTCAAATTGATATGGATTACAAAACATGGAAGCTCACAAGCTCCCTTCACACATGGACTTTCTATATGCATAAATCTGTAAGTGTTGGAGTCTTCAAATTTGTATCCATTCTGACAAAATTTGGTTATGTAAACTTGCAACTCCCCAAAACCAACTTCTCACAATGACAAGGCATCAATATATAGAAGTTTGGGAATGAGAAAAACCACTAGGGTTTTCCAAAACCACAAGAAAAACACCTCCTTGGAAAACCCACACCCCATTTGGAGAAATAATCATAAAATAATAAAATTACTCAATGCTCACATGGCCTTCACATGGTCACCTTAACCATGGCCAATAAAATTTGGTCAATCCAATGTGCTTTATTATTCTTCGACATCTTCGATGGCTCCATGAAAGAACATACACCTACATGCAAACTTGGGTGCCCAAGCATGTAAGAACATGCAAAACAACATGCAAGTACATGCATACAAAGTGGTCCCCGCCAAGAAATGGACGCCTAGGTTGGAATATTCCTCTTGGGATGCCTTTGAAACATTGACTGGAGTAAAAACCCATCAAAATTACAATTACAAATCACATCTATGAATTATTACAATATTTGGAAAATTAAAATAATTAATTTCTCACACAACATTAGCCCACATAAGCCCTTATTGAAAATTAAAACAAAAAAAAATTAGTTTTTTGGTGATGCAAGATTTCTCTTACAAATATGATAGAATGATGCACCATTTTTATTTAACACTCCATAAACATGGTTCATCTTTGTTTGAATTCATATTTTCTTACATATTCTAAACTTGTTTGTTATTTATTTATTATTTGGAGCCCATGTACTTTGAGTATCCTTTAGAAAATGATAGATTTGTATTGATTATCTACAATGCCTTTACTATTTCATCTCTTCTAAGCATATATGAAATCTATTGATCATGTGACATTTTTTTAAATAAAAAGTTGTTCAAAACTTGATGTTGAAAAATTATATGTTATACCATAGGTGCTCCTAGTTTTGTAGACTATAGTTTTTTCTTTGCTTGGTCATAATATGATGGCATTACTATTGTTAAATTTGTATCTTTGTAAGTTGCATTATTATTTCAAACAATTGCATTTTTTTCAATTTTCTCTCTATTGATCTTATCTTAAGCATTTATAAACATTATATAGTGCATCTTTTCATTTATAAGGTGCTTTTTTAGGTATCTTAATGAATAAATCCAAAGTAAAATTTCTTGATTTTTATAAGGCACATATGGATCTTTAGAAATAATAACTTTACCTTTTTGAATATGTTTTATACACTAATGTAATATAGAAGGAAATTTTTGACACTTTTTAATTCAATATTGATCTAGTAATTAACATAATTTATCTAAAGAGAGAATAATAAGACATAAAGTAGGAACTTATATTGGACCAACTATGTAGGAATAATAATGTAACTAACAGTCTCATTTAGTACCTTTCTTTTCATCTTAAGATAAACACCTTAATATGCATATTCTTGTTGCTATAAATGCTGACTAAATTAAAACTTATTTATCCATGTAGAAAACTAATAAGCAAGATAAATAAAACACCCTTAATTGGTTTATAATCAATATGAACTCTAAAATGTAAAGGAGCATAATAACCAACAAATGGTACCCCTATGTATTGTCTGATGGAAAAGCTTAGTAGAATCAAGCAAAGAGTGAAAGGGTGGAATAAGGTATCCTTTGGTAATATCTTTGAGATAAAGAATACCTTAGGAAACAACTTAAAGGAAGTTCAGGATATTATGGAGGCTGGTCGGGTGGATGATGAGATATGTGCTAAGGAAAGAGACCTCAAATCCCAATGGTTTAAGATAAACAAAAAGGAGGAAATCTTTTGGAAACAAAAGTCATGTGTGCAATGGCTAATAGAAGGGGACAAGAATACTAATTTTTTTCATCAATCTACCCTGAAACACATAAGAAGAAACAAGATAAGATCGCTCGTGAAACAAGATGGCTCCATGGTCTCCACCAAAAAAGAAATAGCAAGGGAATTTGTAAACTTCTTCTCCTCTCATCATATGGCCTAGGGCAATGTAAACTAGGTACATGATGAATTTCTCGAGGTCATCCCTAAAGTTATTTATGATCTTGATTTAAAAAATATGACTCATGCTATATCTATGGAAGAAGTTAAAAATGTTGTTTTCTCCTTTAGTGCCTTCAAAGCCACTGGCCCGAATGGGTTTCCTCCCACCTTTTTCTAGACCTATTGGGATATTGTCAAAAATGACCTTTTTAATGCTGCTAGAGATTTCTTTAGGTGGTAGGCTCCTTAACCAAATGAATTACACCTTTATATCCCTTATTCCTAAAAAAAATGATGCCTCTTCAATGAAGGATCATAGACCTATTAGCCTATGCAATACGGTTTATAAAATCTTCTCTAAAATTCTGGTGCTAAGGCTCAAATCGGTGCTTAGTAAAATGATTTCCCCAAACCAGAAAGAGTTTGTCCAAGGAAGAAATATCCTTGATGCTATCATCTCCACCCATGAAATTATCCACTCAATGGAACATTCCCCAAAAAACCTAGGATGGCCTTCAAAATAGATATATCCAAGGCCTATGATAGAGTTTCCTAGTCGTTTCTCTTTGTTGTTCTAAGGAAGTTTGGGATAGAGGGAAGATTCCTTAAGATGATCTCAACTTTTGTTACTTCCCCCATGTGCTTTGTCCTAGTTAATGGTGTTCCCCAAGGTTTTTTCTCTTGTGGTTGTGGTCTTAGACAAGGTTATCCCCTATCTCCCTACCTATTCATTATTGTTGTTGAGGTCCTTGGAAGGAATATTCAAAAACTTGTGGATTCTAATGCTTTAAAAGGAGTTAAAGTTGCCTCGTCTCTTTTTCCTGACTCCCACCGATGATTTTTGATGATACTCTCATGTTTGGGGAAGCCTCGGTGGGGGAAGTGGATCTTTGGAAATAGGTTCTTAATGATTATTGATGAGGGTGCAACCCGAGACACAAGAAAATCACACAGAAAAACCAGAGATTCTTATTATTTTCAAAATATGAAATTCTTACATGCAGAGGATCTCCAATCCTCGAGTTCTGCAATACATGCAAATTACAGAAATTCCCCTATTCGCAACATGCGATCTTCTTTCCCCAAAAACTACTCACAAAAATCAGAAACTACCCCATAAATAGCCCAATTCTCCGTTTGGAGCCAAAAACAACATTCTAATTATGCACAAACTTTTAGAAGCCCTAACTCAAGATCTAACCGTCAGATCTTCAATGATAATACCTTTTCGGAAAGGTCTTGCGAAAATGAAGTGCTAGAAAGTGGGGCCTAAAGGCTAACCACTTTCATTTTCTGCCAATTTTTGGGCCCATCCGGAGCCTTTAAGTCCCTCAAAATTAGCTCCGAAGATTTTGTAGGGCAAAAAGTAGAAACTGAAACTTGAATAACTTTTGAACCGGGAATGATCTTTGCCTAATTCTTTCACCAAAGTGTTTATTATTCTGTCCTGAAGCTTCCCTTAAATTTTTGTCTCCTCACGCCTTCAAAATCATACCTACTAAAAATAGCAGTCAAACAGAAAAAGCAAAAAAGCAGTTCTGAAAGTTGGGAATTCTTCTTCGACGAAAAGGGTATCCAAAAACAAAAATCTAAATAAAAGTAAATATATTTTTGGGTGATGTAGAATTTCCCTTACACCACTGGATGCTCCTGCATCAAACACCCAAGGTAATTTGAAAAGTGACCCCGCCACTTCTCAAATGGTTGAGGAAAACCCAAACGGTCAACCTCTGCCTTAGACAACCAGGATGAATCTTCCACAGGCCTTCCTCTCCACTTCACTAGATATTCTTCATATTGCCTGTTTCTGGTACTCCTTCCCACACGGCTATCCAAGATTTCTTCGATCTCCTCCTTTTCTAAAGTAGGTGCTGGAATACCACACTATTCCATTGCTGGTACTTCCTCTGCGCCACCCTCATGATATTCTATCAAATCTACAATGTTGAACACAAGGGAAATGTTGAATCCATCCAGAAACTGTACCTCATATGCGTTCCCTGAATCATGCCTCTTCAAAATTTTACAAGGACCGAACTTCTTCATCTTCAATTTGTTATAGGTTCCTACTGGAAACCTTTCTTTCCTCAAGTGGACCATCACTTCATCACCAATTTGAAACTCCTTATACCTCCTCTTTTGATCTGCCTTAGCCTTATACTGCATATTCGTCTTGGTAATGTGTTCTTTTACCTTCTCATGCATATTCTTGATGTGTTTTGCAAAGTCTTCAGCTTCAACACTTGTCTTCTTCTCTTGGTCCATCTTCCTCAATTCTGGAGCAGTCCTAGGACTACTTCCATACACAATCTGGAATGGTGATCTACTAGTGCTTCTATTGATAGAATTGTTGTAAGCGAATTCTACCTGGGGTAAGATCAAATCCCATCCCTTTGGTTTATCTCCTACCAAGCATCTCAGTAGGTTACCCAAACTTCTGTTCACAACTTCAATCTGCCCATCAGTTTGGGGATGGTGTGCAGAACTAAACTTCAACTTTGTTTTCAACTTCTTCCACAAGGTCCTCCAAAAGTATCCAACAAATTTTGTGTCACGATCTGAGACTATACTCTTTGGCAAACCATGTAGCCTCACCACCTCTCGGAAGAACAAGTCAGCAATGTGGACTGCATCATGGGTCTTCTGGCATGGGATGAAATGTGCCATCTTTGAAAACCTGTCAACTACCACAAATAATGAATCATTCCCTTTCTGTGTCCTTGGCAAACCAAGAACAAAGTCCATACTTATATCCTCCCACGGCCTCTCTGGTACAGGTAAGGGTTGATACAACCCTGTATTCTGACTCCCTCCTTTAGCCATTTGACATACCCTGCAACTCTGCACAAACTTCTTCACATCTTGTGACAACTGAGGCCAATAATAATGCTCACTGATAATGGAAATGGTTTTATCTCAACCAAAATGTCCTGCCATTCCTCCACTGTGTTTCTCTTTTATCAAGTTCTCCCTCATGGAACTCCTCGGAATACACAATTGACTTCCCTTAAACAACATGCCTTCTTGAATTATGAAATCCAGCCACTTTGTCCTGTCAACTGTAACAGGTTCCTTGCAAGCTTTCCAAGCCTTTGCAAAATCAGGATCATTTGGATACAATGTCTTGAGTTCACTAAACCCAACCACCTCAATCTGCATTTCTATCAACAATGTATGCCTCCTACTTAAGGCATCTGCAACCCTATTTGACTTCCCACTCCTATGTTTTAAAAAAATGTATAACTCTGCAAAAATTCTACCCATTTCATATGCCTTTGATTTAATTTTCCCTGACTACTCAGGTACTGCAATGCTTGATGATCAGTATACATAACAAATTCCTTCGGCAACAAATAATGCCTCCATTTCTTTAATGCTTGAACTATTGCATAAAATTCTTGGTCATATACAGAGTACTTTCTCTTTGCATCATTTAACTTTTCACTGAAATAGGCAATGGGCTTACCTTCCTGGCTTAACACTGCTCCAATGGCACAACCACTGGCATCACAATCCACTTGAAACACCTTATTGAAATCCGGGAGAGCCAAAATAGGTTGTTCTGTCACCTTCTGCTTCAATAGATCAAAACTCCTTGCTGCTCCAGTGCTCCACTTGAACTCTTTTCTATCCCCTCTCATTGTTTCAGTTAGGGGTGCACAAATACTACTGAAGTTTCTAATAAACTTTCTGTAAAAACTGGCCAAACCATGGAAAGATCTCACCTCAGTAGCAGTTCTTGGGGTAGGCCATTCCAGAATAGCCTTCACCTTCTCTGGGTCCATCTTGAGACCTTCTGTCGAGACAACAAACCCCAAGTACACTAACTCCTTCTTCACAAAACTACACTTCTTCAGATTAATCAACAATTTCTCTTCTCTTAACTTCTCAAAAACTCTACCAATATGCATTATATGCTCATCCAGTGACTTACTGAATATCAAAATATCATCTAAATACACAATAACAAAGCTTCCTAGGAACTCTTTCAGTACCTCGTTCATGAGCCGCATGAATGTGCTCGGTGCATTGGTTAGCCCAAAAGGCATGACTAACCACTCGTACAGGCCCTCTTTGGTCTTGAAGGCGGTCTTCCATTCATCTCCCTCTCGAATCCGAATCTGGTGATATCCACTCTTCAGATCAATCTTTGTGAAGTACTGAGCTCCACTCAAACAGTCCATCAGGTCATCCATCCTTGGCAGGGGAAATCTATACTTGATTGTTATCTTGTTTATGGCCCGAGAGTCTGTACACATCCTCCACTCCCCATCCTTCTTTGGTGCTAGTACTACAGGTACTGCACATGGACTCAGACTCTCTCGAATCAAACCCTTTCTCAACAACTCCTCAACTTGTTTGTTCAACTCCTCATTTTCTACAGGAGTCATTCTATGAGCTGCCTTATTCAGCAAACTGGCTCCTGGGATCAAGTCAATCTGATGAGTGATCTTCCTCATTGGTGGTAAACCCTCAGGTACATTATCAGAAACAATATCCTGAAACTCATTCAATAACCCAAAAACTTCTACTGGAACCTTCTCACTACCCTCCTTATCCATTTTAGGAATCAATGCATAACACACACTCTCATGTTTCATGCCTTCTAAAAATTTCCTTCCATCAACATAACAAATTCTAGCACTACTGCATACCTTTTCTTCAACCTTCTTCAGGGGTTTCAACTTATGGCGGACTCCATCCTTCATCATGGAATAAGTGTTTGCATGGCCATCATGTACAACTCGCCTATCAAACTGCCACGGCCTCCCCAACAACATGTGACATGCATCCATGGGGATGATATCACATAGTACCTCATCACAATAGCTTCCGATCTTGAACTTCACCAGGCACTGCTCATTGACTAGAACTTTGTAGTCTTTCTGCAACCAGGCAATCCGATATGGATGTGGATGCCTTTCCCTCTTCAGCTTCAACTTTGTAACCATTTCTTCTGACACTAGATTATCAGTGCTCCCACCATCAATAATGACATCACAACATTTGTCTTCACACTTGCACCTTGTGCGAAACAAATTCTTCCTCTGTTCTGGCTCCTTCTCTTCAGTCACCAAGGCTCTTCTAACCACTAGGGCTTCTCCCCTTTCAGCATCATCTGAATGCTCAGATTGAGCCTCCTCATCTACATGCGCAACTCTTGCACGACCTTCTGGCCTTTTGTCTGTCCTTCCTTGGTATTGTGGACATTCATAGGCTCGATGCCCTTCTTCACCACATCGGAAACAAGTTCCTCTGAAACCACCTCTTCCAGGTCCTTGCCCAAATCTTCCTCGTCCTCTACCTCTTTGATCACCACCATTCTGATCACGTGGGCGGTAGAAGTTATCATTCCTCTGGCTTCGACTGGTACCCACATCTTCATTTTTCTTCTCATCCTCATTTCGGCTTCCAAAAGATCTTCCGCTACCCCTTCCGCTTTGACCTCCTCATCCTTTTTGCTTACTATCAAATCTTTTGTTCAACTTCTCTTCAACTCTCAGTGAAAATTGGTAAGCATCCTCAATGGTGGCCATTCTGACCAAGCTTAGCTCCTCTTGAATGCTCGACCGTAACCCATTAAGATAACGGGCTACCTTCTCCTTGTTGGCCTCTACATGTCCCGTTCTGATGATTATCTTGTGAAAATCTTCTGTGTATTCTTTCACAGATCTACTTCCTTGCTTCAACCCTTGCAATTTCTTCAATAGATCTAACTCATAGTCCATTGGCATGAACTGCTTCTTCATTTTCTCCACCATGCGATCCCATCTGGTGATCTTTCCCTTTTCTCTCTTATTTCTTTCTAGTTGGACCTCTTTCCACCAGATACTGGCGTGGCTCTTCAGCTTCGTTTTTGCAAACTTAACCTGATCTGGGTCCTCTACTTCTTCATACTCGAAATACTCTTCCAACTTGTTGATCCAATCAATCAACTCTTCCGGGTTCAGACTACCGAAAAAACTGGGAACTTCTAATCTAGGTCTTTTTCGAATCTTTGAAATGGCCCTTATCAGCCGCATTTGATCTTGATCAATAGCTTCTTCTTCCTCTTCTACATCTGAATCTTCTACCTCTTCTTCATCCTCACTTTCTTCTCCCCTTCTCGGGTTTACCCCTCTTCTTAACTCTCTTTGTAATGCATTAATTTGTCTCTGGAGGGCTCTGAAACACTCGGTCGCTAATGGATCTCTTCCACCAGCATTTCTGGCACCTCCAGCACCACCTCGCCTACCACGCACCACTCTTGGAGGCATCTTGAATATCTCAAACCCACAACCACAGTCTTGGTGCGAACTGCCTCACGATCGGTGATCTATCCACACGCTCAAGAAAATCCGCTCTGATACCACTTGATGAGGGTGCAACCCGAGACACAAAAAATCACACAGAAAAACCAGAGATTCTTATTATTTTCAAAATATGAAATTCTTACATGCAGAGGATCTCCAATCCTCGAGTTCTGCAATACATGCAAATTACAGAAATTCCCCTATTCGCAACATGTGATCTTCTTTCCCCAAAAACTACTCACAAAAATCAGAAACTACCCCATAAATAGCCCAATTCTCTATTTGGAGCCAAAAATAACATTATAATTATGCACAAACTTCTGAAAGCCCTAACTCAAGATCTAACCGTCGGATCTTCAATGATAATACCTTTTTGGAAAGGTCTTGCGAAAATGAAGTGCTAGAAAGTGGGGCCTAAAAGCTAACCACTTTCATTTTCTGCCAATTTTCGAGCCCATCCGGAGCCTTTAAGTCCCTCAAAATTAGCTCCGAAGATTTTGTAGGGCAAAAAGCAGAAACTGAAACTTGAATAAATTTTGAACCGGGAATGATCTTTGCCTGATTCTTTCACCAAAGTGTTTATTATTCTATCCTGAAGCTTCCCTTAAATTTCTGTCTCCTCACGCCTTCAAAATCATACCTGCTAAAAATAGCAATTGAGCAGAAAAAGTAGAAAAACAGTTCTGAAAGTTGGGAATTCTTCTTTGACGAAAAGGGTATCCAAAAAAAATAATCTAAATGAAAGTAAATATATTTTTGGGTGATGTAGGATTGCCCTTACACCACTAGATGCTCCTACATCAATTATGTTGTTATTTCTGGCCAGTTTATCAACTATGAAAAAGAAAGATATACTTCTTTCACTACAACACAATAGGCAATTAGTGCCTAAAATATCATTAGAATTTAGTGCATTTGAGTTCATGAATTAGACACTTCTGCCGGCGCAAAACTCGGTGCCAAACTGCATGTTCACTTCAACGTCGGATTTTGTGTCGGCTTTTGAGTCGGATTTTGTTGCTTCTAGTTTGGCTTCCGATTTTGCTTATGGTTTTGCTTCTTGTGTTGCTTCTAGATTTGCTTCCAGTTTTGCTTTCGGTTTTGCTTCCAGGTTTGCTTCTGGTTTTGCTTCTAATTTGTCTTTCGGTCTTACTTCTAGTTTTTCTTCTGATATAACGTTGCTTGTTGCATCTAGATTTGCTTTCATTTTTGCTTCTTTTGTTTCTTCTAATATGGCTTCTATTATTGAATCTTTTGTTGCTTCTAAAATTGCTTCCATTATTGCTTCTTTGTTTGCTACCTAAATTGCTTTTGTTTTTGCTTCCTAGATAATGCCAAGTTTTGCTTTTGGTTTGCTTCTAGTTTGACTTCCATTGTTGCTTCCTTCTTTTCTTCTAAAAATGCTTCTTGTTTTGCTTCCATTTATTAATTTAATATGTTTTATTTAAATTTAATTAGTTAAATATATCTTGCCTCTTAAATAACTCATATGATTATAGAGTAAGTAAATTAAATAATATGTTTTATTTCAATTTAATTAGTTAAATATATCACGCCTCTTAAATAACTCATATGATTATAGAGTAAGTAATTTAATTATTTGACTCATATGATTAAATAAAAAGATAATTATTATAACATGATCATCATCTATAATTAAAACCAGTGAGTCAAAAATATATAATTTATTTGAATTTGACAACATCCATCCAGAGCAGTAAATTAAAATCATCATACGTAATAAATATCCATCCAAAAATCATCGACCACTTTCGATATATAAAAATTGATAAGTCAATACTAATAAGATCATCATCATATATAACTAAAAGAAGTTAAAGTCAAATATGCCAGTAGATCAATAACATGTCAAAATGATAAATTATGTAACTCAAAATGAACAAGTCAAGATGATACATGTCCAAATGATATAAGTCAAAATGATACAACTCAATAATATGGTATCACAGGCTGTGAAATGATACATATGATAGTAACCATGAAAAGAGGCATCATAACGATATATTAGCAATGATCCATGATGCAATCTATATGATCATGAATGCCATTGGCTACTACTAGCAACTACCTCATCATCATCATCACCATCGTGATCATCAATCATCATCATGATCATCGTCGTCGTCATCATCATCGTCATTAGCCTCAGTGTCTTCTGTATTTGCGTCATCATCATCCTCTACCATGTGATCTATACCAGAACCAACATATTCTGGATCTATATCATGAGGATCATCTTGATCTTCTAAAAGACCCATGTTCTGCAAAAAAAACATTTAAAATGAAAAGTTATTATTTATTTCATGCAATAATTTATTTTTCTGTTATATATCTAATATTACAACATATGAAACAAAACCATAATCATATTAAATCATATCAAAGTGTACATAACATAATAAAATTTCAAAAAAGTTACAGCTAGTATGTCATTCCAATGATGTAAAACATGCAACAATTCTAATAAACGTTAGTAAAATATGCCAGCATTTGGTGGAAGAGGAAGAAAGATGACTGGAACTCTGGAGGCCCACCATAATGGATTTCGATATTCAACCATAAGAGCAGAAGATAGAGCTGATATCATGTATCAAAACATTAAGCATGCATTCTTCTAGCTAGCGAAGAAGGAGATGATTACTTTTCTTCATTTTCATTTGGATAACCATATCATGGTGTGAACCAAGAAGACCAAGGATGTCCAGTTTTATGTGGAGGTAATGGATGTGGTCCAAACTTTAGGAGGGGCAAGAAGATCTACCTAAACATGCTAAGAAATCTTGGCAAAAGACCACCCATGACAAATATCTCAAGTCAGCTATAAAATTGCACAAATATGGCTTAGGCACAAAGTGAAACACAAAATTTTAGGGTACCAACATAATTAACACAATTATCTTTGATAATCAATAAACACTAAATGTCTTTTGGAACCATCATAAATAAATCATTTAATGGATAAAAAAGAATCCCATAATCATAATTATAGGTAATTAATGAATATGATGTCTCAAGAAGGTTTCTATTATATTGAACTTTAGGGTCTTTTCCTTTTCTTTTTCTTTCTTCTAGAAAATGCATCATACCATTAGGTAGATAGCCAATACTAAGATGTTTATTTTCTTGTGGTTCTATGACACTACATTGACCTTGTTCATGCTTCCTAGTGCTCTATCCTTATATCCAAGCTTGTGCATAAGTTTATATCTAGGACCATAAATTTGTTTAAATTTTGGAGGGGAAGAAAATGGTTTAATTGTAGAAACATGACCTTTATAATCACTATCACACATATGTGCCACCTTCTCATTGTTAAATTATTTAAGTGGGTTTCCATAAATAGATGGATCCATGTAAAGATATGGGATGCTATAAGCCTATGGATCAACACTATATTCATTGACACCACAAGGCCTACAATATAATGGTCTCCAATCATCATTGGATAACACACCTTTGTTAAGATATCTTGTTGTACAATGCTCTTATTGAGTGGAATATTATGCCTAATGGAGTTCTTGGAACTGTCCACCATTTGACACACGTTAAATGGTTAAGGATAAATGGATGAAAAAGTTTAGCACATCTATGAGAATTTGATGGCATGAATCTCATAGCATGTAAATGGGCATCCTAAGAGATATTATAAGATAATTTTTAGGCATTGCATGTAATGACACATCTAATATTCAAGGTTCAACCATGATTGGAAAAGTAATAGTAATCATACAATATCTATCCACATTGTTGAATCCTCTAATGGTAAGGTTAAATAGTTGTATCTTTGCCATGTTTACATTTAATTTATGTAAGAAATCCTTAGTGGACATGTTCAGACTAGATACATTGTCAACTAAAGAATTTTAATATTTAACTCATTATGCCTCACAAAAATATGTAAAGGTAAAGCTTAATTAGCAACTGATTCATGAATGGAAAACGGGCAGGATCTAAAGACCCAATAGTACATAATACATTCCCTTAACACTAATACAATAGAGGAGAAGAGCATAAACTGGTTTCAATAGCTTTCAAAACTATTTGAGATAAATACAACAAGCACAGAAAAGACAATCAGAGATAAGCAATCACAGTTGACACAAGATATACACGGGAAACCATTTCAGGTAAAAAACCCACCACACAAAGTCAAGACAATTTTATTACAGTAACAAAAATAGTTACATACAATATACAGTCTTCTCTGATAAGCTCATAGCAACACTTTCAGAACTCTCTCATTATTACAATGTTTTCTCAAAACATACAGCTTGAAAAAAACCTCTCTCATGCAATATTGTACTCGACTTGATAAGTCATACGTTGCATTCAATTCTTCTCAATCAACCGCTGATCACAAGGTACATCAATCTTTGATCCAATCATGCAATCGATCAACCCATGTCGATCTTCCTACATCGAGCCGCCCAAGCATTAATGCCACCACCCAAATCGGGTTTTGAACGCCAGCCAAAGTCGGCTTGCAATTACCGTTGTTGCCACAAAATCCTTTGGCCAACCAGAAGCAGTCAAATTGCCACATGTTTGAATTGCATTTGCCTATCGCTCCTGCCACCGAGTCCAAATCGGTCAAACATAGTCCCAAGCTCATCCAAGCTCCCTACACTCATACTGCTCCACCGCCAAGCTGAGTTGACCCATGCGTGGTAATGTGATGAGCCCGATTGAGCTCCCTCAAGCTTCCCTGCTCTATTGCCGATTCAAACCAAACCATCAACGGTATGGCGGTTTCGCCAACCAAGCTTGTCCAAGACTTGCTCACGCTATCGGAGCACCAACCGAGTTAGCCCGCGGTAATGCGGTGATCTCGACTAAGCTCACCCACAGACTTCATCGAGTGCATCTGCTAACCATCCCACGCTATTGCCGTCCGGGTTGACACAAGCCACAACAATGAGGTGACCGGCCATGGTGACCGTTGGCGGTCAAACCGCACTACCATGGGGGTTGACAGACCACCCCGCGGTAGGGAAGTGATCGTTAGCTAGACTGTTGGCGGTCTCACCGTGATCACCGCGGTGAGTGGACCCACTACCAACGGTAAGGCGGTAGCAGTCAAGGTGATCGCAGGCGGTCACACCACCACCACTGCGGTTAAGGGCTTAACAGCCTGCAATATGGCGGTGACCAACCAGACAGGTTGAGTGAAGGCAACCGCAATCACCACGGTTAGGAACGAGACTGCGAGCAGTAAAGAGGTAACCACCACCCTTCCACTGCGGTACCGCCAGGGTAAGAGATGACTGCCGTGGTAAAGCGAATAAGACTGAGATGAGGCCAGGCGCGGTAAGGCGGTAAACTGCTGAAACCCCTGATTTTCGCCAAGCCATAAAAAGTAGAGGCTTCAAGCTGGAAGTTGAGACATATTTTCTCAACAAGCTCCCACTTGGCGAACACTTCCAGCTCCCCCATGATTTGAAAAATTATTGTCTGTCATAGGCCCCAAGGCCCATCGATTTTTTGCACCATATGAACTTGTCTGTGTTGATTGGATTTGTTAAAGCATCTACAACATTCTTCATGGTGTCCACCTTTTCTAGACTGACCTTGCCATCTTCAACCATGTCCTTCACGAAGTGATATTGCACATCAATGTGCTTGGTCCTGGCATGAAAAGTTGGATTCTTTTCCAAACAAAGGACACTCTGACTGCCACAAAAAATAGTGATCTGCCCTGCATTAAATCCAATGTCTGAACATAAAAGACTTAGCCAAACAACCTCCTTATAGGCATGAGTTGCAGCCATGTACTTTGCCTCTATTGTGGATAAAGCAACTAAAACATATCGCTTTCTCATCCAACTAATTGCTCCACCATTAAGCATGAAAGTGTATCCACTGGTGGATCACCTGCTGTCAATGTCCCTTGTCCAATTTGAATCAACATACCCATGAATGTTGAGAGTCCTCTGTGATACAACCAAACTGCCATGGTAAAACATGGTGTAGTCTGAAGTCCCCTTCAAATACCTAAATACTCTCTTCACAACATCCCAATGTGATCTTCTCGGATTTGCCATAAATCAGCTTAGAACTCCCACTGCTTAGGCAATGTTTGGTCTTGTGCAGACCATAGCATACATCAAACTGCCAACAACACTTGCATAAGGTACACTGGTCATGTCCTCCATCTCAGTAGCAAACTTTGGACAGTCTTCAACAAACATCTTAGTTCCATGCATGATTGGAACAACAAGCTGCTTGCAATCATCCATTCTAAACCTCTCCAGAACTATTTTACATACTTACTCTGATTGACCCAAAGCTTTCTACTTGTTCTATCCCTAGTTATCTCCATTCCAAGAATGTACCTAACTGCACCAAGATCTTTCATTTCGAACTTTGCAGACAACTGAGATTTAAGATCAGAAATCACAGTCTTGTTATTTCCAATGAATAACATATCATCCACATACAGGGAAATAACAAGCACAAGATCATTCTCACATTTATAATAAATACAGTGATTAGATTTTGATCTCACAAATCCACATTCTAGGATTGAATGTTGTCAATTGAATTTGTGAGATCAAAATGCTTAGGCTGGGACATGTAGATTTCTTCTTCCAGCTCAACATGGAGAAATGTTGTCTTCACATCCATTTGTTCAATTTCAAAATCATATACAATTGCCAATGATAACAAAAATATGATTGATGTCAGCTTTGCTACAAGGGAAAAAATCTCTCCATAATCAATTCCCTCAATTTGAGAAAATCCCCTTGCAACCAACCTTGCCTTATATTTCTCAACACTGCCATCAAGGCCTATTTTCTTTATGAATATCTACTTACAGCCAACAGGATTTCACCCTTTAGGCAGTGGTACCAAATTCCAAGTTTCATTCTTTTTTAAAGAATACATCTCTTCATTGATGGCTTGCAGCCAAGCATTCAAATCAGCCATGCTGATTGCTTCTTTCACAGTCCTAAGCTCATCAGTGTTGGTTAATAAAGCATAGGCACAGTTTGAATTTAACAGTGAAAAACCATACCTTTTAGGTTTTCTTTTTTCTCGTGTAGATCTTCTTACAGGCTGAGGTTGTTCTTCATCATCAGAACTTCCAGAGCTTCTTGAGCTCTCCTTAGTCTTAGGTACACCATGCAACTCTTCCCTTTGTGGAGTATGGGGAATCTCAACTACATCCTTCTGCTTGTCACTCTGATCTGTCTCAAGCTATTGATCACTTACTAAGGTTTTAGCTCATGAAATACCACACTTCTATTGTACAAAACCTTCTCAGTAATAGGGTTCCAAAGCTTGTATCCCTTCACACCAACTCCATAGCCGATGAGAATACATTTGACAACCTTGTTATCCAATTTAGATCTCTTTTTATTTGGCACATAAACATATGCCTCACAGCCAAACACATGGACATGCCTCAGAGAGGGATTCCTACCAGACCATGCTTCCAAAGGCGTTTTATCAACAAGAGCAGAGAAAGGAGATCTGTTTATTAGATAATATGTTGTAGCCATAGCCTCAGCCTAGAACTTTTGCTCCAAACTAGCACCACTCAGCATACTCCTTGCCTTTTCCATCAGCATCCCGTTCAGTCTTTCAACAACTCCATTCTACTGTGGAGTTTAAGGCGTTGTCTTGTGGCTTTTAATTCCATGATCAGTCCAATACCTTTCAAAATATGTAGAAAAAAATTCATCGCCATTGTCTGTCCTCAAACATTTAATTTTTATTCCAGTCTAATTCTCTACCAAAGATTTAAATTCTTTAAAACACTTCTGATTTACTTTTAAGAAAGTATACAAATTCCCTTCTCGAAGAGTCATCAATAAAAGAAACATAGTATCTAGACTTCGATAATGAAGGAACATTAATTGGACCAAACACATATGAATGAAAATAATCTAGTATAGCAGAAGATTTATGAGGACTAGAATAAAAAGAAACACGTTGCTATTTTCCATAGATACAATGTTCACAAAAATCGAACTCAAGGTTACAATCATCAAGCCCTTCTACAAGATTTTTATTCTTCAAGGTTTTTAAACCTTTCTCACCTATGTGACCAAGTCTATGATGCCATAGCATAGTCTTCTCAGCTGGGAGTTTTACCTCCATAGCATTTGTAGCTAGAGAAGTGTCTTCATCTTTCTCTACAGGTGCAATAATGCATGGCTTTACAGAGGCACTGTTACAAAGAACAGGATGTGCATCTAGCTTGTACAGAGTGCTAGTACGAACACCCTTAGATAGAACCATTGCACCTTTAGCTATTTTACAACCCTTACTTGAAAAAGAAACTTCTACACCAACATCATTTAACTTACTGACATAAAGAAGATTTCGAGCTAGACCTGGTATGTGAAGTACGCCACCAATACCTTTGACTCTCTCGTCAGGAAACTGAATTCTAACTCTTCTTCTGCCAACTATCTCTAGCATTGAATCACTTTCCAAGTACACCTTTCCACTATCATACTTCTCATATTTAGAGAACCATTCTCTATTGGACGTCATGTGAAAAGACACACTTGAGTCAACCAACCAGACATCATCTGATGCCTAAATTGTCAAGGCTGTTGCAATGAAGGCGTCTGCATCACTTTGAGAAGATTCATTGTCAGAAGCATTCTTCTTCTTCTTCTCCCTGCAGTCCTTCCTGATATGACCAGGTTGCCCATAGTTCCAACATCTCACCTTGAAATTTTTACCAGGAGACTTCGACCTCCCCGCAGATTTGGATTTTGACTTCTTGTCTTTCTTCTTTCCTTTCTCCTTTGGTCTACCTCGAACATCAAGAGCCTCTTTGGCCATCTTAGAAGACTTCCTTCGCATTTCTTCAGACAAGAGTGAAGCAACCATGTCATCCATATTGAATGCAGTGGTTGTGCTTCCAATAGCCATCACCAGATGATCCCAACTGTCAGGTAATGAACACAACATGAGCATGCAACGATCTTTCTCCTCAATCTTTACACCTACAGACACCAACTGAGTAACACTCATGTTAAATGAGTTTAGATGGTCTGCAACAAATGCACCTTCGCCCATTTTCAAGGAGTACAAATTCTTCCTCAAGAATAACTTATTTACCAGAGACTTTCCCTGATAAATATCACCAAGCTTCTTCCATAATGAAGCTGCAGACTGCTGCTCATGAACGTTCAGGAGAACAAAATTGACCAGACTCAGTCTTAACAGACCTCTTTCCTTTCTATCAACAAGATCCCAAGCCGCTTGGGTCGTGCTTTGTGGCTTCGTTCCAAACACTGCAATCTAGAGGTCTTTATCCACTAGCAAGTCTTCCATTTTGAGTTTCCACAACTCAAAGTTGTTGCCATTAAATTTTTCAATGTCTACTCTACTTGATGTACTTGCCATCTCAAACTGAAACAAGTTTTAACAATGCAATACTCCCACTGAAACAGTATTAGCACAAAAAATTGAGCTTTCTCTCAAAGATAACACAACGGGCCAGGCTCTGATACCACTTGAAGGGAAAACGGGCAAGATCTAAAGACCCAATAGTGTGGAATACATTCTCTTAACACTAATATAATAGAGGAGAAGAGCATAAACCAGTTTCAATAGCTTTCAAAACTATTTGAGATAAATACAACAAGCACAAAAAAGACAATCAGAGATAAGCAATCATAGTTGACACAAGATATACATGGGAAAACCTTTTCAGGTAAAAATCCCACCACACAAAGTCAAGACAATTGTATTACACTAACAAAAATAGTTACATACAATATACAATCTTCTTTGATCAGCTCATAGAAACACTTTCAGAACTCTCTCACTGTTACAATGTTTTCTCAAAACATACAGTTCAAAAAAAACCTCTCTCATGCAATATTGTACTCGACTTGATAAGTCATACGTCGCATTCAATTCTTCTCAATCAACCGCCAATCACAAGGTACATCAATCTCTGATCCAATCACGCAATCGATTAGCCCATGTCTATCTTCTTGCATCGAGCCACCCATGCATTAATACCACCACCCAAATCGGGTCCTGAATGCCAGCCAAAGTCGGCTTGCAATTACTATTGTTGCCACAAAATCCTTTAGCCAACCAAAAGCAGTCAAACTACCACGTGTCTGAATTGCATTCACCTATCGCTCCTACCACCGAGGCCAACTCGGTCAAACACAGTCCCGAGCTCATTTGAGCTCCCTACGCTCATACCGCTCCACCGTCGAGCTGAGTCGACCCACTCGCAGTAATGCAGTGAGCCCGACTGAGCTCCCTCAAGCTTCCCCACTCTATCGTCGAGTTGAACCGACCCCTCTATGATATGGTGGTGTGTCCAACCGAGCTTGTCCAAGACCTTCCCATGCTATCGGAGCACCAACTGAGTCGACCCGCGGTAATGCGGTGAGCTCAATCGAGCTCAGCCATAGACTTCACCAAGCGCATCCGCTAACTGTCCCGCGCTACTACCGTCTGAGTTGAAACAAGTTGTGGCAATGAGGTAACCGGCCATGGTGACCACTGGCGGTCAAACCATGCTACCGTGGGGGTCGACAGATTAGCCTGCGGTAGGGTGGTGATCGTCAGCCAAACTGTTGGCGGTCTAATCGCGATCATTGCGGTGAGTGGACTCACTACCAGTGGTAAGGTGGTAGTAGCCAAGGTGATCGCAAGTGGTCACACCACCACCACCACGGTCAAGGGCTTAACCACCCGCGGTATGGTAGTGACCAACCAGACAGGCCGAGCGAAGGCAACTGCAATCACCGTGGTTAGGAACGAGACTGTGAGCGATAAAGAGGTAACCACCACCCTTCCACCGCGGTACCACCAGGGTAAGAGATGACTACCATGATAAAGCAGTTAAGGCTGAGATGAGGCTAGGTGCGGTATGGTGGTAAACTGCTGAAACCCTTGATTTTTGCCAAGCCATGAAAAGTAGAGGCTTCAAGCTGGAAGTTGAGACATATTTTCTCAACAATTCATGTTGAAAGTTTTTGTCATCAAATGAAATAGTATGTTATTTGTTAAGCTAATGGATTCCATCAAATATGTCACCAATTTTGTAGTATCCAAGTTGATTTGAATCTTCCCTATGGATTTTTATGTGATATGCTTATATAGATGTGGTGTGCACACTACCTCACAAAATTATATCTTAGCTTGTATTTCCTAAGTTGGTCAATGGTGGCATAGTCCTTTGAATTTTTATTTGTAAATGTAGGCTTAGGAAGAATATTGGGTGCACAAGGAGGTAACACACGTTGTTGGGAAGGAACATTTTGGCCTCTAACTAGTCATTGATGTCTATGACCAACTATGTTATAATCTTATGAAGGAAAACACGAAAAGAAAGGTTATGCCCATGAAAATATGCATATGTCATGGTAGGTAAGGAAGATTCAAAGGGTAAATCATGTCTCTACTATCTTCATATCATCAGGTTTATAAAAGAAAGCAATGAATGAATGTGCTAAATTCATGAAAGTGATGTGAAGCAAACAAGCTGATTTAGTCCATCACAAAACTTTACCATTTATACGAATTCTAAACTCACTAATCCATAATATGCCATCATATATATACTGATAATTAGCAAGCAAGCATGATTTAACATGTAATACACCATTTGTAACATCACCATAATCAATGTGTAATATTTATTCACTAAGGATCATATTGTCACCAGGTAAGGCAATGCTTTCTCTTCTTCTCTTTTTTTAGTTCATGTGATGTGATGTTTTATCTACAAATAGGATTGGTTAAATTTTAATTTATGTTGATTCACCTACCCTCTCAGCACTTCTTTGTGTTCAACACATACTAATTCTCATCCATTTCTTTATTGTTTGGGATGGTTGCAACACGACAAGGAGTTATAAGTCACCAATACATATTTAATTATGCATGTTGCACCCTATAACATTATGATATGTTTCTTGGTATACATTTTTCTATTATTGTGAGGGTACTTACCACATGAAACCCAATGTTGGATAATTCATTTTGCTAATCAATACTTCAAAACTCAAGAAATTTCAGCATAATTTAGATTCATGTTGGTATCAACTAAACAATGTAGAAAAATCATTACACGTATAGTTTGTAATTTTTATGGTTCACACAAATTAACATGCATAGATGAAAACAAACGCCCTTAGAACATGTAGTCCCATGACCATTTTGTCACAATATTATTACTTAGACACTATTTTTTGACAATCCAATGAATTCTTCACTGATTCTCTTCCTATTCATTATTTAGTACAACATAAAATTGAATTGATTCTCAAATCTCCTCTTCCAAATGGTTCTTTGTACTCTATGTCAATTTGGGAGACTGAAAAAATTTGACACCAAGTTTAAGAGATGGTCAATCAAGGAAAGATTAGGCCATTTCCCCCCTTTATGTTATTCTCATTACACTCACACCTAAAAAGGATGACACATAGCAATTTTATATTGAATACTATGCATTAAAAATAACTTGGTAAAGAATATGGACCCCTTCCATGCATCAATGATCTTTGGGATCAACTTCATGGAGTGTCTTTTTCATCAAAATTTACTTGAAATTAGGATATCATCAAGTTCTATTCAACTTAGAAGACATCTAGAAATATGCCTTCAAAACATAAAAAAGAGATTTATGAATGGATGGTTATGCCTTTCAATCTCACCAATGCTCTTGTGATATTCATGTGCCTGATGAACAATTTCCTCCATATATTCATCAATTATTTTTTCATTGTATACTTGTATGGCATCCTCATCTTCAATAAGGTACAAGAAGAACATGTGCAAAATTCCACACAAGTATTTATATACATTGCACTAACACAAGCTTCAAGCTAATCTTAGTAAATACACATTTGGTACCACATAAATTCAACATTTTTTTTACATTATAAAACACTCTAGTATTCATACATGTTGACCCAAACACATTTAAGGTCATTCAAGATTTGTGTGTCCCATGCAATATCACATAATTGTGTGGATTTTTTTTACTTGTCAATATCTATTAGAGGTTTTCCCTTAGATTTTAAAATAATACTTGGCCACTTAATAAAATTACACATTCCAAGGAAACATTTCAATGGAATCCTATGCAACAATGCATCTTTGATGAACTCAAACAATGCCCGTGTTTTACATCAATGTTGGTTGTCCCAAATATTCACACTAATTTGATATAAGATGTACACATTAAACTATGGTGTAAGTGTTGTATTCCTACAATATAGTCATCCTATCACATATCAATTTAAAATACTCATTGATATTGTGCTTCATTAATTTACATATGAGAAGAATCCCTACACCATAATATATGTTTTCAACTAATGACACATTTATATTGTCAATAAAGATATTATTATTCATTTTTTCCATTAAAGAAAAGTGATGTTTCCAAGCAATACAAGATAGGGGTAGCATTTTCTATCTGCATGTTATACTTTTCATGAGCTACATAAACAAAGCAATGAACAACCAAGAAAATATGGAACTCAAAATGCAAAAGGTGGCCATGAAACTCAACCATACAGGAGAAGCTTCCTACTGTTCAAAGGAGCCAAGTGGGGAGGTAGTAAATGACAAGATTTAAAATCACCATGGAACAAGTGAAATGGAGTTGCAGTGCATACATTAAAGAAGGTGAAGCTTTGTTGTTTTCTTTAGAAAATAAGTAATATTATCACCATTCTTATTTTATTATGAAGTCAAATATGCACTTCATTAAAAGAAAATAGACACATGCCATGATGATGCTAGGGTTTCGAGCTAAATGAGCCTGTAGCTTTATGGTAAGGAAAAACCTAAGTTTATGTTTTCTCCATGAAATAGAAGGTCATGATCGAGGGTTTTTAAAACCCATCTTTCTAAAGGCATGAAATGTACAAAAATGCATAGAATCAATAGGAAAAATGGGGAGAACCAAGTATGGAGCCACGACCACAAATGCAAGAGGGCCTCATAAATGAAAGGATCATAAACCTAACACATAGAATCTTGCATTTGAAATACAAAGAAACATGAATTTGTATCATTTTGCATTCAAATGAGCTCGAATAGAGCTTCTTGTAGATATTTAAGAGGGAAATTCAAGAATAATGGTGGAAAACTTACCTAGTTTTCTATTCAAAAAGTGTGCTCCAAAAACCCATGGGTATGGATTCCAAAAAACTCAAGCCAAGCTCTCCAATGGCAGCCAAAGGTGATGAAGAAGTATCAACAAGTGATAACAATAAAATACATTAGAAAATACAATCATGGTCGTAGCTTAAAAGCCTAAGAATGCATAAAAAATGAAGGTCGACACCCAAGGAGGACTTACCTTATTTTATATTGTGAGATTTCTCAAGAAAATCTCCCAGAAATAGCAAAAAATGGTGGAGGATCAAGCTCAAAATAAAAAACCCTAAAAAAATCATGGCGGTGCTTATGCAAAGCTCAGAGACATAAATGTGAAGGAGCAAAATGAGACCGAAGGATTTGGGCTTGAAATGTTTTGTGGCTAGGGTTTTTCTCATGTGCCCTAATTCGAGCTTAGACTTTTACCACATTGAATTAAAATTCAAATGCCCCATTAATACCTTTGTGGTATTTTATTTACCTTTACATATAATTGCCTTCATGCCTAGGCTTTATGCCTTATTCCATTTCTTATGATTTTGAGAGATCATATAGCCTTGATGCCTTAGGGGAATTTCACTATATTTGGAGGGAGAAATACAACATTTAATGTGCCTTAGATCCCTTTTATTATTCCTTGATAAAATCATTTGAATTATCTACCTTTACTTTTTCTTATGATTTTGAAGAAATCATATAATTATTAGCTCCCTATGTATTTTGCTAACTTAGGCTTTATGCCTTAGTTATCTTCTGATTTTGGAAGAAAATCAGGTGTAAGTCAATGCCTTTGCATTTGTTTGAAAATGTAAAACATTTTGATTAAGTGATATGTTTATAAAATCACTTATGTCAAAATGTTATTTTAAATGCAAAAATTATGAGGTGTATTTTTCCATAAAATGTACAAAGGGATATAGTTGAATTTTTATGCCCTTATAGTCACACCAAGGGTATGAGTCAAAGCAGTTGGGAGGCATGGTTGAAAAATGATGACTCATGCCAAGCTTGTGTCAGGCATGTGGGTAGTTTGGAGATTGACCAACATGTGGAAAGTATGTGGGCTATTTTTGACTGAGATTTTGGTGGGAATGAGACCTTTTGGAGGCAGTTTTGTCATGATTTTGGTATGGGTTGGGTCATAGATTGACTTTTATTCACTTTGGAGGCATTTTGGAGAAGTTTTGGAAGCTTCATTTTTGGCCTTTCTGCTGCATCTGACCAAAAGTTTCTAGAAGGACATGTGTGGGCCAATTGTTTCAAAAATGTATAAGTAACCTCAAACAAAGTTTTTGAAGTTAGTTCTTTCTTTCCAGCACATTGTAACTCATTTTTGGAGTTATCTTTCAGCAAGAGTAGCATTGTAACTCATTATGGATAAAATTCTAGAGAAGTTCATACTGTTAGGACTCAAAAATGCAGGTTTAAACCACGAGAGGTTGCCAAGCTCTCACAACGTTTCTGGCTAATGTACAAGGCCAAATAGCGAATTTGAACCTTCTACTCTTTAGGCTCTACTAAACCTAGGTGGGTGTACCTATGTAAATGAATTAGACTTAAAATATATGTTTCATGCTTGAGCAATCTATCCACAATGGCAATTGGGAATGTGATAGATGAAATATAATAACTACTCCTACTGCATAAAATGAAAATGTTTATATACGTTGTTATTATGAAATTTATTTTCTGGGGTATGACAGATTAGTGCCTTTTATCCACTTGGGCAATGGAGTCAAAAATCAAGAATGATATGCGTTTCCCTTTTTAGCTTAACTCTAGTTGCTAGGCACTTTGAGAATTGAGGTTCTATGATTGGCATAAAATTTCACTAAATTTATGACTTGCACAAATTGTGTTGGAATATTTCTTTACAAGGTTCTTCTTCAATTATCTAAAAGAAATCCTTAAATCATTGTGATTCATTCAAAAAAATTTAAATCTGACTTGCAGACACCAATTAATTAAATCACACAAAATGAAAATGCACTTTGATAAATCGGGAATATACTTGATATATTGATTTAAATGATTAAAAAACTTCAAGTTGGAGAAAACCAGATAAAAAATACAAATAGTTGCATCACAACAACTGAACACCAAAAAAGGATTTCACCAGTTAAAAATATTATCTCCATTACTTTGCTTCAGAAAATTCTGTACATTATATGCATCCCCAATTTTTATTTTCTCCTATTTTCTAACTATTCTAACTTCTAACCCCCATTCTACATCTTTCTCCTCCTTTTATATTTTTAGAAAATACCTCATGCCTTTTGGTTTTGGTCTGTTCATATTCTCATGAGGCAAAAATCCTCAAACCAAAGGTCATGCCATTTGATAATGAAGATAAAACATAACTAGAAGATATTAACAATAATAAATCATAATGACCCTTTACCGTGTCACCTCGCGCCATCATTTCCACTGCTACGGTACTATGGTGACATTTTATGTTATGCCTCCATATACCACCCTATTGTGGTCTATCTTTGTGCCTCCCCACGGTACCACGGTGGCTTTCCCTTCACTGTCATTCCAACCGTTCTACCGCGGAAATTGTTCTGACCCTTTATGGTATGGCGATCTCTTTCTAGCATTGCTCTCTACCGCCCTACCACGTACTACATTTTTTCTTCCTGCGGCTTTGCGGTGACCTACCTTTTCTTTTCTCTTCTTACCACAGGCAAAATATTGACCCTCCACAGTATGGCGGTGTTTGAATTTTTTCAACGCTTTGTTCCTTCCACCGCTCTACCACAAGATCTTTGATGACCTCCGTGGTATGGCGGTCTCTCTCCATTATTGCTCCCTTATATACCACTCCACCATAGGTCTTGTTTTTAACCTCCATGGTATAGCGGTTCCTCTGTGTTGACAGTGATCTTTACACTGCTCTACCATGGGCTACACATTAACTTTTCATGGTATAGCGGTGAAAGGATATATGATAATTGTTGCTAACTGTGATACCGCGAGCTACTTTGTAAGGGTTTGTGTTAAGGAGGTATAAGGTGAAGGCTATGAAGGGTGAACAATGCAGTAGTGGTATGACGATAAAAGTTGTTTTGGCTTTGTGAATGGAAAAAGGGTGAAAAATGAAGGAGGCAAAAAATGGAGGAAGTGGAAAGTTGGGGGAGATGGAAAATGGAGGATGGAAATGACCCTACACTACTGTACATGGAAAGAAAACTTCTTTGTTTTCAATGAGGGAATTCTAGGATTGTCCATGTATTGGCAAGTCCTAGCCCCTTTTGATTTCCTAAACTACTGTGCATGGAAAAAGAATGTTTAAAGAGGTTTGTTAAGAATTGTCCATGCATTGGAAATCCTTAATCCTCTGGTACTCCTCAAGAGAAGAAATTCTTCAGGAATTTCCCATGTATAGGCAACTCCTGCTCCTCTCCAAACATATTCTGCAAATAATAAGAGTCTTCCCCTCCTTTTCCATTGATCACAAAAGGACCCAACCACAAAGCTTCAAACTTTCCATGCTTTCCCTTCTCCTGGCATCGAGCATTCCACATCAACAGTAGATCATTTTCTTCAAATTTTTAATCTTTGGCATTTTTATCAAAAAGATATTTCATCTGTGATTGTAGCTTCACATTTTGCTTTTGGGCCATTCTCCTTATTTCATCGAGTTCTGCAAGCTACTCCATTCTTTCCTCCATTGGTTTAGAAACATCCAAATCCTCTTGCAGAATAAAGTTATAAACTGGTAAAAGATTATGTAGTGGCATCCTGGCTTGCGTTCCATATACCAGTTCAAATGGAGACTTTCTAATTTCCTTTTTTACTATAATCCTATCTGCCCACACAACCATTCTCAAATTTGAGTCCCATGCCTTTTTATTTGTATCTAACAACCTCCTTATTATCTTTAAAAGACTTTTATTACTTGATTCTGCCTGACCATTTGCTTGTGGATGATAAGAGGCAGCATAGGAAATAGTAATGCCATATGTGTTGCAAAAATATTTGAACTCATCAGATCTAAAACACATCCCATTATTTGTGATCACTCTTACTGGTGTGCCAAATCTAGTTATAATGTTCTCCATCAGAAAGTTCACCACCACCTTGCTTGTTGCTTGTTTAGTTGGGATAGCCTCCACCCACTTAGTAAAATAATCTGTATCTACAAGTATCCATTTATATCCTCCACTTGAATTTTCCTGTATTTCTCCAATGAAGTCAATTCCCCATTGGTCGAAAGGGGCTTCTACCTGCAAAGGTCTAAGTGGTAAGGCTCCTTGATACTTCAATTTCTCTGAAAACTTTTGGCAAGCCTCACATTTCCTTACATGTGCAAAAGAGTCATTAAACACTTTAGGCTAGTAATAACCAACTTTGAGAATCTTATGTGTAGTGGTCTTGGCAGAATAATGGCCTCCATACACCCCTTCATGCATCTCCCTCAAGACATGGTTTTTTTGTGATTCATCTAGACACAATAGTAGCATTCCATCCCTATTCTTCCAAAATAGATCCCCTTCAATAAAAACATACTTAGATGCTTGCAACTTCAAAGTTCTCTTTTGATTATCATTCAACCCCTCAGGGAATTTCATGTGCCTGAGATAATACATTATGTTTGTGTACCAAGAAGTATGTTCAATACTTGCAACTGCATTCTCCTCACCTTCTATATTGCAGATTTGATTTGCTTCAATGTTTGTTTCTACCATTAGCTTGGCCAAACTCTGTCCTCTTACCAACTTGGTAATCTGAATTTCCATATTGAACTCTTGGACTTTATTAATCCATCTGCATATTTTCCCTGTCACCTCTATCTATAACAGGATATCTTTCACAGCTACATGCGGGACATGGGCAATTATTTTAGCTCCAACAAGATATGGTCTGAAAGATTTTGCTGCTTTGACCAATGAAAAGGCTTGTTTTTCCATAATATCATATTTCAATTCTAACCCCTGTAGAGATTTCTTGAAAAAAGATACAGGCTGCTCATGACCTTCATCATTCTTCTGGAACATAACAACTGCTATGGTGTGAAATGAGGAAAAATAAAATATCTAAAAAGGTTTGGTAAAATCAGGGGACTTTAGGATGGGTGCTTCTTTGATAGCTCTTTTGATAGATATATAGGCTTCCATGGCTTCAACAATCCAATATAGCTTCTCTCCTTTTTTCAGCATCTTGGATATAGGTTTTAGAATCTTAGCAAAATTTGATACAAATCTCCTAACAAAGTTAATTTGACCAAAATCGATTGGATTGCTTTGACAGTTTTGGGAATGGGGATTTTGTCTATGGAATCTACTCTCTCAGGGTCTATTCTAATCCCATATTTTGATACAATATTTCCCAAAAGCTTACCTTATGTAAAAGCAAAGTGACATTTTTTAGGATTAAGACTAATACCATATTTCAAAGCTTTGATAAATATCTTCTCCAAGTGCCCCACATGATCCTTTTCCCTTTTGGAATAAGCAGTGAGATCGTCCTGGTACACCACCATTATAGCTTTAATCAGATCTGCAAATTCCACATCCATGGCCCTTTGAAAAGTGGCCCCTGCATTCATGAGATAGAATGGCATTCTAACATAAAAATATGCCCCCCATGGTGTAGTAAACACTATCTTGTATTACTTAGATTCATTGAATTTAACTTGGTTATATCTAGAAAACCCATCCATCATTGACAACAACTCACACCCTATTACTTTGTGCAATATTACCTCCATATTTGGGAGAGGATAATTATCTTTAAGGGAAGTAACATTTAGATTTCTAATATCTACACATAATATAATATCCCCTTTTTTCTTTCTTATTGGAACCAAGTTTGAGACCCATGTTGAATGTCTAATGGGTTTAATAATACCTCCATCTTTGAGTTTTTCCAGTTCCTCCTACATCTTAGATTCCAAAGTTGGGTTAATAGGCCTCTGCCTTTGTCTGAATGGCTTTGTATCTGGTTTAAGTGGAATCTCATGCTGGAAAAGATCTTCTTTGTATGCCTTGAGATCCTCATAAGACCAAGCAAACACATGTTTGTATTTCCTCAATAATGCAATCAACATTCCCCTGATGGTTGGACTTATCTTCTTTCCAATGTAGACCCTTTTTGGTGCTAACTCAGTTCCTAGATTTATTTCTTCAATACCTTCTCTCTTGACCGGTGTCTACTTCATGAGAGAGAGATCATTCCCATCATACACTTTTTCTAATGCCACAAGCCCTTTGGGGAGCTTGTTGGTTTAAGTTGCAAAACTTCCTTCCCAAATACAGTCTATTTCCCATCCACTTCTTCCACAAAAGCATTGAAGTGAATCTCATGTGCCTCATATTGATCTATGCAATGAAGAAAATTTAGAAGGTCAGTATCATCATTGAAAACCTTCCAGCTGTATATGTTGTCAGGGATAGTAGGTCTTGTTTTGAATTCAACCTGAGATATTCCAGCCAAGGTGATATCATCTCTTTTCAAGGCTACATTAGCCTAAAATTTTGCCATCAAATTTTCTAATCGATCTATCCAATCAATTGAGAAAGCATCAAATAATTCAACTATTTCCCACACAAAATTTATATATTGTTTCAATATCTTGTTCTTTGTAGCATATCTTGATCTGATTTGTGAGACAACCAGCTTAGAATCTCCCAAGACAGTTAACAATTTGATCTTGTGCTTGACAACCATATTCAAACCAATCAACATGGCCTCATATTCTACTACATTATTTGTACACTCAAAGGTTAACAAAAATGAATATTTGAATGTTACACCTTCAGGTGATATAAATACCACTCCAGCTCCATTGCCTTCTTGGCTGCATGCTGCATCAAAATACATTTTCCACACACCCTGTTGATCTTTAGGAACATGCTTATCAATTGGGTCAGTATTTGCTAATTCAGGCTAAGATGGTTCAACTCTGAAACTCCCTAAATCCACATCACATAAATAATTGAGTTGTTCTTGAGGAACATACTCAAAAATCCGATTCATCCTTGGTTCTCTATACAACTTGACTTCTTCACCATTGACTGGTATTGTGGCATATGATAAATCAAGCTGTACATTTCCTCCAACTACTACAGTCCATTGTCTTGACACAATCATTCCAAATTGAGGAGGTGTGTCAATCAAAGCTATGCCAATATTATAAGTCACTTGTGGGCAAGTAGCCAATTTCACTTCCACATCTTTCATAATTCCCACAACCAAGACATGTCTGCTATCCATGGCATAACATTTATCCCCCTCAACATCTACCCACATATCGAGTTGTTTCATCACCCCTACTGGCATAATGTTCATAGAAGCACCCAAATCTATCATACAATTTATTAACAGCTTGCCATTTATGAGTAGGGTAGTAAAGAATGGATCAATTTTTGGTGGATTCATCAATGCATCACTTAGACAAACCTTTGGAACTTTTATCTTTTCCTTCCTATTACTAATTTCATGAATCTCCTTATTTTCAAGGTTTGTATTTTTATTACCCCCCTAGACATTAATTGAATAGCACTTTCCCTATACTCTTTAATCTTCATCATTTCAAGTAATGGGACATACATCTTTACTTGGGACAAACCTTGCATGAAATCAAAAGAGGCACCCTATGTTTTGATCACCTTCTTTTGCTCTATTGACTCTCCTCTGTTCTCCTCTGTTCTCCTTTTTGTTTGTCTGATTTGACTTTTGTTTGTCCTTGGGCAATTCTTTGTTTTCTTCCTTATGGACACACTTTTGTTCTTTCTTATCAAACTGCTTATCACCTATCCTTTTTGAAGCTTCCTGGGGCATTTTCTTATCCTTCAAAAATATTCCTCTTGGAACACCTTCATTCTCATTTACTATTCTATTTCTCAACCAATATCTTATTTTGGCCTGCTCAACTATTTCAATGGTTAATATTTTAATTTCTTCCTCAGTCAGTCTCCTCACATTACACCTATTTTTCTGATATGATGTACTAGGAGGAAATTGTTCATTATCACTTTCTTCACAATTAGGAAAAACTTGTTGTTCTGCCATATGGACATTGTATTTTTGGTGATCAACATCAACATTATACCCTCCTTCTGAAGATGAGTATCCCTGCTCAATAGAGTGAAGAGTGTGGGAAGTTAAATAGATATTATGGTCCTCTTCATTGTTGTCTTCTGGTATGTCTTTTCCTGGTATTGACTGAGCTATAATACAATGCTCTAGGGAATGTGGAAAGTCACAAATTGAGCACCAAGGACTGTTATCTACCATATATGCCCCTCTTTTCTTTAATGGATCAAGTGTCTCTTTATTCCTTGGCCTATCCATCACTAGCTTTCCATCCTTCCAATTTGTATTATATGGCATGTCATGCAACCTTGGCCTTTCATTCTTGTATGAATTTTCCTGCCTATTTGGAGGAGCATATTGGGGAACCCTAGGATTATCCCTCTTGCCAATCATTCCAGTAGCTTTCCTATTATTTTCAATAGTTATTGCTATATTTTGAGCTTCAAATAAATTACTGGGACACCTATTCCTAAGCTCATATCCTATCTTAGGATCAATTTTTTTTAAGTAGATACTTAATTTAATAGGATCAACTAATTTAGATTCAAGAGGTATCTTATTATGTAATTTAGAAAACCTCTGGTTGAAGTCATAAGCTGACTCATTCTAATGCTTCTGGATAGTTACCAATTCATGTAGGGCAAACTCCGGTGCACATTGATTCCCATACTGCCCAAGGAACTATTCATAAAACTCCTGAATGGAGTCAATAGAAGCTATTGGAAAACTGTTAAACCAAACTCTAGCATCTTCAATCAATGACATCATAAACAATCTCATTTGCACATCCTCATATTTCATATCCAAGTCTTGAATAAATGCATTAAATCTCCTTAGGTGTTCTTCAACTATGATTGCACTACTTCCTATGAATTTTGGGACAAGGCTTCTCCAACTGTTATCCTTGAGATAAGGATATATTTGAAATCTAGCCAAATAAAATTGTTTGATCATGGTTGTATATGGTGGAGGAGGTGGATTTTGATGATGTTGGTACTGGAACAATGGATTGTTGTGAGGTAGTGGCACATATTGCTGACCTTGTGGAGGCATATGTTGTTGACCATGTGGGGGAATGTATTGCTGGTGAGAGGGTGGCTGAGCATTTTGATGTTGTAGTGGAGCATTTGGGGGTCTACATTGATTCCCTGGTTGATTTTGTTGTGCTCTTGGGGGATTTGAAGTTCCTGCATTATTATTCCCCTGCTTATGAGGTGGCACATATCTAGGTAAGTTAGCCATCTGAGCTTTTTGTAACTTCAATTCTTGAAGCTCTTTTATCGTTTGGAGCCTTTGATCATACTCTATTCTTGTTCTTTCCACTTCTTGTCTTTCATGTTCCAATCTTTCATTTATCTCATCCCTAGCCATGTGTTCATAGTTCTCTTCAGAGGTTGCTTCATAGCCAAGTCCATCTTGATTCTCTTCAAGTAATGCCCTTTTATGATCATATTCATGTTGTCTCCTTTCCCTTTCAACCTCAAATCCATCCATGAACTCCTCAACTTTCTTGGGGTCTGGTTGATAGAAGGGATTCCTCTTTTCCTCAGGAGTGTGAGGTTTTGTAGATGGGTTGTTTTCAGTTGCCAATGTACCATAGGAATTATGTGTCTCCAAGTGTGCTTTTGATGTTTTGTCTTTATTTGTTGGGCCCATGTCATCAGACACCTTCTTGCCATTATCATTCTTTTGAGTCCATTTACTTTTGTCATTATTAGGATCCTCCTTATACAGAGATCTTATGCCATGCATGTTGTGAGTAATTTTGATAGTCTAAACTCTAGGATGGTTCCTTTCTGATGTATATTTCACTTTATTAGTTTCAATGCACTTGTTCATTTAGAGTCACCACTCACTTTCCAAAAGTGAGAAGATTGTGTAGTTCATTGTTCCTAGCGGAGTCTCTTACAAGGTATTGACTCTATGATGAAGGCTTGGGTTCAATTTAAGGTCCCCAACAGAGTCGCCAAACTATTAGGACTCAAAAAAGTAGGTTTAAACCATGAGAGGTTGCTAAGCTCTCACAATGATACTGGCTAACGTACAAGGCCAAATAGCGAATTTGAACCTTCTACTATCTAGGCTCTGCTAAACCTAGGTAGGTGTACCTATGTAAATGAAGCAGACTTAAACTATATGTTTCCTACTTGAGAAATCTATTCGTAATGGCAATTGGAAATGGGATAGATGAAATCTTAATAAATAATCCTACTACATAAAATGAAAGTGTTTATATACGTTGTTATTATGAAATTTATTTTCTGGGGTATGACATATCAGTGCCTTTTATCCACCTAGGCAATGGAGTCAAAAATCAAGAATGATATGTGTTTCCATTATCGGCTTAACTCTAGTTGCTAGGAGCTTTGAGAAAGGAGGTTCTATGACTGGCATAAAAATTTACTAAATTTATGACTTGCATAAATTGTGTTGGAATATTTCTTTATCAGGTTCTTCTTCAATTATCCAAAAGAAATCCTTAAATCATTGTGATTCATTGAAAAGAATTTAAATCTGACTTGCAGACACCAATTAATTAAATCACACAAAATAAAAATGCACTTTGATAAATCAAGAATATACTTGATATACTAATTTAAATGATTAAAAGACTTCAAGTTGGAGATAACCAGATAAAAAATACATATAATTGCATCACAACAACTGAACACCAAAAAAGGATTTCACCAGTTTAAAACATTATCTCCATTACTTTGCTTCGGAAAATTCGATACATTATATGCATCCCCAATTTTTATTTTCTCCTATTTTCTAACTGTTCTAACTTCTAACCCCCATTTTGCATCTTTCTCCTCCTTTTATATTTTTCAAAAAATCCCTCACGCCTTTTTGTTTTGGTTTGTTCGTATTCTCATGAGAGGAAAAAAGCCTCAACCCAAAGGTCGCATCATTTGATAATGAAAATAAAACATAACTCGAAGATATTAACAATAATAAATCACAACGTCCCTTTACTGTGTTACCTTACACCATCATTTCCACTGCTACGGTAATGCCGTGACATTTTATGTTATGCCTCCATATACCACCCTACTGCGGTCTGTCTTTCGCCTCCCCATGGTAATGCATTGGCTTGCCCTTCACTGTCATTCCCACTGTTCTACCGTGGACACTTTTCTGACCCTCCGCAGTATGGCAATCTCTTCCCAATATTTCTCTCTACCGCCCTACTGCACACTACAGTTTGTCTTCCCGCGGTATTGCGGTGACTTGCCTTTTCTTTGCTCTTCTTACCACTCTACTGCGGGTAGAATATTGACCCTCCGCAATATGGCGGTGTCTGACTTTTGTCAACGCTTTGTTCCTTCCACCGCTCTACCGCGGGCTCTTTGATGAACCTCTGCGGTATGGCGGTCTCTCTCCATTATTGCTCCCCTATATACCACTTTGTCGCAGGTCTTGTTTTGAACCCCTACGGTATAGCGGTTCCTCTGTGTTAACAGTGATCTTTACATTGCTCTATCACGGGCTGGATGTTAACTTTTCATGGTATAGCGCTGAAAGGATATATGATAATTGTTGCTAACTGTGATACCGTGAGCTACTTTGTAAGGGGTTGCAGTAAGGAGGTATAAGGTGAAGTATATGAAGGGTGAACAATGCGGTAGCGGTATGGCGGTAAAAGCTGTTTTGGCTTTGTGAATGGAAAAATAATGATTTTCTATGAAAAAGGATAGCATAAAATTAGGTTCCAATAGATGAAAGCCCATAGGATTTTTCTGAAAATTCTGGTTCTAACACATACCTCGATGATTAATGAATTTAAGCTATCAATTTTTTTTGCATTTGATGATTAATGAAGTTAAGTTGTGACAGTATGGATCTTATCACACAAATTATTAAATTTCATGTTAAATACAATGAAAATATTAGGTTGAAGGATTACGGTATAGGTTTGAGGGTATATGGTTGAGGGATTAGGTTGAGGTTCCAATGTATAGGGTAGAGGGTATAGGGGTTGAGGGTTTAGGGTTTAAGGGTTGAGGGTTGAGGGATTAAGGGTTGAGGGTTGAGAATTGAGGGTTGAGGGTTTAATGTATATGGTAGAGGGTAGAGGATAGATGCTTTAAGGGTTTAGGGTTTAAGGGTTGAGGGTTTAAGTTTGAGGGTAGAGGATTGAGGGTATAGGGTTGAGGGTTTAAGGTTGAGGGTAGAGGATTGGGGGTATAGGGTTGAGGGTCCAATGTATAGGGTAGAGGGTATAGGGGTTGAGGGATTAGGGTTTAAGGATTGAGGGTTGAGGGTAGAGGTCGATTTAAGGGTTTAGGGTTTAAGGGTTGAGGGTTGATTTTTTAAGGGTTGATGGTTTAGGGTTGAGGGGTTAGGGTAGAGAAGGAGGGATGAATGGAGCAAGATATGTTGGGTGAAATGAGATAGAGAGGAGAGAAGGGGAGGGAGGGACAAATGTATATGGGGGTTGAGGATCCAATGTATAGGGTAGAGGGTTGAGAATCGAGGGTATAGAGTTGAGGACCTATAGAGTTGATGGTTTAGGGTATTGGGTTGAGGGTATAGGGTTGAGGGATTAGGGTTGAGGGTAGAATTTTTAAGGGTTTAGGGTTTAGGGTTGATGGTTTAGGGTTGAGGGTAGAGTGTTTAGGGTATAGGTTTGAGGGTATATGGTTGAATGATTAGGGTTGAGGGTCCAACGTATAGGGTAGAGGGTATAGGGGTTGAGGGTTGAGGGTTTAAGGTTCAGGGTTAAGGGTTAAGGGTTGAGGGTTGAGGGTTGAGGGTTGAGGGATATTTTGATGCAAGTGAAATGTAGGCAAGCAATTGAAGGCCAGTGAATTTTGGGGAAGGATTTTTTGTTCTAACACCCCTAATCCCTTAACCATTAATCCCTGCTAGATCAGAACAATTAGGCACTAAATTAGGCGTTAAATTAGGTGCTAAGTAAGTGCTAATTTAGGTGTTAATTTGGGCACTAATTTGGGTGCTAATTTAGGCACTAATTTGCCCCTAATTTAGCACCTACTTGTTCTGATCAATGCCAAAAATAGTGCCATCCTGATAAATAGCACTGACTTTTTTTTTTAAATGGAGAAAAATACATTAAAACAGTGCGTGGAAGCAAAAAAGGGAGCTAATCACAAGGATTTTTTGTAGTGTTTAATACTGACAAACAAATCAAGGATAGTGTTCTTAAAATATTGGGTTGTGAGGAAGCTTCCTTACCTGATGCCTATCTTGGGCCACCTTTGATATCCAAGAAGTTGGAAAACAATTACAGGAATCAACTGATTGAGAGAGTCCAAAACAAGTTGGTTGGATGGAATGGGAAGCTTATTAGCTTGGCTGGGAAGATCTTACCGTTGAAAGCCTCCTTACAAAATATTCCTATATACTACTTATCTCTTTTCAAAATTCCCACCTCTATAGGGGAGAAGATAGAATAGATTCAAAGAAGATTTTTATGGTCTGGAACTGAAGAAAAAAATAGATTGTCTTTGGTTAGTCGGGAAAAAGTGTGTACTCCTAAAAGGGTGGGTGGCTTGGGTATAAGGAGAATTACCTTGCTAAACAAATCCATAGCTACTAAAATTGGGTGGAATCTCCTTGAAGGCTCTAAAGACTAGGTGAATATTTTCCAAGCCAAGGACTTGAAGAACAGGAACCCTGGCTATTTTCTCTCTATATCTGACTTTCCTAGTGGTTCAACTTTATGGAATCACCTTGTAAAAATAAAAAAATGTGTTGAACTAGGGGCAAGAAAGAGAATTGGGAATGGTAAAGATACTAACTTTTGGAAGGACCCATGGATTGAGACCTCCACCTTCTCTTCAATTGATGATCTGAATCCTCTCAAACAAAGCTTAACCAAAATTTGTGACAAAAAGGTTTCAAACTATGTTAACTGGGAGATGGATGAACCTAACTGGAAGGAGCTCAAAATTCTATTAAGGAGGGACAATCTAAGAGGTCAGAGAGATCAATTGGGATCCAACCCTTCTAAGGCTACAAAATCTTATTAGGGAAGCAGAGTGGTTTGATACATAAAGGGAAGATGAATGACTTTGGAAGAGTAGATCTTCAGGATATTTCTTGGTTACAATAGCCTATGAGAAACTGGTTAAGCATTTTGGGTGATAGTAGAGACCATCTCTGGGATAAGGTGTGGTTAAAGAAATTGGTTCCAAAAATTAACTATTTTTGGTGGGTTGTTGCTCATTGAAAAATTCTTACAACTAAAAACTTGGTAAGAAGGGGTTTCCAATTGGTTAATAGATGATCCCTCTGCAAGTAGGATGAGGAGTCAATTATGCAAATATTATTTCATTGTCAATTCTCCAGAGAGGTGTGGGCCTTCTTCTTCTCATTTTTCTCCACTAATTGGGTGTTTCCTCACTCTATGAAGTTGTTTATAGAAAGTTGGTCTAATTGTCCTTTCTCCCATAATGTCATTGTTGACCTCTGGAACCAAGTCCCTCCCTTTGTTACTTGGGGATTATGGAAGGAAATGAATAATAGGATATTTAGGAAAGAGGAGAGAAACAACAAGGAGGTTAGCATGGCTTTAAAAACATAGATAAAGGAAAATTTGGAGGCTAGAAGATACAGTTTCTTCAAATTTTGGCCTAACTACAAAGAGATGAGGATAAAGCAGAATTGGGGCTTAAGGAAAGATCTCACAAACCTCAACTGGACCAAGATGCTAACCAGAATGGATACTATGTGGATTCCTCCTCAGAGAGATTGGATAAAGTGTAACTTTGATGGGTGCTCTAAAGGTAGCCCGAGAATAGCTAGAGTAGGGGGTTTGCTCATAAACCACAAAGGAGAATGCATAGTGAGTTTCAGTGTTAACATAGGTGTTTGTTCAAATAACAAAGTTGAGGCTATGGCTTCTTTAGGGGGCTTCATGACCCTTAATGAGTATGCTTTTAAAAAATTTATTATGGAAGGGGATTCTAAGCTTATCGTGGATATCTTGAATGGGGTGTCTACGCCACCATGGGAGCTAAAAAATATAACTGACAAGTGCCTAGCCATGAAGTGTTATTTCACCAACTACAAGGTGCAACATGTCTATAGAGAAGGAAACAAATCTATTGATTGTGTGATCAATGAGGGGTTGAGGTGTATGGGGTGGACCTGTTGGATTAATAATAACATGTCGAAGTCTATAAGAGATATGATATTAAATGAAAAGTTTGAAAATGATTACAATTTACAAAGATGAAGTGTTGCAGCAACACAAAAAGTATGGGAGACCTGAAGTGTTTATAGGCTTGCAAATTAATGATGTTATTAAGGGTACAATGTTGCATCTGATGATATCATACAGAGGTAAAATTAATACTATTTTTCTTTCCAAGGAAATCAAGGATAACATGGAGATTTGTAAGTTGCAAAGGGTTATCAATTTGAATCGTTTTGATATGCCTAATGTTAGCACTCCTTGTATTTGTAAATATTTGAAAAGGATGAAATTAATTGAGATGTATATTAATTGCAATAAAAATGATGTGATTGTGGTACCGAGAATTGTGTCATTGGCTTTCCATAAAAGAAACTTCTCGATATTTCATTTTTTATGGGCTTGTTGTGTTATTTTAAGCAAGAGTGTTTTCTACAACAAGGGTAGAAAGTTGGAGAAGTGGGTGGTTATGAGGAAGAGCTCAAAGTAATCTAAGAATTTGTAGAGTGTTAAAATGGGTGGCCCAAGGAAGTGCACTAGGGCCTACTAATTTCCAGGCACTTAAGCAGAATGTGGACTTATGGAGGCTTTTTGAAAATGCGAGCACAGTTCCATTCTCTAAATCTCTAAAGGATTACAATGAGAACTTAACAACCAAGTTCACCAATTCGTGGAGGAAAGGAAGTGTTTCCATCGAGGCGGTTAAGTTTGAGGTTATGACAAGGTTCATATCGGAGACTACTAGATAACAAAATCAAGGGATTAAAGTGGCTAAGAAGAGTGGGGATGACTATAAAAAGCTCATGGATAAGTTTCTGCATGATGGGGAGAACCTAAAACATTTTCAAAATGGGTATGTTAGGTTAGAAATTTTGCCTCCCTATGCTCTGGTTAGTTTATTTTTCATGGGTTATTTTACTTTAGAAGGAAGATATATTTTGGTTCACACATATAATTTCCCTTTTCTCAATCACATTAGGCATGGAGAGAGAATCAATTTACCCTTCTACTTATTTTCCTCTCTGCATTTGAATATTTAGAAGGGTGCTAGTCATCCTATGCACCAAGGATTAATGTTAATCGTGTATAAGCACGCTCTTGCACTTAACCCCCATGGTAACCCTCTGCAAGAAAGAAATGATAATCCTGACCACTTTGATGGAAATAATGAGGAACCCCATGTTGATGAAATTCCTATTGAGGCTTCTATTCCCTGCCCGCCTCCCTTAGTTGCAACTAGGAGGGTGTTAATTCCTGAAAAAGAGCCCTTCCCCTGCTTCCAATGTCTTGAATCCTTCAACTCCCGTGACTCAGAAACTTGCTAGTAAAGATTTTTTTGAAATTGAGCTCCTGAAGGCTACCCTAGAGAAGAGAAAGAACTCTCCTCTTCTCCTAAAATTTCCCAAGGCGAAGAAATTTAAAAGAGATATCAATGCTAGTGATGCCATTAATATTAGTGAGGAGGGTGTGAAAAATGTTGAGTTGAAATAGGACACACAAGGGCAAGGAAGTGGAGGAAGTGCTGGTAGAAGGTCAACTTTCTTGGATAAAGCTACTTCTAAGGACAAGAAAGGTAAACAAAAAATCGTTGTGTGTGAAGAGGAAAGCCTAGAAATTGAGGATTTGAAGCCCAAGAGGAAGATGATTTTGAAGATATGGATTTTGAGGATTTTGCATATGATATTGGGGAAGAGGGATCAAATGAAGATAAGGAATAGGATGAGGAGGAGCAAACTGAGATTGATGAGGATCAAAATAATGATAATTTGATGGTTCAGGATGCAGGGAATACAAGCAATGAGACTAATATGTAGGACTCTAGCATTGATTTTATGAAAATTAGACTAACCTTTTTGCAGGTTCAAGTGGACGATTTGGAGAAAGCCTTGATTACACTAATGAAGATAACTAATAGGCTGATGCAGAGGGCGATGATGGGTATTGTTTCAAGACAAACAAAAATTTCTAGGAAGTTGAAAAAATAGGGGAAGCCTGCTGGTTTAAAGATGCTAGATGAGTTTGAGGGACCTGACTAGAGGGAGTACATCTCCCTCATTGGTGAATATGGGGACTTGCTGAAAAAATCCAAGTAATGGCTTCTTGTTGCTATTTTAATGACTGCTATCCTTTTTTTGTCTTTTTGCTTTATAATCTTGGATTGCTATTTTGAACAATAGCCTTGTTATGGTTTAGGACTATTTGGTATACTATTGATTTGATCAATGGCTTGCGTAGTTTTTAGTATTCTAGTAGAAATTCTTGTTTTTGATTAATATTGGTTGTTCTATGGTTATGATGTTGAAAGATGGCCCGAGCCACATTGGTTGTTGTTTCTTGATGCTGGTTGGTGGTGTTGTTTCCCACCTTTTTTTGGTTTCGTTCTATCTTTTGGCTGTTACCATGAGATCAGGGCCCTTTCCCTGCTTATTTAATAAAAAATATTCATGAATAATTTCAAAATTTTCCTTGCTCAACTTATCATCAAGCCATGGAAAACACTTTATGCATTGATTAGGTAGTTATTGAAATTGATATGAAATCCTAAAATTTTCATGTTAAATTGATATAAATATAAACTCATGTTATTATTCCACAAGAGAAATATAATGATTCCAAATTATTAAATTCATACCATCAAAACTTGCTTATGATTGTATATTTTCCCTTTTATCCCTTTCACCAAGGTCCCAACAACAAAACCAAGACATTATCAATTAATGGGAGAAGATCATAGATTTTGTAGGTTTAGATACTTGAAGTGTTGAATTGATACCCTAATGTCAAATATAAGAAGAGAATCATAGTAGGCATGATAGGTTACAAAAGTTTGAGGTAAGAAAGAACATATATAGGTAACAAATTAAAGTTACTAGAAACCATAACATATGTTATGAAACATCATATATGAGGCCAACCAATATTTGGTATCATATATATTTATTATCAATTGAATATTACATTCAGATGGTATAATATCAACTATAGACCTTTTTTACATTAATATTTACATCTAACTTAGCACTTAGCTATTACACATAATTCATTTCTTATATATATTCCTTGTTTCTATAATTTATGTACATCTCCTCTCATTTTTCTCTTGAATAATTCCCTCTCTAACTAATTGAATGCTAATGTACTTTTTTACTTTCTTAATTTCTTATTTTTTTCATCTTTGTGATGCCTTTTGGCTTGGGAATTTCCACAATCTATTTATAGTGGGTAAATATTGCTCTATTGTCAATTCTATCAAGCTAATAATAAATTATTAGCATAACATGTTTGATCCATGACATGAATAATCAAGGGTCTCATGAATCAAGTTTATATTGGACCATTCATTCATAGTTGAGTGAGTCTAGTATGAATACAACATGATGATTCAAAAAATTCAGATATAATATTTTGACTAAGAATATTCCTTCAATTATTATAACTAGTAGGAATGGTCTAATTTTTGTTTCTCATTGCTAATAGAATATCTAATCTCTATTATATAGCTCAAAATCATTGTAAACCAAATCATTAACCTTGTTACTCAATAATCGTGTTATATATAATAAGTTGATAGAGTACATTTTCTATCTCTATCTCACATTCAATTAACCATCTCTCCCTCAACCAACCCCATGACTCTCCATTATAGATTGTGTCCTCAATAAACAATCTATCTCTATATCACTCTCCTTATTATCCAAGGTTTTTCAAACCCTAAAGAGATCCGCTTTCAAGGAACCCTATTATTTGTATCCCTTCAATCCTAAAGGGTAGCCTATTGGCTAAGTCCATTAACAAGATATCGTAATCTCCTTGATCATAGACCCTATTATCTAACCAAGGTTTATCGTGAATAACATAGTAGGTCATGAATCCTTATCATGATCCTTTTATCTATGATAGGAAAATTCATGGGTATGGATGTATCCTCTATAAATGGACCCTATCCATCTAGACCCTACTATAACTATAACCCTACCTCTCCTCAAGAACCTTATATTCTTGAGAACTATCAAACCCAACACAACCTAGATGAGAAGTTTCTTGGCCTCTTTATCTTCCTCCCACTTGCATGGGGGAGCTTCTATCTATTGAAAAGTTTATATCATAATAACAATGTTATCCCTTCATAGATGGGAAAGAGTATCAAGTCAAGAAGCCTTACAATCTCTAGGGTAGGTCAAATGAATACATGTCAAGAGGACTTACAATATATAGGTTTTTTGCCTCTTCTGATAAGAACTAAATGTCATTGGCCCCTACATGACTTCTCGCTAATGTTATCTTATTTGTATTGATATTGTTAGCCAAGGAGTAAGATAGGAACCTCAAGCACCAATCTAGCTCTAGTAATGAATCACTTGGTGGTCGAGTGGGTCAAGTGTGTGCATGCACTCTCTTCAACATGAATCATTCTTATGAACACACATAAAAGTAGTGATATTTTGATTGATCGATCAAGTGAATACATGAAGATATTTACTCCCCTTGAATAAGGTTGAGTGTTTCTCTACTGGAGATTGAACTTCCCTCTATGCATTTGATCCATTATAGAGTAGGGTCCAACCATAAAATAGTGCTAGGTGGACCCATTAGAGAGTAGGGGGGGCCAACACTATAGTATAGAAAGAGGGTAGTGAAACATATATAAAGAAAGAATTCCCCACCCCCTTATTGTAGTTTAGTTTAGTTTAGTCTTCATATAGAAGGGAGTGGGGGTTGTGGGTAGGTTCACCCTTTCTATAGTGGGTGGTTCAGATCAAGACAAGAGAATTCAATAATCTAGGGGTCATAAGAGGCCTTACAATATATAGGTTATTTTTCTCTTCCAATAAGAACTAAATGTCATTGGTCACTACCCATGGAATTAAATTTAGCCATGTTTAATCATGGAGAATAATTCTATTGCTTGAATGGATAAGGATAATAGAATCTTGAATGAAGAAGGAGAATGGAATGTCAAACTTGACAAAAAATATAACTTGATAACATCCTTATACATGGAATATATTAAAGGGACCCACTGGCCTATAAATAGTAGGTTCCATTTAGTAAATGGTTTTCAATCAATGGGTTGATCGATAAACTTGCATCATGTGACATACATAATAAATAGACTAGATATACTTCAATTTTCTCCCACTCTCCCTATTGATCAAGCACACCCTTAGAAAAGCGGGGGATAAATTTTCCTATAGATCAATCTCCATTGAACCCCTTATCCTAAAAATTGGTCCCTGATAATTGATGTTCTCTTATTCTCCTCTATATTGGCTAGAGTTAGGGAACCTATAAGTATAGTTAGGGGTTGTGGGGCTTCCCAAATAAACTCCTCCATTCTCCCTCCTTTGAACCCTCTCCTTATAATGGCTAAACCCCTATAGAAAGGAGGACTTCTAAGGATGAATGAATTAAATTCAATAATTCTAGATGGGACAACTTAACTCAACATTAGAGTGATAGTGATACTAGATGTTGTAAACTCAACTACTCTTCCTTCCCCTATGGTTCATCATAGTAACCACCCATGTATTCAATTTATCCTCCATTTCCTCTTCTTATATATGTTTATGGGTTGGATTTTGAACCAACCCATTGCATCCATTGGGGCCTATTAAATATCAAGCTTTTATGACATGCTTATGAACCCCACCATTCCTAAACCAAGGTGACTCTAAAATCTCAACCTATTCCTAACCCAAAGTGAGTCTAAGTGCTCAACCATGAGCCTATTTCCCCCCCTCTTCTTGTTAATTGAGAGAAATATTCCCACTTCTTTTCATAGGCCCATAGTAATGATAACCGTAGTTGGACTTGACTAATTCCTCACTCACATGCATTTCATGGTAGTGTTGCTTCCATTAACTACCTAGGGTTAAAACTAGAAGTCCTTCCACTAGACCAATTGGGCTAACCTTTATGCCCCCAACTGGAATGATCCCAATTCATTTGATATGCTCTCTAAATAAATTAAAATTTATTACAATTGGACCTTACATGAATTCTAGCTAATGTTATCTTATTTGTATTGTTATTGTTAGCCAAGGAGTAAGACAAGAACCTCAAGCACTAATCTAGCTCTAGTGATGAGTCATTTGGTGGTTGAGTGGGTCGAGTGTGTGCATGCACTCTCTTCAACATGAATCATTTTTATGAACACACATAAAATTAGTGATATTTTGATTGATCAATCAAGTGCATAAATGAAGAGATATACTCCCCTTGACTAAGGTTGACTGTTGCTCTACTAGAGACCGACCTTCCCTCTATGCATTTGATCCATTATGGAGTAGGGTCTAACCATAAAATAGTGCTAGGTGGACCCATTAGAGAGCAGGGGGGCCGAAACTATAGTATAGAAAGGGGTTAGTGAAACATATATACAAAAATAATTCCCCCCACCCCCTTATTGTAGTTTAGTTTAGTTTAGCCTTGCTATAGAAAGGAGTGGGGGTTGTGGGTAGGTTCACCCTTTCTATAGTGGGTGGTTTAGATTAGGACAATAGAATTCAATAATCCAAGGGTCAAGAGTGCCCTACTTCCCTTATGGATAATGAGGGAAAATGAACTAACATCTGTTTTCTATAGCATCTCTCTCATAGATCAATGATAAGGGTTAGCCCCCTCTCTATAATGGGGTTTGGGCTAGGTGAAGTGTCTAAAAGGAAGGGTAAGGTTGGACCTAAGGTTGGGGCCAACACCAAGGTGAAAGTTGAGAGATTGGAGCTTGGTTTGAGTATGGGATTGCTTGGGTTGGGGGTTGGGTCTAGGGAAAAGAGCAAGTTTGTTCATGTTTTCCCCTTTCTTTATTATAGGATAGTTTGTGGGTTTGATGGTTTGTTTGTTGTTGTGAACCATTTGAATATGGGGGTATATTGGTTGTCATCTATAAGTATTAGTGATAATAAGACTTGACATTTCCCCTACTTAGATCCCCTATTATGGGCCCCTCTAGCTGGAGATGATAAAATAATAAGAGATGGGATCTTTGATTATACTATATATGATAGGTAGGAGGGACTAAATGAAATGAAGTTGTTAGCTAAGCATTAGATGGAATTTCCCCTTTGTGTCTTTTGGATGCAAGCACTAAGCATACACAATGGTTATATTGACAATGTCTTAGAAATTTTTATGTACATGTAAAATGAAAATGATACATTAATTTCATTATCAAATTGTCTTTTGCATGTCAAGTTTGTCAAAATTCAACAATTTTTAATAAAATCATAAATCATATTGTCAAAATCTAAAATGTCGAATTATGAATTGTTTGTAATTTAATCACTTTTAACTTTAAATAATTAATATTCAAAAATTTATTATTGATTTTTTAAATCATTTTAATTAGTTATTTAAAATTAATTTTAATAAAATAAATCTTATTAACTTTTAATATAATTTTTTTATTTTTAATATTATTGATTATTTATTTAAAAATATTTTGAAAAAATTAATCCTTACTAAATATCAATCATAAATAATTTATTATTAATTATTTTAATTAGTTTTAATAATTTATTGTTAATTATTATTAGAATATTAAAAATTAAAAACTAAAAATACTTCTCTCAAAAATCAAAATCGCGACTAGGGTTTTTTGTTTTCTGCGGTCATCCTTGGCCCCTCTTGCGTCATACTACGCCTATTGCGCAGGAAAAATCCTCCCTCATTGAGTACATACGCATTTACTGCGATTTTAGGGGTTTATTATGCCTTCAACTGGATTTAACCCAACAGTTCATGTTGGTGTTAATGGTTCGTTGACGTAGCTCAATGGTTCCTCCTCTGAACAAACGCCCTAAAAAATTTGTTCTGAAAGTCTTTCACGAGGTAAGAATTCTGATGCCCTAGCTAATGTGATTTTTCCTTTACCAGATTTTTATTCTGCTTGCCAATGGCTTGAACAACACACCCTTGTGGGTTATTTTTTTGGGAGGACTCCCCCCGAAAGTGTGCTGAAAGAATGGGTCAGCAAGGCTTGGGCCCCTCATGGGGTCTGCCTTGATATGGTCCAAAACTTGACCAAAGGTTTTTTTTTGTTCCGCTTTGCGGAATTCAATCATGTCTAGGCTATTTTAGGTTATGGGCCCTGGTATGTTGGGTCATCCTTGTTGGTCTTTCAAGCATGGAACCGATATTTTGTTGTCTCAGACGACACCAAAATGTGGGTCCTAGTCTGGATTGAGTTCCCCGGTCTACCTTTGCCTTGTGTTCCCTTCTTGCATCACATTGCTTCCTCTCTGGGGAGGGTTGTTTGTATTGAACCTGATAGGTTTTTCCAAGCCCGGCCTTAGAAGCGGGTTTGTGTGGAAGTGGACCTATCCAAGGATTTGAAAGAATCTATGGACATTCAAATAGGAGCTATTAGGCACACCCAAAAATTCACGTATTTCAATCTTCCCAACACATGCTATCGATGTTAGTCAACTGACCACAAGATCAAGGACTGCCCTTTGGCAGTGCCTTGTACATCATCCCCGTCATGAGATTTTGAAAAGCCTCGCCAGACAGAGCCTTCTACTAAGGCTGAAACAAAGTGGACCACAGTTACAAACCAGAAAAATAAGCAAACTAGTTCTGGGTCAGCTCCCAAGGCCCTTGAACCACCCAAAGTTGTTTCAAGCTCTTCAAAGAAGGGGCAACCACTCCTTCTAGAGCTACTACTATGGTGGTGTAACCTAGGTCAAAGGCAACACCTCAACTTGTGGCTATCATGTGCGCTCAGTCGATTATTCCTCCCACAACATGGGCTCAACGATGGTCTCGTAGTTCGTCTCCACTGTCAGAAGAAGGAGAATATGTGCCAGAAAAGTGGAGGTTTTCACCCCCTATTCAGATTGGCTCAGTTCCACTGGATTTTTTGAAGAATAGTTTCTCTTCCCTAGTTGAGCAGGAATTGGAATTTGAAAGTATGGAAGAGTTTCATTCATGAATTTTCTTTCATGGAATGTTTGAGGTCTAACTGGCCTCTCCAAAAAGCATTATGTGAAGTGCTTTGTCTCCAAGAAGTTAAAATTTTAGGATTTTTGTAGTTCTATTTGGCCACCTAGTACTATGTTTTTCACTTTGCATGAAGTCGGGCGTGGTGGAGCTGCCACTCTTTTGTCCCTGTGATTGCATTCTTACATTGTAGATTATGGGACTGATCCTTCCCAGCGGGTAGTCTGGGTTCTCCTTAACATTGATAATCATTCCTTCAAGATTATTAATGTTTATGCCTCTAATGATGTTGTGGAACGCTCTTTGCTTTGGTGCTAGATTGCTGATTCTTTACCAGTTGCCATCTAGATGCTCTGCGGGGATTTTAATATGGTCGAGATGGTGTATGACAAGGATGGCACCTTGCCCTTCCGCTGGGCTGCTGGTTAAAGGGAGGTGTGGTTTTACTGGCGTAATAAATTGGGGCTTTTTGATCCCAATGTTGGTTTCTACCATTTTCATCCCCTTTGGCACACTTGGTGTAATTCCAGGGCCAGTTTTGAAAGAGTTTTTAAATGCCTTGATCGTGCCATGATCTCAGCTCAATCTTTTTTTTCTTTTGACAACTTTGCCTTGCCCGTGAAGCTGTTAGTGGATGTGACTCTGTCTGATCACTTCCCAATTTATTTTCGTATTGAATGGATGTCTTGTCATCCTTGCATGTGTAAAACTCAATTCTTTCTGAACACGTCTCTGCTCTGCCACAAGCCCACTCTGGACCACATTCATCGAGTGTGGAATTTGGAGTGCAAACCAGTTGGACAAATAGGCTAGATTACTTGGTGGAATGATGCCATCACTTGTACAACTCGATTCTTGCACATTTATGGTTGCTAGCTGGCCATCTTTCTCTGATAATCTTATGAGGCTACCATTGCTGACTTGCATGCAGCTATGGAGGCTTAGGTGGCTAGCCCTTTTTCCTCATCGCATCAAGTCAAGGTTGCAGAATTGAGGCACAATAAGCAAGTGGTTGATAATTACATTGCTGGAGGAGCACAAATCAAAACTTGGCTACATTGGCTTAAGATCGGTGATCGTGCCTCCAAAGAATTTTTTTGGCACTTCGTGCCAAACACTCATCCCCAGGAATCAAAAAAATTAAGGATGGCACTCGGGTGCTCTCTGAGCTACTTGACCTTCTCCAGGACTTTGTGCACCATTATGAGCAGGTTTTCACTGCATAGAACTCCACACTTGTACGATAGCAAGCCCTTCAGGATTGCCTTGTTGTTGTGTTGCATAGGCTTTCTTCAACCCAAATATTTTTTTGTGATCAATTGTTAACAATTGATGATCTCAAGGAAGCTATTTTTTCTATGGCCGATGACAAGGCTCCTGGGATTGATGGATTCCCTTGTGAATTCTACAAAGCTCTTTGGGACTGTGTTGGGAGTTATTTACATCATGTCTATCTTGAAGCTTTTCAAGCCAACTCTCTAGGAAATTTAATAAACAAGGGCAATATAAAGTTCATACCTAAGCCTGGAGATCTAGAGGATATATGCAATTGGAGGCCCATCACGCTTTTCAATGTCTCCTACAAAATCATTGCCAAAGCTCTGGCTCTGAAAATTCGCCATCTTTTTCCTCAGATTGTGCGCCCAGAGCAGACTGGTTTCATTAAATCCAAGTTCATTCTGGATAATATCATTGTTGTTTGGGAAGACATGGAGTGGACCCGACGCTCAAACCAGAAATATGTGTTCATTAAAATTGACTTTGCTAAGGCCTATGACCACATTGAATGGCCTTTCATTCTTGCAATGTTGCAAGCTTTGGGGTTTGGGCCCAATTTCATTCAATCTGTTCGTATGCTTTTTGTTGATGCTTCAACTTGCACAACCATTAATAGCCACCAATCTTCTACTTTTTGTCTTTTTCGCTCAATTCGACAAGGTTGTCCCCTTGCCCCCTCTTTGTATGCTCTTGTGGCTAAAGTCTTTGGCTACCTTTTAGCCCATGTTGTTTCTCAGCAACATGTCAGAGGGATTCTTCTCTTGAACTCTCAAGAGCAGTTTATTAATGGCCACTTTGCGGATGATTCCTTTCTCACTCTCTTGGAAGAAGAAGAATCGATCACTGCTACCCTTGATTGTATCAAAACTTTTTGTCTTGCCTCTAGCTCTGCCATCTAATGGCACAAGACCTTATGCTACAGGAAATTTGTGTTACCCACTCCCACATGGCTTCAAACCCATAATTGGAAGTGGATTGGGTAGGGAGAGATCTTTCATTTTTTGGGCATCCCCTTTGCCTTCCAGGCCTCCCCTAGGGAGCTATGGCAAGTCGTGCTCTCTAGGGTCGAGCCAAAGCTTGCTGACTAGATCACCAAGCCTCTTTCTCTAGCTGGTAAGTTCCAGTTTTTCTCTAAAGTTTTGGCTTCCACTCATGTTTACTACTCCTCCTGTTGGGTCCCCTCCAAAGTTGCCTATGGCAGGCTTGAAAAGTTGCTACAGGACTTTCTATGGGCCTTCTCTGAAACCCACAAGGGTTTCCATTGTGTTGCATGGGAGTATTGTTTCCTCCTTAAGGATTCTGGAGGTCTTGGGCTTCTCTCCACTCAATGAAAAGGGACTGCTCTTTATGTCAAGTGGATTATTCAGGCCCTCACTAGAGGTGAAGCCTGGAAGATTCTCCTCAAGCATTGTATCCAATCCAGATTTCCTGTTCATAGACCCACCTGGAAAGGAATAGGTCTCTAAACCCTTTTGGCTATGAAGGAGCTTGTTCAAATTGTTGGAACCTTTGTGGTCAAGAGCATTTGGTGCACCTGGGAGGTTGTTAAGCCTTGGCTCCGATGGGCCGGGGCTGGATTTCATGATGGGCTTTCACTCAATTAGCAAAATATTTGGTGGTCTCCTCTTCTTGCTCATAAGGGTCAGCCCTTGGCTAAATCGCCTTGGCTTAAAGCCCTTAGATTTCACAAAAAGGGCATTCAGAACCTGCAACATCTCTTTCACTGGCCCACTATGCATATTATGTAGTGGGATGCTTTTAAGGCCCAACATAGATTTCAAAACAAGGACCGCGCCACTTTCGACAGGCTGGTGAGTGCCATTCCGACGGAAATGCTTCACAAAATTAGCATTCATGGGCACAAACCCTAGTGGAAAGATTAGAAATGGTTTCCAAACACTCCTCTCAAGAGTTATAAGCCGCAGCATGGTTACGGGTGGCTTTCACCCCATTTTCCTATGATCAACAGTTTGAACCAGAGTTGGCTTCTTAATTCCTCTACTTATGTCTAGCAGAGGATATTTGATTCCACTTGGTCTACAAGTGTCAATCTGAAGCTGACTCACTTTTCTTGGTGTATTCTTTTCCAAGGCTTGCCTGTGGGTTCTCGACTTATACACTTGGGGGTCTAAGACCCATGTTTCCCTTTTTGTGGGCAACCTGAAAGCTTCAAGCATCTTTTTTGGTTTTTTCCTAGAGTTCAACAGCTGTGGACTTGGATTCATGAATTCTTTCACCCCTTTCGGCTGAAACCTTTTTCTTGGCATATGGTTCTGCTGGGAGATCTGCTTGGGATCCCTGCTAAGTTCTCCCAACTTTGGCACACTTTCAAGGTGGAAATCCTTTTCAACATCTAGAAAAATAGAAACTCTTGCATTTTTGCTCATTCTCAGATGGATATTAATGTTTATCTCTATGCTAAAGCAGTTATCAAGTGCAAGTTAACAAAGTTTCACTAGAGGTGGCTCACCTACAGGTCCTCTTGGACCACTGGGGCAATGCCACGTGCATTGTGGCTCGGGTTCCCGACTCACCCTCCTCCTCCCATGGTCAGTCACCCTCTCGGGGCATATGGCAGAGTGGCTCTGTGTGTCCCCGTTCCTAGCCTCCTTCTCAGCGAGATTCTCACCCTCCTTGGTGTGCTCGCTCTCAGCTATAGGTTGGTCTTCTAGTGGTGCTTCGGGGAGTGACGATGGCGGTTCTGGATGGCCCTCTAATACTCTACTTGCTTCTAGTTTTGGATGGCCTACCAGTGATAAAATCTTTTTGTGGCTGGCGCTTGCAATCTTGCCCCAACGCGAGGAAGAAGATAAAGATAAGGAAAAAGATGACGATGTTTGGGGTGCTCCTCCTGACGTCATTCCAGACCCCGTTAATGTATGGGGGAAAAATGGATGATAGAGACCCTCTTGGCTTTGCTGGCACTACTCTTGCCACTTAATGGCCTATTTGTTTTAATTTCTAATTCTTTTAGACTTCTAGGCTAGGCCCATGTGACTTGATTTTTTTATTCTGGGCGTTGCCCATGTGACTTTTGGGGTGTGCCTTTTTACCACCCATCCCTTTTTTGTGAATATGTACTCTTATCTTTAATTCAATATAGATAGCTGCCTATTTATCAAAAAAAATCAAAATCGCAAAGCATGTGAGTTTTTTTAAATATAACAAAAGCTTGTTATTTATACTTTGTTTTAATCATTTATTCATAGGCTATGAATAGGTACGTAATCAATGTGGGATTATAAACCAAATCTTACCTCTTCCACATGGAAAATAAAATCATTCCAAACATTACACATGAATGAAATGCAAACATCAAAGACAAATCCGAAAATGAAAACGAGAAAGATCGTTGATTTAAAAAAGTTGTGGGTCCGACCACCTAAGCAGTCAATGTTTAGTGTGCTGGTTAAACTCGGGAGGGCCTGGCCTCTTGTTCTAGTGGCTCCATAATTTTTTCAAATCAAGTGTGACACTTACACTTGAAACACATTTTCTCATGGAACAAAGCAGTCACGGTTGCCGTCGATTTAAAATCATCAACGGTTCAGGTTTACCATGAAAGTTGGTGAAATAGGAAAATTGTCTGCTAAACTTTGTTGTTGATTTAGTGTTCATCAACGATTCAGAAAATTCCCAATTTAGCACTAGGGGTTTGGCTAAGAGTTAAACTTTTTAAGACAAGTTATTGAGTATAAATTGGAATTAGAATTGATGGTCAAGCCAATCAAACAAACCTCAAGGGCTAATCAATAAAGATTTTATTATTATTGTTGTGTGTTTTTTAATGTGTTTTGTTAGTGATTTTTGTTGTAAGAATGGTTTGGTGTGGAAGAGTTGGAAGTTCACATATTTCTTTAATTGAAACCTTCATCTTCAATCACATCAAAGTGAATCCAATACAAGAGAAAAAAGTGTCATATTATATAAACAATTTTTATTTTCTATGAAAACAATTGAATTACATATATAATGATATATGTGGTATTTTTGAACAAGCATATTGCAATATAATGAACAAGCACACATCTAAAACAAGTTATCCTTCAATAAAACAATCACAAACAAGGAGATTTGACCTGTTGAAGTAACCCATGAGTTGAATCTAGTCCAATCATACTTCCAAAAGTTTGAAACTTGATGATAACATAATAAAAAAATATACCCTCAATATCAATTATACTCAAATGTATAAAATAAAACGTATATTATACTAAATAAGACAGTTCCTAACAGAGACAAGCGTATGAAGCTCTTCAATTTGTTGCCTGGCAACGAGATTATTGAACAAGAGGTTACTATTCTTTAAACCAATATTCTATAACATTCCAGCAATAGTGACCTGCCTGGCTTTCTTCTTCTACATAACCAATAACTAATAAAGCATCAATCTGGATGAAAGAAAACTTCATGAATTCGGTGTGGATCAGTATTTCTTACACAATCCGTGAAGGGCATAGCTCGCTCTTAATACCACTGCAGAGAAGACAATATAGAGAAAGAGGAAGAAAATATATTTCCAATGCTTTCTCAAATGCAATAAGTATAACTTCAGATTCTCTTGAAATGATCGTGGGCGGTGGAATGGAAATAGGTGCATATGGGTGGCCTCTCTTAACTGCGTAACCCATTTATCTGCCATTATCACAAGAACTCCAGTGAAAACAATGGCGGAAGTAACAAAAACAAGCCACCAATTTTGACAGATGAGGAGGTTGTTAGCCTTCAACTCTCCAAAGAGGGTGGGTACTGCTATTGCTATTTGGATTCCCACACAAAATCTAACATAGTCGTGCACAGAGAATTCCATGGCCGCTCTACCCACCGAGAACCTGATTTTTTTAATTTTTTAATTTTGTTCTGAGAACCTGATTTTGATTTTGTTATATAGCCTGTGAACGAGTTTGGAGGTAAACGTGAATCATTCGATGAACACTAAATCGACAGATGACAATCCTACCCTCCATAAATTTAAAGTAAAATGGTCTTTGTGGAGGGTGGGCAATCATCCGAGAAGATGCGGCAATCGTTCTCATGTAACAGTTTGGTTAGTCATCTATGAGAAGTAATCTTCCCAATTAACAATTTTAATTGTATGCCTAATATTTATATAGCTCGCGAACGAGTCTGGAGGTAAACGTGAACCATTCGATGAACACTAAATCGACGGACGACTATCCTACCCTCCATAAACTTAAAGTAAAATGGTCTTTGTGGAGGGCAGGTAGTCATCCAAGAAGATGTGGTAATCATTCTCAGTTAATACTTTGGTTAGTCATCTGAGAAGATGCGATAATCGTTCCCAGTTAACAATTTGGTTAGTCATCTGCGAGAAGCAATCTTCCCAGTTAACAGTTTGAATAGTTATTCGAAAATGATTGATGTGGTTTTTGATCTAAGGATAAAGACCACATTCAAGGTGAAACCTACTATTATCACGTATTCATCCTGGAACGATTGTGACATTCTTTCTATGGTAGTGTCATTTTTTCTACGCGAACGATTGTGGCATTCTCTCTATGGAGTGTACTTTTTTTCTAATTGGGAACAATTACCACATCAATCGTTCTCAGATGACTATTGAAACTGTTAACTAGAAATATTTCTTCTCACGGATGACTAGCCAAACTGTTAACTGAGAACGATTACCGCATCTTCTTGGATGACTGTCCGCCCTCCACAAAGACCATTTTACTTTAACTTTATGGAGGGTAGGATTGTTTTCTGTTGATTTAGTGTTCATTGAATGGTTTGCGTTTACCTCCAGATTCGTTCGTGGGCTATATAAAGATTAGGCATACAATTAATTTTTTTAGAAAATTGATTAGCAATAAAAGGGTAGATTTGGAATAGGCGGTCTGAGCATTGTCAAGCACATTAGTTTAAAAGATGTACTCCAAGCCCTCGGGAATGAATCCACACCATACATTGCCCAGAGCGGTGGATGCTTCCAAGATTACATGCGACATGCCCTTTTTACACTGAAGGCATTCCTTTTCGAGATCAACAACAAGACGATTGTAATGTTTCAAGCCGTTTTCGAGCACCACACATTCTTGCAAAAATTACTTGCCGTTTTCGAAGGAAGTTTCTTGATAAATGAATGGGTGTAGATACAAAGTAGTTTTTAATTTTTGATAATCGGCAAAATTACAACAAATTTTTCCAGCAAGGAAGAAATAATTTTAATTTTAGTTTTTTATTTTTAATAACTGGTAAAATTATTTTTTAGTGGGAGTAAAATAATTTGACAGGTTAAATTTGAAAGAAATGATAAGACAAACTTTTCAGAAGAAATAATTTTAGTTTTATTTTAACTTAGATGCCTAGGATCCAAGTATAGATATATTTTAGACAAATACAACAATATTATTATGTTGATATTTAATTAACTATTATGTAGATATCTTAAATATATTTATTTAAAAGAAATATATTATTGATGATAATATAAATTAGATATAGTAAACATATTACTTCCTCCATGTGCTCTGTTCTCGTTAATGGTGTTTTCGAAAGTTTTTTCTCTTGTGGTCGTGGTCTTAGACAAGGTGATCCCCTATCTCCCTACATGTTCATTATTGTTGTTGAGGTCCTTGGAAGGAATATTCAAAAACTTGTGGATTCTAATGCTCTAAAAGGAGTTAAATTTGCCTCGTCTCTTTTTCCTAACTCCCACCAACAATTTGTTGATGATACTCTCATTTTTGGGGAAGCCTCGGTGGGGGAAGCGAGTCTTTGGAAATAGGTTCTTAATGATTGTGTTGTTGTTTTTGGCCAATTTATCAAATATAAAAAAAGCAAGATATACTTCTTTAATAATGAAAAAAAAATCAAGGATATAGTTGTTAAAATATTGGGTTGTAAGGAAGCTACCTTACCTGATGCCTATCTTAGGTTGCCTTTGATATCCAAGAAGTTAAAAAATAATTACTAGAATCAACTAATTGAGAGAGTCCAAAACAAGTTGGTTGGATGGAAGGGGAAGCTTCTTAGCTTTCCTGGGAAGATCCAACTATTGAAAGCCTCCTTACAAAATATTCCTATATACTACTTATCTCTCTTCAAAATTCCTATCTTTATAGGGGAGAAGATAAAACAAATTTAGAGAAGTTTTTTCTAGTTTGGAACTAAAGAAAAAAATAGATTGTCCTTGGTCAGTTGGAAAAAACTGTGTACTCCTAAAAGGGCGGGTGGCTTGGGTATAAGGAGAATTACCTTGCTAAACAAATCCCTATCTACTAAAATTGGGTGGAATCTCCTTGAAGGCTCTAAAGACTGGGTGAATATTTTCCAAGACAAGTACTTGAAGAACATAAAACCTCGTTATTTTCTCTCTATGTCTAACCTGCCTAGTGGTTCAACTTTATGGAATCACCTTGTAAAAATAAAAAATGTGCTGAAACTAGGGGCAAGAAAGAGAATTGGGAATGGTAAAGATACTAACTTTTGGAAGGACCCATGGATTGAGACCTCCACCTTGTCTTCAATTGATGATCTGAATCCTCTCAAACAAAGCTTAATCAAAATTTGTGGCAAAAAGGTCTCAGACTATGTTAACTGGGAGATGGATGAACCTAACTGGAAGGAGCTCAAAATTCTATTAAGGAGGGATAATCTAAGAGGTTAGAGACAGATTAGTTGGGATCTAACCCTTCTAAGGCTGCAAAATAAAATTAGGGAAGCAAAGTGGTTTGATAGAGAAAGGGAAGATGAATGGCTTTAGAAGAGTAGCTCTTCAGGTTGTTTCTCAGTTAAAATGGCCTATGAGGAACCGGTTAAACATTTGGGTGACAGTAGAGACCATCTCTAGGATAAGGTGTGGTTAAAAACCTTGGTTCCAAAAATTAACTATTTTTGGTGGGCTGCTACTCATGGAAAAATTCTTACAATTGACAACTTGGTGAGAAGGGGTTTCCAATTGGTTAATAGATGCTCCCTCTCCAAGAAGGATGAGGATTCAATTATGCACATATTATTTCATTGCCAATTCTCCAGAGAGGTGTGGGCCTTCTTGTCGTTGTTGTCCATTGAACGGATGTTTCCTTAGTCTATGAAGTTGTTTATAGAAAGTTGGTCTAATTGTCCTTTCTCCCACAATGTCATTGTTGACCTCTTGAACCAAGCCCCTCCCTTTGTTACTTGAGGATTATGGAATGAAAGGAATAAAAAGATATTTAGGGAAGAGGAGAGAAGCAATAGGGAGGTCAACATGGCTATAAAACATAGATAAAGGAAAATTTGGAGGCTGGTAGATACAGTTTCTCCAAATTTTGGCCTAACTACAAAGAGATGAGGATAAAACAGAATTGGAGCTTAAGGAAGGATCTCACAAACCTCAACTAGACCAAGATGCTAACTAGAATGGATATTATGTGGAGTCCTCCTCAAAGATATTGGATAAAGTGTAACTTTGATGGGTGCTCTAAAGGCAACTCGGGAATAGCTGGAGAGGGGGTTTTTCTCAGAAACCACAAAGGAGAATGCATAGTGAGCTTCGATGTTAACATGGGTATTTGTTAAAATAGCGAAGCTAAGGCTATGACTAATTTTATAGGGGGCTTCATGACCCTTAAGGAGTATGGTTTTAAAAATGTTATTATGGAAGGGGATTCTAAGCTTATCGTGGATATCTTGAATGGGGTGGCTACACCACCATGGGAGCTAAAAAATATAATTGACAAGTGTCTGGCCATGAAATGTTATTTCACCAACTGCAGAGTGCAACATGTCTATAGAGAAGGCAACAAATATACTGATTGTGCGGTCAACGAGGCGTTGAGGTGTATGGGATGGACCCATTGGATTAATAATAACATGTCGAAGTCTTTAAGAGATATGATATTCAATAAAAAGTTTGAAAATGATTACAATTTACAAAGATGAAGTGTTGAAGTAACACGAAAATCATGGGAGACCTGAAGTGTTTAAAGGCTTGCAGATTAATGATGTTATTGAGGGTATGGTGTTGCATCTAATGATATCATATGGAGGTAAAATTAATATTTTTTTCCTTTTTGAGGCAATCAAGGATCACATGGAGATTTGTAAGTTGCAAAGGGTTGTCAATTTGAATCATGCCAATATGCCTAATTTCAGCATTCCTTGTATTTGTAAAGATTTGATCAGGAATGAAATTAATTGAGATGTATATTAATTTCAATAAAAATGATGAGATCGTGGTATTGAGAATTGTGTCGTTGGCTTTCCCTAAAAGAAACTTCTCGATATTTCATTTTTTATGGGCTTGTGTTATTTTGAGCAAGAGTGTTTTTTGCAACAAGGGCAGAGAGCCAAAGAAGTGGGTGGTTATGAGGAAGAGCTTGAAGCAATCTAAGAATTTATAGAATGTTAAAATGGGTGGCCCAAGGAAGCACTTTGAGTCTCCTAATTTCTAGGAACTTAAGAAGAATGTGGACTAATGGAGGCTTTTCAAAAATGCGGGCATAGTTCCATTTTTTGAATCTCTAAAGGGTTAAAATGAGAAATTAATAGCCAAGTTCACCAATTCATGGAGGAAAGGAATTGTTTCCATCAGGGCGGTTAAGTTTTTGGTTATGATGAGGTTCATAGTGGAGGCTACTGGATTACAAAATAAAGGGATTAAAGTGGCTAAGAAGAGTGGGGCTCACTATCAAAAGTTTGTGGATAAGTTTTTGCATGACGAGGAGAACCTAAAACGTTTTCAAAATGGGTAATGATAGGTTAGAAATTTTGCCTCCCTATGCTCTGGTTAGTTATTTGTCATGAGGTATTTTAATTTAGAAGGAAGATATATGTCAGTTCACACATATCATTTCCCTTTGCTCAATCATATTAGGCATGGAGAGAGAAGTAATTTACCCTTCTACTTATTGTCCTCCCTACAATTGAATATTGAGAAGGGTGCTAGTCCTCCTCTGCACCAAGGATTGATGTTAACCATGTATAAGCATGCTCTTACACTTAACCCTTGTGGTAACCCTTTGCAAGGAATAAATGATAATCTTGACCGCTTTTATGGCAATAATGAGGAACCCATGTTGATAAAATTCCTGTTGAGGCTCCTATTCCCTACCTGCCTCCCTTAGTTGCTGCTAGGAGGGTGCCAATTCTTGAAAAGAGCCCTTCCCCTACTACCAATTTCTTGAATCCTTCAACTCCCTCAGAAACATGCTGGTAAAGCCATTTTTGAAACTGAGCTCTTGAAGGCTACCCCGGAGAAGATAAAGCACTCTCCTCTTCTCCGGGAATTTTCCAAGGCGAATAAATTTAAAAGAGATATCAATTCTAGTGATGTCATTACTATTAATGAGGAGTTGAAAGAGGACACGCAGGGGAAAGAAAGTGGAGGAAGTGGTGGTAGAAGGTCAGCCCGCCTAGCTAAAGTTGCTTCTAAGGACAAGAAAGGTAAACAAAAAATCACTTTGTGTGAAGATGAAGACCTAGAAATTGAGGATTTGAAGCCTAGGAAGAAGATGATTATGAAGATATGGATTTTAAGGATTTTGCATATGATATGGGGGAAGAGGGATCAAATGAAGATAAGGAAGAGGATGAGGAGGAGAAAACTGAGATTGATGAGGATCAAAAGAATGATAATTTGACGGTTCAAGATGCAAGGAATATAGGCAAAGAGACTGACACAGAGGACTCTAGCATTGATTTTATGAAAAGTAGACTAACCTTTTTGCAAGTTCAGGTGGATGATATTGAGAAAGCCGTGGTTACACTAATGAAGGTACCTAATAGGCTGATGCGAAGGGCGATGATGGGTGTTTTTTCAAGACAAACTAAAATTTCTAGGAAGTTAAAATATCAAGGGAAGCCTGATGCTTTAAAGATGTTGGATGAGTTTGAGGGACTTGACTGGAGGGAGTACATCTTCCTCATTGGTGAATATGGGGACCTATTATAAAAATCCAAGTAATGACTTGTTGTTGTTGTTTTAATGGTTTCTATCCTATTTTTGTCTTTTTGCTTTCTAATCTTGGATTGCTATTTTATAATAGCCTTGTTATGGTTTAGGACTATCTGGTATACTCTTGATTTGATCAATGGCTTGCATAGTTTTAAGTATTCTAATAGAAACTTCTTGTTTTTAATTAATATTTGTTGGTCCATGGTTATGATGTTGAAAGATGGCCTGCAAGCCACACTAGTTGATGTTTCTTGATGCTGGATGGTGGTGCTATTTCCCACCTTGTTTTGGTTTTGTTCTATCTTTTGGTTGTTACCATGGGATCGGGTCCCTTTCCCTGCTTATCTAATAAAAAACATTCATGAATAATTTAAAAAAAATCCTTGCTCAACTTATCATCAAGCCATGGAAAACACTTTATGCATTGATTAGGTAGTTATTGAAAGTGATATGAAATCCTAAAATTTTCATGTTAAATTGATATAAATATAAACTCATGTTATCATTTCACAAAAGAAATATAATGATTCCAAATTATTAAATTCATACCATCAAAACTTTGAAGTGAATGCTCTTTCCTACCATTGACAAATGCAAGATAAAATAGAAATAACATGTATTTCCCACAACAAGATCCATGTTTATATTAAAAATTATATAAGCTTAGGAGGCATGGAACATTCCCTTGTAGAAATTATAATAGTCTCAAGCAAAACTTTCCTTAAATTTAGTGATAATTATTTATTGAGTTTTTCTCACACAAAATGAAAACCTAGGCTTCAACCTTTACCACATGCCCACTCCCCCAAATGGTAAATTTTGGTCCTTGTATACCCTAATGAAAATTAATAAATTTGTCAAAATTATGTCTCTAGATAATATTAACCTAATCCTAACAATCCTGATGATTCAACTTTTTCTCATGTGATTGACATTAAAAACTCTCCCACTCATAGGAATTTCATATTTAGGTGCAAGCTAATAAAGTTGCACTAGACATTTCCCACTTTCATACTCTTATTGAGCATCATGTATATTCTCCATGTATTTTTGTTTGTGTATCACCAGATTTCTTCAATAGGGATCCTCCACTTCTATGAGGGTATGGGCTTGGTCATAGCCATACTGATCATTCTCAACACTAGTCTCATGACTCTATTCATGACTCAGATGGCTATAATTAGCATAGAGTGTACATGGTTTGTACTACCTAAATACATGTGGTCATTCTATTGTTTCATAGCCTCATGGAATAAGGAGTGGCTAAATAGTAACAAGTTCCTTCAATTGAATCTTACCATTTCTCTCATTCATACTAATTCTTCTAAAATAAAAAAATAAAATGACAAAGAAAATGATGGTACCATTATGGGTTAGGTGCCAATTCATGATGACCATGACATCATGGATTATTCTAATGATCCAATTGATAGAGACCCACTACCTCCTCCCACTATAATAGTTAACAAATCTCCTACATCAACACTATTTGATAAGACACCCATGGAGATGTGGTTGAGAAAGAAGCCCTCATTGAGACATATTCAAGTATTAAATGGTTGCAAGGCATATGCATATGTGCTGAGATAAAAGAGGGAAAATTTGGAGAACAAGGCAGTAAAATGTATCCTCATCGCTTATGGTATTGGTGTGAAAGGGTACAATCTTTGTGATCTAGTGGAAAAAAATGTTGTATAGAAGAAGTTTTGTTTTTAGAGAGTTTAAATCTTCTTTCATTTCTTTGCAACTAGAGAAAGAAGAAAAGAAAGCGGATGTGGTTCATCTTCCTCCTACCCTTGAGAAAGAAGAATCAAAAACATTTTTTTGACCTAATGATGGGAGATATCTAGTAGCTATGAAATTTAAAAAGAAGATGAAGAACCTTAATTAGAACAACAGATGCAACAGAAAGACATGAACTTTGAGGACCGATGGACTCAATTGTAGAATGAAGTCCAAGAAATGAAGTCTTCCCTCAAGAGAGAATCAACAAACAAAGAATGAGCCAAAGAAATGTGGCTCGCAGAATTAAGAACCCTGCAAGGACAAATTTTGGCTACAAACAAAAGGATTACGGAACTCACACAGGATGTTGGTTCAAAGGATGTGGAGATAAATGCTTTGAAGAATCTCCCCTAACCCCTTGCTACCCCACCAGGCCTCCTTCAAGTAGCCCAACAGCTATATGTTTCATACTGGGAAAATATTAAGGCCTTCTACCTGACTCTCCAGCCGACGCTCCAATTCATGGCAGAGGAAAAAAGTTTAGGCAGGGAGGTTCATGGAGAAATTGAGCAGTTCCCACAATCCATTGCAAAGAAGGTTCTCAAGGAAAAAAATCATTGAATAAGCTAACATGGTCCCTGATGAAGACTTAGCAAGCACAAGGATCAGGGACTGAAAGGCCACTACCAAAACAACGAATAGGTTCATACACCACCATGCAGCCATCCTCCATGCTAGCGAGTGTGCTACCACACTGGATCGAACCATGAATAGCATGTGAGCAAGGTTATCCCAACTAACTCAAATGGGCTTACCTTCCCCATTTTTTTCAGATGAATCGGTGGCCACAGTGGAGCAGATTGCAATGAAGATTGAAGAGAAGCAACATGACACATCCACTTTTTAGAGCTTTAATCAGCCCCTTATTGTAGAAGATATTGAGGGTGTCATCCATTTGATATCTGAGCTGATCTTCCAACTCGAGTCCTAGGCCGATATATCCACGACACTGGCATACAAAGAAATGATCGATTTGCACAAAGCACAAGAGAATCTGTGTGACACATCAACACCATCCAAAGCCAACTGGATACCTTTGTAGACTGCTCTCTCCAAGTTTTGATTGTGTCGCCCCATGGATAGGACTTTGGTCTGTGAGCGCAAAATTTTGGGTTTCTCATTTCGTAGGCAAAACACCCCTGGTAGTCGCCAAAAGTTGTGGACATAAAATTCCTTGAGCTCCCTTTGGGTGGTTTTTATATTTGCTAAGTCCCGACCCCACCCCATCTATTTGAACATCATCGGGCCCCTTTTTAAGGAACTTCATCTGCTGTCGCTACGTGCCCACCAAGCGTTCTTCATAGAAATTTCTTCCTTCACTCTTCTAACAGCTCCTGTTATGCTTCCACATGTCAGAACCACACACACTTCAAGGATGCTTCCCTTTGCTTCCCTATCGAGCCTCGTCTGTGTGCCACATAACATCTATCCGTGTTCACTTTTTGGCGGACCCCACAGTCAGCACTGTTAGCAGAGGATACCTCCACGTGTCTTTACCGCACAGGTTTTCATCACCAGGAGGGAGGAATGAGCCACAGGCTCCAACCTGTCACCATGTGTCTCTTTTGGGACTTCATTGAGAATAAGGAAGGAGCGAGCAACGAGCCCCACCGAGATTGCCACGTATTCTAATTGCCTTTGTGGGTGAATGACACATGTCTGTACAAGGTTTTTTTGGGACCACTGCCATCATTCAGAGGGGATGCATCTATTTTGAAAGCGACCATGTTCCATGCTCAAAATATTTTATGTTACAACAAACAAGGTAAATCATTGCTCTGGGTATCATCGCTCATGATTCATAATCTTTTTTGTTATTGGCCCGCCAGGCGGTGGGATTTTTATCTATAAATACTGCTTCTTCTTCTTCTGAAGGAGTTCATAACTTGCAGAAAAAATAGTGAAAGACACCAAGCCTTTTGTATTATTTTAGATTATTGTATAAGAACTTACAGACTGTGCCATTGTTCAGCCATTCTATTTCTTAGCTATTTGATAAAGCATTATACTATGTCATTATTGTACTAGGTAGTTTATTTTTTTGAACTTCTATAATTTCAATATAATTTTTCTAATTCGGACCATGTCTTATACTCTTCTTTTCAGTAAATGTGCATGGGAATTATTTTATGTTATTTGATAAATTACTCAGGCTTTCATCTATGATTTTTGTTATTCTGGGACATAGCAGATTGTTGAATGACCCTTAAATCATATCTAATAGATAGGTTTATCGTGCCCATATCTATTTCTTGGCACATCACCTTAGGTTAGATTTCATTTTACATTCATTTCCTTCTACCCTTTTCAACACCCCAAGTACAAAAGAAGCTAGCTTCTTTAAAAATCCAGAGGTCACTTAGTTTAGCACAATTGGTCCCCCCATTAACTGAGTTTCCCATAAAGGTTGTTACCTTGCCAATTTCTGGCATCAACAAGATAAACACCTAAATATGCATATTCTTGTTGCTATAAATGCTAACTAAACTAAAACTTATTTATCCATGTAGAAAACTAATAAGAAAGATTGATAGAACACCCTTGATTGGTTTATAATCAATATGAACTCTAAAATGTAAAGGAGAATAATAACTAATACATGAATCTCATCATGTGAAAATGTAATAGTTGGCATAGAAAAGATGTATCAACATTATAATCCTCATTAACCATACCAATAATTTTTTTAAAAAAATTATATAAATGAATATGCTCTAACACATTAAAATCTGATTGTACCTAGTGAACCTTGTACCTCAAAAAAATCCACATTATTAAACTAATTACGTATTCAAAAAGGATATATGTAAGTTTAAAAATTCTGATTTGGAGGTTGCTCTTTCATTAAATTTGTCAAAATGTATCATATTATTATGAATGAGATCTTGAATCTTATGCCTCAATGCAACACAACTTTGTGTAGTGTGGCCATTAACTGTAAAAAAATGTAAAAATGTACTTTCATCAAAACCTTTAGGCACAAACATTGAAGTATCCAATGGGACCATATACGAGGAAGAATAATTGTATTAGTATCATCTAAATTTTTTAACACATGCAAAGGTTCCTAAAATGTAGTAAAATTTATTTTACTTTGAGGCTTTCAAGTAATAACATTAGAAGTTTATACAAGTATATTAAATAAACATATTAATCATTTGACCTCTTTCTTGTTTTTCATGACCCTTTTCAAAACCATTTTTCTCCTGGAACTTTGAAGGGCGAGATGATAAGAGAATACCATGAGAATATTTATATTTTAGTGCATTAGACTCAAGTAATTTCAATTCAATAATCCTGATGTTTGTGTTGTAAAAGGCATGTCATACACCTTACATAGTAATAATATTATTATTCTGTAGTACATGTTTAAATGTGTGCACCACACTAGGATATGCAATATTGGGGGCATTTGTAATTTGTATGGGACATAGGAATACATTTGATGTGGGAAAAACATTAGGGATCATGGTTTGGTGATCATATGGTCTCATGCTTTTATGTAATACCATTGTGGTTTTTTGTAAGATTGGTCTATATAAGCAAGAATATGGGCTAGTGGTATGGATTTTCTCATTATTGAGAGAATCTTGGTGTATGCAACTAGAGGCTAAGTAGTGAGTAGTTTCTTGTTGAGATATCTTATTATGAGCATGAAATGGGATATGTGGATCTTATATGTTGTTGGGTCAATCTCATGAGTAGTGCAATTGAGTTGCTCATTATTGTTGATTTTTTTTGTATGGAGATCTCTAGTAATATATTATTACCATTTTATTAATATAACAACAAATTTATGATATACTTTGGAAGCTAGGTTTTTGGATGACCAGGGTTTTCCTAGGATATATCTAACTTATCATCTTTTATGTGCTTTGTTATTCTTTTATGTATTTTATGTTTTTCATCATATTTAACATAGTTTCTATTGGAAAGGTTATGTAAGAATCATCAAAATTATTATAACTCTAAAATTTGGCCCTATAAGTACTATTTTTTACACTTTTGTACATGGGTCATCACTCTAAGTCCAATGGTGATAAATGGTATTTGAAGTGACATTATGATTCAAAATTAATAATTAATAGTGATGCTTGGAGGGCCCACTTAGTTATTTTTTGTTCCTTTGCATGTGTTTACTTATGTTTATTTGTTTATTTTCTAGTTTCAATCTTGTTTTTCCTTCAAAATATCACATTTCATCTATTATAACATAATCATCAATAACATCCAAATTATACTTGCATTGCTACTATGTTGATTATGCAGTCACCATGATGGCCTCATAATTGCACAATAATTTGAAATTGTTATTGATGGTATTGTAACCACTACAATGGTTTAAATTGATCCTTTGTAAAAGCTTGTAATTTTGATATGACAAAAACATATGAATTTAAAATGTTTGAACACCTTGCCTTTGAATTTACCCTAACTAGTGGATTTCATTTTGATCCCACACCTCTAAAATTTTTGCACAACCTAACACATTCTAAACCACATTTTGAGAGATGTTGATGAGATAGGGATGACTCCCACTAAGAAAATTCCATTTTTGTCTAGCTCAACCATAGTAGATATTTGCAATTTCTACCTTATAGTAGATATTGTGTCTATTATTCTAGAAAATTACTTTCCTTTTTCCAATTCAATAACCCAATTGAACAAGTTACAAATTTTTATTCTACTATTCCCAACCTAACATAGTCATATTCTTCTTTAGCATTTTATCCCATATTTTTTCCTTCTCTAGTCATCCTTCATCAACTAGATACAAAAAGGATAATTTAGTGGCATAGCTTGAGGAAAAATCTCATTGGATTTTTTATATTTTCTACTTGAAAGTTGCTCTTGGTCTTCAACATTCATCTGTAAGTTAGGATTTTTATTTGCTTGAATTAGTTTATTTTATTTTTCTTAGTTATTATCATATTTCTAGTTTAGAGCATTGGTAGATTATTTCAATATTTAGATAACTAATTAATTTAGATTAGTTAGTTTTACTTGCATTTTTAGTATTTCATTTAATGCAAACAATTATTCAACAAACTTTTCTCTTTTGTTACCAAAATAAAAAATGACCAAAGGGGACTCTACACATCCCTTATTACTAGAACATAACATTTTAGCCTCATTCATCCTCTTCAAAATTTGTAAATTAATATAACATAAAATTTTGGGCAAGCTTCCCTATAGAGGTCATTAAACATCACATTATGCATTCCAAGGTTCTAATCAATCCACTTAAACATTGATCTATCACACTAGATAGCCTATTGTTGGTTATAGTATATTGTTGAATGCAAGACATTGAAAAACACTATTATGGCCTTCAAGATTTATCATTCATGCTATCCTAATTGTATTTAACAAAAATCGCCAAATAACTCATTTATATTCTCTCAAGGCTCATCATCCTATTTGTCATCCATAATTGTGGTATCCATCAAAAGTTTACTTCTTGTTTTCTTTGCATGTGATGGGAAATCCATATATAAGTATTATCATATTCAATCAAACAAGAAAATATTTCCCAACTATACACTATACTAAATAATAGTTTTATATTTAAAAATTGCAAATAAATTATTAAAACCAATTAAATCAATCAATCCACCAAGTGAAATTTCTCACTCATATAGAGTCTTTTTGAGAGTACCTATTTTAGGGTTTCTCCAATGTTTCATTTAATTGTTGAACTTGAGTCTCCCTTTTTGAGATATCAAGTGATCTTTGGAATCTTTCTCTAGCATGACCTCAAGAAGTTGTGAATGTTATTTTTGTTGCTGTGTGCCTATTTTGATGTACATAATTGGTGAATCCAAAGTGAATTGTAGCTACCTTTTGATCTTCCATTCATAGATTACCAATCCATACCTAGAGATATCACCCCTACTTATTTTGAAAAAATTGCCTTGAAACCACATTGTTAACCAACCAATCAAATACATTGTTCAAATATAATAACATAAATGTGATATCCCTAATACCTCACAATTTAGGTTTAGATATATACCTAGAATTTCTTAGAGAACCCTTCAATCATGCAATTTTTTTTTTGACATTTAAAGAGGAAGGGGATCATGTCAATCATGTTAAAGAATACATGATGGATGTTCACAATTTCATCAACTACAATAACTTAGTGAATAAAATATTTTTGAAGAACATCAAGGGATTCACCTTGGATTGGTATTATGAATTACCTAAAGCATCCATTCACACATTATAATAGTTAACAAGTGAATTTATTAAATATGTTTTGTAAAAAATCATCATATTAAAGAGTTTCATTATAGGTGATAGAATCCCATTGAATTAGTTTCCTACTTCATCACTTAATAGAAGTTCGTTTATACTTCACCTTGTAATCCTCACACGGATATGAAATAATTTTGTGATTTATTTCTAAATTCACTAAATACAAACGTTCATCAATAATTTCAAAAATTTCCTTGCTCAACTTATCATCAAGCCATGGACAACACGTTATGCATTGATTAGGTAGTTATTGAAAGTGATACGAAATCCTAAAATGTTCATGTTAAATTGATACAAATATAAACTCATGTTATCATTCGACAAAAGAAATATAATGTTTCTAAATTATTAAATTCATACCATCAAAACTTTGAAGTGAATGATCTTTCCTACCATTAACAAAGGCAAGATAAAATAAAAATAACATGCCTCTCCCACAACAAGATCCATGTTTATATTAGAAATTATATAAGCTTAGGGGGCATGAAGCATTTCGTTGTAGATATTATAATAGTCTCAACCAAAACCTTCTTTAAATTTAGTGATAATTATTTGTTGAGTTTTTCTCTCACACAAAATGAAAACCTAGGATTCAACCTTTACCACATGTCCACTCCCCCAAATGGGATATTTTGGTGCTTGTATAGGCTAATGTAAATGAATAAATTTATAAAAATTATGGGTCTAGGTAATATTAGCCTAATCCTAATGAGCCTTATGATTCAAATTTTTCTCATGTGATTGACCTTCTTAAAATCTATCACTCATAGGAATCTCATATTTAGGTGTAAGCTAATAAAGTTGCACTAGGCATTTCCCATTTTCATACTCCTATTGAGCATCGAGTAAATTCTCCATGTATTTTTGTTTGAGTATCACCATATTTCTTCAATAGGGATTCTCCACTTCTATGAGGGTATGGGATTGGTCATAGCCATAATGATCATTCTCAACACTAGTCTCATGACTCTATTCATGACTCAGATGGCTATACTTATCATAGAGTGTACATGGTTTGTACCTAAATACATGTGGTCATTCTATTGTTTCAGAGCCTCATGGAATAAGGGGTGGCTAAATAGTAACTAGTTCCTTCAATTGACTCTTACCATTTCTCTCATTTGTATTAATTCTTCTAATGTAAAAGAGGAAAAGACAAAGAAAATGATGGTACCATTATGGGTTAGGATCCAATCCATGACGACCATGACATCATGGATAATTTTGATGATCCAATTGATAGCGACCCACTACCTCCTCCCACTATAATAGTTAACAAATCTCCTACACCAACACTATTTGATAAGACACCCATGGAGGTGTGGTCGAGCAAGAAGCCCTCATTGAGACATCTTCAAGTATTTGGTTCCAAGGCATATGCACATGTGTTGAGAGAAAAGAGGAAAAAGTTGGAGAAAAAAGCAGTAAAATGTATCTTCATCGGTTATGGTATTAGTGTGAAAAGGTGCAAGCTTTATGATCCAGTGGCAAAACAATATTGTATAGAAGAAAGTGTTGTTTTTAGAGGGTTGAAATATTCTTTTGCTGATTTAAAACTAGAGAAAGAAGGAAAGAAAGAGGATATGGTTCATCTTCCTCCTACCCTTGAGAAAGAAGAACTGAATTTTTTTTGTTGGACCTAATGATGGGAGATATCTAGCAAGCTATGACATTTCAAAATAAGATGAAGAACCTCAAATTCAACCTTTGAGGAGGTCTAAGTGAGTTGGGAAACAACAAAAAAGGTTTGGTTATTCGTTATTGGATTCTAGTTATATTTTTGCTTTGATTGCTAACCTAGTATGAGTGATGTAGATTCCTACATAAAAGCCATGAATGAAGAGATGGATGCTTTGAAGAAAAATAACACATGGGATTTTGTATATTTTCCTGAAGGATGAAAATTTGTTGGTTGTAAATGGGTGTTCAAGAAAAAATATGGTCTTGATGGTAGTGTTGAGAAGCATAGAGAACGATTGGTCACAAAGGGGTATTCACAAGTGGAGGGAATTGATTATGGTGAAATATTCTCTCCTATAGAAAATTTGGCATCTATTCTTTTCCTATTGTTACTTGGTGTAACCTATGAATTATAAGTTTGGTAGATGGATATGAAGACAAATTTCCTTCATGGTGATTTCGAGGAGGAAATTTGTATGTCACAACTAGAGCATTTTGTGGTAAAAGGTAAAGAAAATTTGGTTTACATGTTGAAGAAATATTTGTATGGTTTGGAATAGTCTCCTAGGATGTGGTACCAAATGTTTGACATATTTATGTTGAATTTGGGATTTAAAAGGTCTAAATCTAATCATTGTATCTACTTTAAGACTAATAATGGTCACACTCTCATTATTCACTATATGCGGATGATATGTTATTTTTGGGAACAATAAAACTTTGATTTCTGACTTGAAGTATTATTTGTCAGCATATTTTGAAATGAAAGATTTAGGTGAAGTTAGGTACATTCTGGGAATGGATATCAGAAGAGATAGAGCTAGAAAAGACTTTGGTTAAGTCAAAGAAAGTGCATGAACTCAATGTTGGAGAGATTCAACATGACAACTTGCAAACCATTGGTTCTTCTTGTTATGCTAGGGGAAAAGTTATCTATCTAGGATTGTCTAAAATATCCTATTGATATGGAGGAAATGAGTAAAGTTCCTTATGATAGTGTTGTTGGTAGTTTGATGTATGTCATGGTATATATTAGGCTAGACATTGCCTAAGAAGTGGGAGTTCATAGTCAATTTATGGCTAATCTTGGAGAGGTATGATGGGATACAATTAAGTGGGTGTTTAGATATTTGAGGGGTACTTCTAAGTATTCCTTATGCTTTCATGATTATCCTACTATACCTCGACATTCAATTTGTATTTGTGGATACATAGATTTTGATTGGGCATGTGACATTAATAGAAAAAGATCCACTAGTGGATATATTTTTCACAATGTTTGGTGGTGGTATCAATTGGACAAGTAAGCAACAAGTTATAGTCATTTTGTCTATGATATAAGAAGACTATATGACAGTTACTCATGATTTTAAAGAATCCATTTGGCTAATAAGGTTGTGTTTTGATGTTGGGCTTGATGCAGGGATGATTACCATCTATTGTGATAGCTAGAGTTCCATTTTATTAGCAAATAATCCTACTTTCCATGCCAATAAAAAATACATTAGTGTTCAATTCCATTTTTTTGTGACATGGTGGAAGATGGGAAGGTGAAGTTGGAGAAACTTGACACTTAGATGAATGTTGTGAATGCATTGACAAAGCTTGTGATAATAGAGAAGTTCAGATGGTGTTATGATTATATGAGCCTCTTAGGTCCTAGCATTTAAATCATGTTCAAGTTGGTTCTAGTAAGGCATTCGAAAAGGGATAATGTTGGGAATTAAGGTGTCTCAACCTTAGTATTTCCTAGCATTATTTTAATTAATATTTTATTTATTTGTGCCTGTGCTATATTTTCTTTTTCATCTTGTTATGTCATCTAGTGTGACTTGGTGTGGTGAGTTGTCATCATGCTAGTAAGTGACATGGGAGGTGGCAAGGATACTTCTTTCCCCAAATGGGAAAGTAGCCATCCCACTTCGTGGTAGAGAATATCTACCATGTGTCAACATATTATAATAATTGTATGACAAATTCCTATGACAAGTTATGACGTGTAAGAACTAGATTCTATGACAGGTTGGACAATTGTTGGAAGGCATTTGTACATGGGGAATCTAGGCACCCAAGTTGGGTTATGGTAGGTTGTAAGGGAATCATATATTATTAGTCAGTTATGGCAGGTTCTCTTACAATTATAAGTGTTCTTAGTTATGAAAAATTCTATAATAGTTGTAAGGTGTTTAAGAGCATCTATCATACCTATTTTGAGTAAAAAGGGGTGCCCAAGTTTGGAGGTTTGAATGAGGAGTCAAATAATCTTGTACAAGTGTCATTTTCAGGCTCGGAGGTGGTGGGAGAATGTAGTAAATGGATTTGGATGCCCATCTCTTGTAGCTTCCTTCAGAAGTTATCTTCATACTCTTATTCTCTATATATTTGATATCTTGGATTGGATTTTATATGTTGTATTTGTAGGTATCTTTACGCTGTCAGAAGAGATCCAAAATCAACACAGTATATTCCTAGAAGAAGAATTTATTTGCAAGATTATAAATATTGTTTCATTCATAATACAATGAGTAGGCTTTTGGAGTGTGGGGTTTTTTTCTCCCGAAATGGTTTTCCCCACACATATCTTTTGTTGTGGGTTTTTTATATTTGCATGTGTGTTAGATTATCTTCATTGTATTGTGTATCTCATTATTGTAACTAGTTAAAATAAAATAAATTGTACAACTATCCTCATTAGATTGGCGTAGGAAGTGTGTTTTGTGTACCTTGCTTCCTTTTATCCATAATAGGTGCACCTTGTGTAAACATATCATTAGATAAAGCATTTTGAAATTTATGTAAGTTTTCTTTCAAAGTTTGAATATGTTCAAAACCAACCCTTAGAGTAGTGTCGTGATCAATATTGCTTCTCAAAGAGGGAGATGAGACAATTGATGAAGCAAAATTTGCAACAATATAATGAGGAGAATTAGGATAATTAGGCATTCCTATTGTGAATTTATCTTTACAAAAATCCAACGTACTCTAGATAGGTGTGTGCAAAGGTTTAGAGTGTGACATTTGATAGATTTTGATACTTCTTACTATGCCACCTGAAGATATAGATTGAGTCGTAAAACTCATAAGAGTATTACAGCACACAATCTGAGTATAATGCAAATGAGAAGGAGTATGTTTGAACTATTTTCAATGTTTTTGTTGTAAATGCAAAAAACAAAAAATTAAGAAGAGTTATTCAAAATGTTGGGTTCACAAAAATGTAATATAAAAATTTGATTCTAGCAAAGGAAATGAAATCTTTCTTGAGAACCAAATTCTTATATTAGCATTAGGATGAATAAGACAATTTTCTTTATAGTCTGATAAATCCTTTTACAATGATTATAACTGGAAGATGAAATTTAAATATTATAATATTAATATAATATATCCAATTACAAAGGACTATCCAAAATATCTATTTATGTAACAAAAAATAAAACTAAGTGACAACATAAATGGAAAGTACAAGTTATGAAGATGCTTTTGTGACTTTTTTTGAGACTCAAACATAGACACCAACACGTAGCATGGACATCCTCGTAGCATTTTGTTGTCCTGCACAAATGAAGAACTAAAATAACATAATGTTTTGTTATCTACATATGCACAGATAGGAAAAATATATCATGAGACTACTACATGAAAATGACAAGAATGAAAGAAAGTAAACTATAAAATTCCAATGATAAAATTTAAATAGAAAAAAATAGAATGCAAGGCATATCACCAAGGATATGTGTCTTCTACTAACCAGAAACTTGCGTACATAGAAAGGAGGAAAAATGTTTGGGTTAGTTGTTTAGGGGTTTTCCCTAGTCAACCCAATTTTAGTGTTTCAACCTCCATAGACATCCAAGATTGATTTGATAAAAAAGATATTGATAAATATTTGTTGAAATGAGATATAATACTAATAATTTAGATAACAGACTAAATATATTATGCTAACACCAAATGTATCTAGTTGCTAGCATAGAAAGTTTTTAACAATGAGAAGTAGACAACAACCTAAGATATTCCTCACCAAGAAATCGTGAACAACCTCCAAAATAGATTTTAGAGCTACAACATTGGTGTCTTACTCAATCCCATCATGAAGAAATGACATGCAAGGTGCCAAGAGAGTGTTATTCCTTCAAGAGTCTGAAATGCTTCAAAATTTACAAAGCCAAAGACTAGAACATAGTGTGGGTGTTTGAGAGAGAGAATGAGGGAAAATATTCTTTCTACAAAATAAAAAGTTACGACTTTTATACCAAACATGACTGTCCCATAGGGACGTTACATTTGAAAGATTCTTGAGAATGTAACGCTCCAACGACCACTCAAGTCATGAATTTTCACGAGACTCTAGCGTGGCATGCAAACGTCTACATGTAACACTCCCACCTAAGAAAAATTGACTCAAAAACCCAAGATCGTCATAATTTTTCTACAAAGGAGATATTTTGGTGTCAAAATTTTATATTCAAACTATTTTTATATATAATGAGCTAAAAGGGGGGACATTACGTAGTGTGAAATTATAGGGAATGTAATTTCTTACACTAAAAATTCTAAAACATCAAGATCTTGACATACACTCTATGTGAACAAGCATGTAACCACACATCCCATGTCACGCTTCAAATTGTCACATGTGCGACCTACAAGAGATGCTTGTGCACTCAAGCCAACCTTAGAAAACTACACATGTGCTTTATTTTATAGACATAAGCTTGCACAAAACCACCAAGTGGTATTACATGAAACCATGTGACTAATACCATGAGTTACAAAACCATTTCCCCCCATTTGCTTTTTGGTACTAAGTTTTTCCAATATTAAATATTTTTCCAAATGTGCAAACCCACATTAAATATTTATCCCAATGTTACACACAACACATAAAGTGGCCCCAAGAATGTTAAACCCATGTGATGCACACATCCCTACATCCCCTAGGTACACCAAAATTAATATAATTACATTATAGCATTATGCAAGGTGTGCAACACACATATTCTTAAATAATGAGACCTATGAAGGTTCTTACACAACTATGATTTTCCTTTCTTCAAGACTATTATCTAATGTCACGCTATGGTGTTATAACATGAAATTTTATTCTCTGTAAAATGGTGTTATACAACTACTGTGTTGATGCAAACAAAAAACTTTCTAAGAGGCAATTTGAAGGTTACCCCTATAGATTCACTACCCATTTTGTCTATCAGTCTATCATTTTTCATTCTTATTTCCCTAGTCTAATTTTTATTATGTTTCATGTATTCTAAGATTAGGTTAGTACATTGCATTGCCACGAAGAAACCTACTACTTAAAGGAGTATGTTGTTGACAACCTTTTCAGAAATGGGAACCTTTTCTATTCCTCCACTCATCCCTAGAAGTCTAGTATTTACATGCCCTGATTTTGTATCCCCTATTTCTAATAATGTAGTCTCGAGGACCAAAAAAAATTCATACCCCAATTATTTATATTTCATAATTTTTAAGATAGTATTACAAACGGAGTAGACTATACTCTTCAAAACAATATGGAAAGGATCGTGAATATTTTATACTTTGGTAGGAACTAATAAGAGGAGCAAATATTCATAGAACAAGAATATTCATTCTCTTATAACAACACTTTTCTTCTTTTCAAGTAAGAATGCAAAGGATGAATGGAAAGAATAATTTGAGTACCTTTGAATCGAGAAATATTCTCTAAGTGCTCCTTTTTGAAAATTCCTCATTGAACTGGATCTTATATTGTGAAACCTTCTTGCAATATTGCTTAATCTCAAAATTTGTTTTACTCTATAAATCCTCCTATTTACCTTATAAACCTTAGTTTTGGAGTTTCACCCACATTTAATGACTCACTTTTGACATCATCAATGGTGCTTTTAATAGGCGGCCTTTATTTCTTAATTCATGAAAACTCTCTTCTTTCTATCCAACTCAAATGTGTCTTCAATGAAATCCCCTTTCCTTTTATCACCTATTAGATGTTAGTTAGGAAACCTTGCCAACTCCCACTTATGGTTTCAGAACCAGATTCATTTATAAACACACAAGATTTTCCTTTCAAAATATGCATGGTTCAAAGTGTCTTTTGGCCTCCAATAATGGTTTCAAAACCAATATAAATTTCCAATGTTATGGCCACAAAATCTTTTCTCTTTCTTTGGAAGTTATGAATAATAGATCAGGCTCCAACGAGGTTTCAAAATCCTTGTCGAGAGTTGATAAAGGTTTTGAAACCATTGCAATTCTTTGATGCCGCCTTGAAAAATGTTTTCTTTCACATTCAAAAGAGTTAGAGAAACTTTTTCGACAACCATCCACAAATTCTAGAATCTAAACAAAACTTCAACATAAATTTTAGAAGGGGGTGTCAAACTCTAACAAGGTTGTGAGAACCTTGTTGGGAGTCAACAAGGTTATGAAAGCCTCTTTGGGAGCTGATAAGAATTTTAGAACCCAAGGAAACCTCTAATGGATAAATCTTTAACTTTTACAAGTTCTTTTTTAAATGAAAGGTTAGAGAACTGACTTCAGATCCTGACAAGGTTATGAGAACCTTGTTAGGACCCAACACAACTTTTGAAACCTTTTAATTTTTTATAACAATTATAGCACTTGCATGATTTTCTTAAATTTTTCTAAGGGAGACATATGACTAGAGGATGAGCAAATTAAAATGGCAACAAATGACCAGGACTAAGGCACAACTGAAAAATGAGGGCAACAAGAAGCAAGTAGAATATTATGCATTAGTACAAACTAAGTCCTCGACTTTGGGGGATTTAAGCATCTAGAAGGTGACAATAGAATGAGTGGATCCTAAAAAGATGTAATTGTTGAGTCAAATTTGATCTAGGTTTTAGAGAAATGGATAAAATGATTAATGAAAAATGAAATAAAAACATAAATGGCATATAGGGAGATGGTAAGAGATTAAGAGAAAGAGACATTGAGATCTAGATGACAATTGAGGAAAGTAAGGGGGTGAACCTTAATGAAGAGAGGAGACTTAAATAAACAGGAAATATGATGAGCATTCTCACAAAAGGGTTGAGAAGGCAAGGGAAGTCTCATTAGAGTGTGTCTAGAAATTTTGAAATAGAGGATTCATCAAATAAAATGATACCCATGAATATTGTAGAACAAGAAAAAAGTATAACCCTAATAAGAGAGGCTAAAGGAAACTTGTCGAGGATGGAAGAACTATTGAAAGAATATAAAGAATTAATTAAGTTAGACATAGAAGAGATTGGAAGCAAGAGTGCTCGGTCATGGCTTGGAAGCAGTAATGCTCAACCAAATTGTGAATTTCTAACAAACGAGGTAGTTTTTATTCAAGATTGGACACATCTTAAGGCCATAATTACAAAATGGTTTGAGAAATTGCTAACCCCTATTTCTCATTTGAAACCTCTAAATTTTAGTGCAAAATATTTTGATGATGTGGTAAGTAGGATTGTGGTCTATAGAAGGATGGGATGATAAGAAACTTAAACTTCTAAAAAAAAAGGAAAGTGAAGTAATTAAGAATTTAAATCAAATTTTCAATTACCACATGTACTTTGCCAACAATTACCATAACCAAGCTCCTTGTCCTTTACATTTAGTTTCATAAATATCATATCTAGTATTCATTCACAACTAATATTAATTAATCTAAGTTGATTAATTCTTCATTTGTATGCAACTTTTTAATTAGCATAGATTAACATTAGGAAAAATATGTTTTTAATTACAATATCTCTTACCCAACCTTTTAAAACTCTAATTGTGAACAACAGATAACATAGTACTCAAGAGAACAAGGAAATTGTCCATAAAGAATATAACAAAATAATAATTATGATGACATTATTTCAAATGTAGATGTTTGTTTATCCATTAATATTAGTGATTTCATCTATTAATGACATGAAAATCATAATTTTAATGTTTATTATGTTATTTATATCCTTTTTAAACAATCTATTATCACCTAAACTAAACATAGTTAGAAAACCATATAACATCAAGCTTATAGAAGTTCAAAATCTTCTTAAATTTTTTTTAAAAAACAACTACTTATAAATGCACCCTTAAGCCAAGCACAACACCCTTTTGATGTTATCCCACTAAACCTGAGTTAAAATCTCTATTAAAATTGAACTACAAAGCTTTTCCATTCACCTTTGGGCTTATATATATATATATATATATATATATATATATATATATCACCTTTAGGGCTGTTTCATTTCTTACAAATATAAAATGTGAAGTCAAACCATGTTGAATGAATGCGTATATATAATTTTCTAGACCATTGATTCCCTCCTGTCAATTTCATGTATAAAGTTAATAAGAAAATAAATTATTTTAATCTATACAAAATCTTGGCACCGGTTGAGTGGTGATCTCAATTGAACAAGGTCGCTTGAAGCCACGCAACAGATCACAAAGAATAATTTAGAAGACAGAGACAAAGATGTGGACATGTGATAAGGTTAACGCAGAGAAGCCAATAATTGAGAAATTTCAAATATCTTCCATGGTATTCCCAATCTAATTAATGTTATTTGTGTGACTTTAAAATATGACACATGTTTATAAAAAGATTTGACGTATAAATAATGGAATTGTATATGCTGACAACTTTCATAATTTATCGTTAGTATAAAAAAAAATTATTGACTTATGGAATTGTATATGCTGACATTTTTTATAATTTATCATTAAGAAAAAAATTATCTTCTGTCATCTGATTAACAAATGGTGCCTGCCCATTTGATTCTCTCAGTTGAATAAGATAAGATGTCAAAAAACAATTAAATAATTCAAGTATCGTATAATGATTGGGTGCCTTGTTTTCCAAGGATGGCATCTCAGTTGATAGAGGAAGCCCCACAGAATTTGAATGTAAACTGTTCATAAATTATGAGATATGTTCTAAATTCTTGAAGTGTATAATTATGTAAAAATTGATATTAAATGAAGAATTCGGGAGGAACTAAGGCATATATTTGATTTTCTTACAAATTCAAAAATTCCCAAATGTTGGGCTGCTCATGTTGAACTATTGGACTGTAGAGCAAACAGGGAAAATAAGACTTGAATGCAAAACTATACACTGTAAATGAATGGGTTTTATCAATGAACATACAACTTGCTGCGGGTTCAGAAGTAAATCAAAACACTAAAGAGTACTCCATTAATGAACAAGAACAATTTCTGGACTGCTTTTTGTCAAATAAAAAGAAAAACACCAAGGATAAAAATATGTTAAGAACTTGTATACATCCTAAAGAATGAATGGGTTTGGGTATCTTATCCTCTTTGCTATGAAATGAAGAAAAAATGCTAGGATACCATCAGATCAAGTTCCCTGTGAAATTGATCACTATCTACATCTCATTCTCAACTGAAATAAATAGTAAGTTTTCCCTACATGTTAAAAAAGCATTGAAGCTTAGGGACCATCCATTACATTTACATAGCATGGCTGTTATTGCAAAATTCCTGCAACAAAACAAATTTCCCTGGAATGTGAATCACTCGCAGGAACAAAAATAGTTTATAGACAGTGCATCATAAGAAGACAACATTGATCTTTCTTACAGAAAAAGAGACTAAATACACTGAAATCCACCTCGTCTGAGAGGCAAGATTCTCAAAATGGATGCATAGAAGCAGAAGTTGCATTATTCAGACACACAAATACTGTACATAAGGTGCAAAATTTCATGATATCATGGCTTAGCATTACTGATCTTGGCCAGTTCTCTTTTAAAGACTGTCAATGACGTAATTTGCAAACAACCAAATCACCAGCTCCACAGTTCTTTGATGCTCTGGCTCGAAATATTTGTCCCAACCGTCCCGCAAGATAGTCAAAAGTGTCCATCAAATTTGAGACTATTTGAGTTGTGAAAAAGCCAATACAAGCATCAATAGGAGTCAAAATGTAGTCCTTGAAGCTTGAAAACAACAGTCCATTGTTTGAGAATACTGGCAAACACCTGACAAAAAAATCATCATCATTGTTGCTCTCAGTTACCATTGGCTGAAGATAGGCAAGGGCTGCATGTTTAACTAAATTGTTTCTTATGGGTATATTTGTACACCAATTAGGTTCCCTGCGAGGAGATGATAAATTTGTCGGAGAACAAGGAATGATATCCCGCAGACTAGTATATTTAAGCTTATGCATTCCATTCAAATGCACCATCTCAGATGCTAATGCAAACTCAGGGTCCTTGAGGTCTGATGCCCACTCAACTTTACTGCATAGCACTGGTAATGTATGCAGCCGTCTAATACCCATATCCACTTGTACAGTCATTTTACCTGAACATAAACAACAGCCATCTTTTGTTATATAGTAATTACTAGCTTAAATAGTGAATGAAGAGGAATTGTTTGTTGCAGTAAATTCATGTGGTAACTAGATTCTAGTCCACATTATGTAATAGACTCAAGCAACAATTCTACAAAAAATCTGATACACAGGTCAAAAAGACAGCATTTAATATCGAGGATTATGTAAAATAGACTATTTGGACCTCTAGGTGAAAATTCGTGTCATAGATAAAGGGCAAATCTTTCTCACAACAGCATTTTACGTTGCCATGAATAAATTACTGGTGAAGAATCAAGGTATATTGTTAATGATGCATTAGACCTGTGGTTGCAAGTAGAATGATAGTTGTCACTTGTCCATTATCCCAGGAAAGAAATAATTAAACCAATTGCAAAATGATATAGGCCTGCCTCCAGAGGATTCAAAAATATTCACATATTATTTAACATTTTTTGGGCCACAGTCAACAAAGAATTGAGGATTGCTACAAATACAACAAATCAAATTTGACTCAAGACAGATTCAACAAATGCAGTCAAAAAAACAAATCAACTTATAAATCACTCGGCTATCATTCAAAAGACAATTCACAAATCCCACTGTTCAGAATCGATCAAGATCAAATCTTAATCTCCCTCCCTCAATTGTCATCATAATGCCAATCTGAATGGCCAATAGATTTTACTTAACAGACTCTTCTTGTCAAAGGGAACACCTAAAACTGCATTGCCAACAAAGTATTGCCCAGAAGGAGGAGAACCCACTGAGATGACTATCTGACATACCAATTAAGAGAGGCGAATCTGATCAGTTCATCATTATCAATCAACCGATGAGATGATTCTAAACTTACATGTAATAAACCAATCTACCATAACTAGTTACTAGAATCCATCAAAATCTGCCATAAAACTATCTTCTGCTCGTGTAATCAGAATCATTTCACTAAAGACAAAATTTCCCACCTGATGGAGGAATTCCTGCAGACCTGACGAAGAGAACAGCTCTGATTTCCTGTCAGCACCACCTCTTACTCCACATGCCACATTTGGCAAGCAACGCTAATATTTTCAGAAAAAACCTATTATATCCCAATAAAAGTATTAGAACAACAAACTACAAAATTGATATGTTCAGAATGGAGCTTGCAACTTTTGCTCATGGATATGGATCCTTTACCAAAAGACCAAACAGGGATCCTCGGTAAGGTACCCACTTTAGTAATTATTTATTCAAGAAAAGCAAGATGAGGCTTTCTATACTTTCCAGAAAAAGGCCAGGTACCTAGCATATTTTCCAATATAAGTCCAAGTGGCCACTTTATATTTCAAATAGAAAAGATCAAAAAAGTCTAAGTCCTTGTTTTCAGATCAAATTTTCATAGAATAGAAAGGTTTTTAACGTCCACTAGGCTGTTTTGCCAAAGGCAGTTCATGGGACAGGACTTTACAAAGAACCAAGGTTTCCAACCTAAAAAAACAATTGACCCTATCATTTTTTCTTTCTGCAATGCTAGTCTTTACCTATTCCAAAAGTAAACTTTTCCACACAAAAAAGGGGTCCAGCCCAGAATTTCAGATGAATGATGCACCCATCTGAGATCTTTCTCCTTCAAACATTCCCAATGTATAACAACGCTATTCTCGTTTACACATATATTTGCAGTCATAACCTAACCTAATACATGAACACTCAAATGAAGGCAATTTATTCGAACACAAAGTGGCCTTCCAAACAAGTAAACACACATTGATAGCTCCAACTTTCACTCAAATCAATTGAGCACATCCTAAATCCTTATTCAAACCAAATTTCTAGTTCAAAAGACCATTTTTTCCCCCAGAAAACAGACCCCCAATCAAAATTCTCAGGAAAACAGCACCCAGATGAGAGGTCTTACCCATTGAGATCACTACAAGTTCTTGTTTTAGACCAAATGCCTAATTCAAAAGTCCTCAATCAAAGTTTTCAGGAAAATCACTACAACAATATGATATATTACATCTTGAGATCATTCAGAGTCCTTGTTTGAGACCAAATGCCTGTACAAAACTCCAAATTTTATCCGAAAGAAAACTAGACACCAATAAAAAATTTCACCAAAATCGGGGCAATCACATGAGATCCTGCCCCTTAAAACATTCTCAGTTGAAATCAATACACAAAAAAGAAAACATGGCCAGTCAGGTTTTCCACTTCATCCCTCTCCCACTCGCTGCCCTCAAAGTAGGAAAAAGAAAAAAAACCTTGAAGCTCATTCACAAAACCTTAACAACCTCTCTGATTCTCCAGAAAATCCCCTTCTGTCCCCTATCCTCCACCACCCGTCCCTCCATCTTAAAAAAACAAAAAGCATAAAAACATATAAAAAGACAAACATGTACAAAAAATGGTGTTTCACCATAACAGAAATACATAGAACACACTAAAAACCCTCCCCTCGAGAAACCCAAATTATATCAAAAACATAAATCATGAATAACATTTAAGGAAAAAACTAATCTATACCAAAAACAGCATGAATAGGATTTTCAATAACTGATCTTTGCCCAAACAGCATTAATGGCATTTCAAAAAACTAATCTATACCAAAAACAGCATGAATAGGATTTCAAATAACTGATTTTTACCCAAACAGCATTAACAGATTTCTGAAAAAAAATCCTTTTACCTGGGTGCATGAATCCAGTCCGCATAAGGCCCTCTGGTTTCTTCTGATCACAAGATCAACTTATTTCCTTGAAGCTCGTCATTGTTGCTGCCCGTAAGAGGGAGAAGAACCCATAGTCTGGGAACTGCTGTTTTATTCTCTCATGCATATCCATTGCACCACACGGACTGCAGACATTAGGCCTCAGGGATGATGATCCACACGTTATACATTATCATGCACAATTTTCCACCAAAATAAGAAAACCAACACCCACAAAACAAAAAAACTAGAGATTCACACATAGATTTCATGCCTCATTATCAGGCTGGATTTTGACATTTTCACCACTTGGGTATGATAACCATAGAAGTTTTGGTCATGTGGGTAGTGGAGAAAACAGTGCATTATTGGACCCAATTGAATTTTTTTTAAGAATTTTATGATATTAGGTGTCTCTTATTGACTTTTTCTAATCAGAAGATTATGCTTTTTAATGGCTATTTTTGGATTTTGAACCTTTCATAGAGGAGTTTTGACAGGACACATGCGCCTATTCAGTCAAATCTTCTGATTTAAAAAATAATAGTAATAATTGGTATTAGTTTTCCTTCTTTTCTGGCTATTATTGTGGGCTTTTACTAGTTTGGAGACAAGGTTATCCATCCTTACGTGGAGCGGCGATAAGAACCAGGCAAGACACATGGACAGAAGTTGATGGAATGTCACTTTAAGGGTATGGCCCACCTGTCCATGTACGATGACATGGCATGGGTTATATTAGTCACCGTTCCATTATGGCGCGGTATGCTGCCATGTCATGGTGGCCACCATGAATGATGACATGATACGGTGGCAGGCATGGGACATCATGGCCCGGGCCCACACGAGTGAATTGGATGGCTTCAGGGCATATTTTCTCTCTCTATATATAGGCAGTGTGAAAAATGTAGGTTAGATTCTCTTTTTCTTCCCATTGAGCACTTTTCTTCGCCCAAGGTCTTTGGGAGTGGTTTTCTCTTTGGGTTAGTCTAGCACGCTAAGTAGCACTAAGGTAGGGTTGAGGTGTTTGTGTATATAAATATGTCTTAGATATAAGTGAAAAGGAAAATGAACTTAAACTAAAAAGATTGTTATTTAGACTAAATCATTATGAAATTAGAATATTATATGTTTAAAGAATGAAAAGTAAATGTGACATATAAAAAAGGTTTAGTTTTATATTTGAGGATGAATAATTTTGATATAATATTCAATTTTGGATGTTTTTTGATTAAAAATGTAAGATTTCAATATGTAATTCATTTGTTGATTTATATAATCAATTAGTTTTATGGGGGATCGAATCCACAAATTTGGTCTTCTTTTAGGAGCACATATTTGACCTCTCCCTATAGAAATGATATAATATAGTGTTCAAACATGGTTCTTGCTTTGTCGAAATCACCTCTATCTATTATGTTATGTCCTTTAGTAGCATTTAGAAATACCTTTGAAGGAATGTAGAATCATTAGGGCTCATATTCTCTTAAGTTAACCCCCCAAATGGGAATGTTGTATAGTCATGCCAATTATCAAAGACAACAATATTCAACTATGCAATGTTCTAGGATGAATGTAGGGGTCTAGGTTAATTTTAGTGAAACAATAGAAGTATTCCTAGCATATCATGAATGATCGAATGAAATAACATGATAAATCAATGTAATTCAATGCACTTAAATACAAGAGCATTCCAATAAAATGTGCAAACATGTGTTTTCTTAGCTCTGAGTGAGAAACGAATAGGTAGGAATCAACCTTGTTTTGAATCTAAATTTTAAAATTGGATCGAATTCATAGTTGTGAGCTCAATCTTGTGCTTGTAAAATGACTCAAGAAATGGAAACACTAAGATAAAAGTGGATAGTAGATGTGTGGGGATGGGTGCATGAATAAGCATAATAAATGCATAATTATGGAGAACATATCAAAATGCATGTGTATATGGATAAGGTGGGGATAAATGTGTAGGAATGTGTGTGATTGGATGTGTGAGTGGATGAACAACAACATAGGGAAGGAGCCTGACTTCTCACAAGATTGCACCATTTATCAATATGTAGATATATCGAGATATTCTCTCAGAATGGTCAAAAACTTAAATGTGAAATGGCATGGATATGCAAATTTCACCATTACATTTCACCTCTATTTTAAGCTACACATGAATCCTAAAATGGTCATTAATCTCAAAGTATGTAGTACTCACAAACATGCATATAAAATACATATTTAGACATAAAAGGATACTTGAAGGTCCATATAAAGTAAAGGACCCTACAAAATGTCATAATGTGATTCCACTTTTCAATGTTCATGCTCCATAAGAACCTACCAAATAGAGGAAAAATGAATTAAGATTATTTTCTATCATGTAAGTAAAACTTAAAACAACGAAAAACTATTTTTTTATCATAAATCTAAGCAAATTCTATCAATATGAAAAGTGGTAATATCCCACTTCACTTCATGGGATGATAAGGTGCATAGGGTACTAACACGTATTGTGATGATGGTTTGTATGGTCATGACAATGAGTCATTGTGTACCATCTATCACTACCTAAAATATTAGTCATAAGAATGTTAGTGACAATATATGCCCCCTTTGATTGGTTGTAGCCATAGAATGCAAGGAATTTGAGGAGAGAGGGAAATAATACATGAAATATAAAATGTAAGATAAGAATATATGCATGTAAAATATCTAAAAACAATAATTAAAACAAATACATTTGTATCAAGCAGATAAATAATTTTTGATGATAATTATAGAAAGTACATGAGCTAGATATGTCATCAAGGAATAAGGTTTCCATTGGCATGGGTAATGAGGAGTGATGACGTGACTATTAGTGGCCAAAAATACCCATTAAGACGCTAGAAAAAGTATATGTCCCCATGACACGGTAGCATGAGCACACATGGTTGAGGTGAGGAAATATGTCCATAGTGGTAATGAAGATCTTGATATGTGGTAAAACATGTAGGCAATAAAGTAAGGAAGTCTTGTAGTGTCTCTAGTGTAACTTTAAGAATGTAGTTAGGTCATTCAAGTGCCTAATGTGATAGGGAACACAATATATAATGCCACCCAATATAATAGCTTGGCTTTTAGAACATGGTTAGGTCATGTGAGCACAAAATTGTAAAATATATTTATAAGAGCATATGTTAAGGTAATTTCCCCACAGGCGAGATAGTGTGATGAGGTGCATAGATGTATAAACACCTAAGTGATGAGGTAAGCTACTCCTAATTAGCATAATAAATATCATATGATGGTTGGTGATAGATAACCATGTTGATAGATAAGCAAACAAATGCAATTAAGTGTGTAATGATGTGATTTGGGAAGGCATGTGTAAGGTTTATGTTTTAATTTGTATTTTTTCTATCTCAAAGTTTGTAAATAATATTACAATAAATGGCTATGGTATATGTTGCATAACTAAAATCAACAAGAATTGATAGATACATGTTGTCCAAAAATGTGTCATGGTAAAAAGATAAGTGTAATGAACCGATATGACAATTCATAGCTATCATAATTTAAAAAGGGTCATTAGCATGAAATAAAAGTAATAATAAATACACAATGACTACAAATTAGGTTGAATTGTGAAAAGGTAATGTGTAACTATCAATAATGTATGTCATTGTCTATATGATCAATTTGATTCAAGAAGGGTTTCATAGGATGTATAGTTTGTATTATCACTTAGTTATATAAGAGAGGGTGAATAGTAAAATGTTAGTTGCATTTCCACCTAAGCCACTATAGGACCTACTCTCTCAAAGCTTACAATGAGACTTGAGGATATATGGTGCATATTTTAGCTCCTATTTAGGGGATGATGGGTAGAGGTTTCATGAGGATAGATATTTATACTAGTGGTGTACAAGGAACCTAAGCTATCACCAAGGTGGTTTGAATTTTAGTGAGATTATATTTGGTGATGTATCGCGAGGATACAATTGGACATTGTTAATTATCAATATTTTTGGTCCTACCAAATGCTTAGGAATAGTTTTATCATTTGGTCTTATTTAGCTATGCAAAGAGGTTGAGAAGTAATAAAGGGAGTTTTCTTGGAGTAGATGTTTACTTACCCAATTATATGATTATTTGTGTGGATTTGTTGATGAGAGGGGTATGACCCTTTAAGAAACATCCCTTATGAAAATATCCATGTATAAATGTATTTGTGTATCATGCCCAAATTTCTCCCCTCTATGACAATAACAACCAACACAATGTTGACATCTTGATGGGATGCTAGCAATATTGGTAAGCAGAGGGAGGGATGAACCCTTAAATCCTAGTGATATGTTGGTATTAGGAGATATTATGTGCATGCCATATGTATAAATTAGTTTTCTCCAAATGTTGATGAAATATCCTAGCTTGATCAAATTCAATGATCTTTTTGGTTTTTTGATAGATGTACAATAATTATGTGGTTTTTTATTTTAAGTGTGCATTATGATAGTCTGGTCTTAAAAAATCACACCCTCATATCCTATTTTGCATAGATGATATTAATTTTCATTGTTCAGGAGGGGGATAATGAGACCTAAAACTACATATTATGTCAAGACCAATAATGATGATGCATACCCCCTATTTTAGTTAGTAGATGTTGATAATGTAGGGGTATTACTTAATTTTTGTACAATGGGTGAGAGAGGGAACACCATATTTTTATCCTTTTTGATCCCCCAATCAAGGCACTTACTACAAGAGACACATATCCTCAAGGTGCTCTTGATTTTATACCAGTCCAATAATTTTTGGGTGATCCCACAATACTGGTTTACAATATTTGGCCAAACTGGACACTGAACTGATTTTTTCTAACTAAATCTTCACTTTCGGGCACCAATAGCAACTAAACTGTGAGGAATTTGAAGATGATGCAAATTAGTGATTTATGAAATTTTGTCTATAGATTCTAAATATATTTTATTCAAAACAATTTGGAATCAAATTGCACTTCTTTTTCCATCTCCTTCTAAAACTAGTTTTTTTTTTTCAATAAACACCATTTTTAAGGAGTGATGCTCACCATACAACATAACTTTTTTTCCATGAAGGATTATTTTTTATTTTTTTTTAATTTAGATTTGTAACTACGATATCTAGTGCTTTCATTTGGTTTCATAGTGTTTTATTTAATATTTTTTCCTTAATCAAGTTTTGAAGTCAAACCAATTACAATTCAAACATAGGCGGACCGTATACAACATAACTTTTTTTGTATGTATCAAAGTTCAATTTTTTTTGTTGGATCAAGGATTTCAATATTCAGTGCACTAATATTTTTCAATTTTTTTGATAATCTTCTATTTTTCCACATGTGTAGAACAAAGAGCTTGATTTTTCGTGAAAAACCTATGTTTAATCAAACTAAAAACACAAATACATAATAAAACCAAAACATTAAAATTATATTCGTTGGATAGCTCATTCTGAGGACTACCATCATCTAGTTGGGTCTGTGAAGTCTCCTCCATTTTCATTCTCAACTCGAGCTTCGAAGGGAAAAACTCTGGAGAAATTTGGTGCCAGAGGGGGAGAAGAGGGGTTCGAATGAACCTAGGTTCACTCGAACTAGGGTTCGAGTGAACCCCCCTTTCCACTAAGTTTTCCTTTGTTTTTCATTCCGGGAAATGTGGAATATGATGGACCCAACATTAAATAGGTTCCCTTGAAGGGGGGTTCGAGTGAACCCCCTTTGGGTTCGCTCAAACCAAAAGTTCATTTGAACCCCCAAAAACCAAAATTTTCTACATGGGGGCATTTTTTTGCAATTTTCCTTCCTCATTGGAATTGTAAACCAGTTTGTGGGTCTACCCTTTGGTCAATATCAATTAATGTGCCAACTCATGTATGATGTAATAATTACTTTATGTTTATCATAATTTTTCATGTTTTATTTTTGATGGCCATGTTTGGATTATGAGAGCTATGATTTCAAAAGGTGATAGGATAGGTGACATTATAATTGCTATCCTAAGTTGATAATTATGTGTCTACACATTCTTTGGAAAGTGTTCTATAGGACATGAAGGGAAAAAAATATTATTTATTTTCCTATGAAAAATTGTAATTACATTCAAAGAGATGGACCCACTACGATGACAGTTATAGAGCATCTCGTGAGCATATTCCTTTTGGGTGTCCAACTTCTGGGTGGTGACCACCTAAAAATGCATGCTCTTACATGTTATTTGTGTGTTATCTTGGGTTGGGCACCCAAGCTTGCATGTTTTGGGTTTGAGCCATCGAAGCTATCAGAGAGTTATGGAGCACTCCATATTGATCAATTTTTATTGGCTATGGGTTAGGTGCTCATGTGAAGGTCATGTTAGCATTCAATATTTTTCACCATGTTTATGGGTTGTCCACTAAGGGGGGTGTGGGTTTTTCCAAGTGGTTTTACTTATTGTTTTGGGATACCATATGCAGTATTCTCTCCCACAAACTTCTATATATTGGAGTATTGAGATGATGGTTTGTAAGATTTTGTTTGGAGGTTGTCAGAGTAACAAAGTTTTGTCCAAATTCAGAGAGGGGTGTTGTATTGTTGTACCTCATTTGAAGTTTAACAGAAACATTGCATATCTTTGGGTGTGGAGCTTTTCCCGCAAGGGTTTCTCCATATATCTTGTGTCACTTGTGATTCTCAATTAGTGATTTTTATTTCATTGTTGAAATTTCTAATCACATATCATAATATTGGTAATCTTGGATCTACATAATTTCAGATCTATAAACACATATTTAAGTTTATATTGCTGCAATTTTTACCTTGAATATCCAACAAAAGGAGCATAGAAAAATGGGTTACCCTCATTCCATCTAATATAGAACCTCTCATTGAGGGTATCCTAATTATGTTTGGTCATCAAATTATACACAATAATACATGCACTCACTAGTTTATACCATTTTTTGATCTTGTAAGTTAAGTGATCATGGCCTATATAGTCATATGTGTAGCTTCTGATTATTTTATTGGGGATAAGTCCAATGGAAAGAATGAGATATATGTTACACATGTCGAGTGAGATAAAACCATTCTTGAGATGTGTCAACTTTGATTGGATTTGGATTGTATATGTGCAAAGTGAGATTATCTTTAACAAGAGCTAGCCTAGTCATATTCTCAGAGAGTTATGCTTACATGCACTAGCAATGTGCTTATTTATCATTGGCATGGGAGCTCAACACCACACAAATTTCCATTTATGACAAATAGATAAATATAGGTAGACTATGGGAGGAGATTTCTTAGCTTCATGGGGTCACATATATCATCATAATGAGGTGGGGGAGGGTCATATATGCCTCCAAAGCATATATGCATTTTATTGTATTGGTTCAAAATTATGTATTGTTTGGAAATTATATGCATTCAAAAAATTATTTATATTATGGATTGCTCTAATATTTGGTATTACATGTGATGCCATAGTTTCATATTTAGATGATGTTAAGATATCATTTAGATTAGTTATTGTGTACATGTTTTAGTTGTGTTGTGTTTTTAAAGGTTCATATGTGGGAATGTAAAATGTGAAAGTAAATTTATATATATTATAATATACATTTATGTATAACCCTCATGAGAGAAAAGTATGCAAAACAAGTATTTAGAAAATGCAATACAAATGAATAGATAAAAATATTATCAATATTACATGAAACATACCCTGGTAAAGCCTTACGCAACTACCCATGTGATTACTTTTGTACACATAAGCTCACGAAAAACCACAAAGTGGTATTGCATAAAACCATGTGACTAATACCATGAGCTCACAAAACCATTAACACCCACATCTACTTTTTGGTACTTCCCAACATTAAAGTTTCCCCAATGTGCAACCTCACATTAAATATTTATCATAATGTTATATACAATGCATAAAGTGGACCCAATAATGCTAATCCATGTGATGCACACATCCCTAGATCTCCTTGGTGCATCATATATAATAATATATTATGTTTAGCATTATGCAAGGTGGACAACACACATTTTCCTAACATTCTCCCACTTGTATACATTGCATAAGGGGTAAACAAGTAAACCCAAACTTGAATAAGGGAAAAATCCATAGCCGCATATACCATTGTAGTAACATAAAAAGTATCCCTTTTCCTTACTTAGTTTGAGATTAATTAATATTAAAATGAGCTTAATTATCCCTTGATTTGTTTTTATAATGTGTTCAACACCTTCACATTAAGTTTAGTACCCTTTTTAATAAAATGGACTTAATGGTGCCTTATTTAGGGTGTTGTAAAGTGTTTCTTTGCACTTTCACACTAATCTAGGGATTTAATAATTAATTGAGGTTAATTTGACGATAATTGGCCCCTTAAATTCAAATCCAAGCCTTATTAATTGTAAATTCCAAGGGATAAAACCCGACACTCTTAAATGAAGTTACACAACACTTAATTTTGCAAGAAATGTGTCCTAGGTTAGTGACCTAGGACCCATTCGCCACTCCTCCCTAGGTCCTAGGACCCCCTTTTGGCATAACATTTCACAATCCTTGAAATGTGTCCTAGTTAAGTATGTTAGGACACATCCGCCTATGGAAAATAGATCTTAACTTAACCTAAGACACACCCCTTGGAATATGTTTTTGGTGGTATTTTAATAATTTCAAATCCTAGATCTGATGTCGGATTGTGTTATTTGAATTTTAGGATTTAATCTTAAGTTATGTATAAATATAAGGTTATTTCACATAGTTTCATAACTATATCTTCATATGTAAGAAATCAAAAGTACTTCACAAGAGCATTCAAGAGCATTGAAGGAGACATTCAAGAGTAGATTTATTAAAGTTTATTGCAGCAATCAAAGATCCAATTCATCATGTCAAAGTCATGCATGTTGTTGAGCTAATGTGATGTTATAGCATTGGTGATCAAGTTCAAGTGTTCAAATCCATTATCTCATTTCAAGTTTCTGATCAATATCTACACTCATAGAGGCCATTTCATGCTAAGTTTTAGGATTTGCAATCCAAGATTTCACCTAAGCTATCATTGTTTCATGTTCATGCTTCATCATTCATGTTTCATTGTTTCATCATAAGGTTTAATTACCAAAATGGGGTTTGACAAGGTAAAACCCCTATTCTATAGAAAATCAACATTTTTCTTCTCCTTTAATGTGTGATTGTAGGTTTTAAGTTGAATATCAAGTGGAGAGCAAGATTGGGAAAAGTTGTCAAAGTTGCCAAAATTGTCATCTTTCTTGAAAAATCATGGAAACTAACCTATAGAATTTTTTTCCAACTTTCAGAATCTAAACACCTAGATTTTGGAGTTGCAAACATTTAAGGACAAAACCTAGAAAGCAATTTTACAAAACCCTAGCAGGGACCCATTCGTCACTAGGCGAATGAGTCCTTAGTGAGGCCCGAAAAAGCACTTTTTTCTGATAGGTACACAACATTTTATCATCCTAAAACCTACCTTTTTACTATTATACTAGTTAGTTTTATTTTATGATATTCATCTATGCATAATTGAATGAAATAACTAGTGAAAAGTGCGGTGAACATCTTGTTGCTTCATTTTGATAAACCCCCTTTTCATTCATTTCATTTTGGTGAACCCAACTTTTTGATCATTGTAGTTTTTTGATTTTGGAGTCTCTTTTCGTCTTACATTATATATTGCATTCATTTGCATTGATTTAGATCTCACTTAGGGTCTCTAGTTTGCATTCAAATTTGCATCTCATCTAGGGTTTGCACACTAAGTTTGTAAAGCTTGTATGAGATTTACAACTTGGTGTCCTATTAGCAATACTATTGTGATACGTACTTCGAGACTCATGTCATCCCACGATATACCATTTGTCGTGGATCTTGGGTTTTCTATCTCTCTTACTAATAGTTTTGATAATCAACCCCCTATGAATCATAGTATGCATACTTCATTTCCCATGACTTCCATACCTACAACCAATATGCATAATGTTAACAACACCATCCCTACCATGACTAGTTGTACTCAAGCTTTGGGGTATACCCAAATCCAAGGTGGAACTTCAATTCCTCCTTCTAAAATTCCCATTTCCATTCCTACATACACTAGTACTCAAGTTACCACAACCATTCAACCTACTAGCAACATGAACATTTCCTTAGGTATGTCCATAGGGAATCCCTCTAGCTTTGTGCATTCAAATATAATATCTTCTCAAACATCCTTCCTCACAAATTTATAATTCACTTTCCCTCTACACACATACACCACTCCACCTTATTCCCCTCGACCTTACAACAACAATGATGTTGTCATTAACACACTTTTGCAAAGCATGGCATCTCTTCAACAACAAGTTGCAACCCTAAATCAAAACAACAATGGTCAACCTTCACAATACATCAAAACCAATTTGTTATCCCTGGAGATATTGAGAGCACAAATTCCACAAGGTATAGAAGTTCCCCGATTTGAGAAATATGGTGGGAAAGGAGATCCTGCTAGCCATGTTTCCGCTTTTACATCCCTATATAGTGAATTTCATCTTTGAGGATAAACTCTTGGCTAAATTATTTCCTAGATCCTTGAAGGATACTGTTTATATTGGTTTTCTTCCTTACCAAATAATTCAATTGGCTCATTCAATGAGCTTGTTGGTGCCTTTTACAACCACTTCCATATTCACATGGTCCCAAGATGACCCTAGCTGATTTAATGACATGAAAATAAAAGGATGATGAGAAAGTGGTTGATTTCATAGCAAGATACCAAACACTTTATTCACAAATAAACATTAAGATTCTTGATGTCAAGCTTCAATGAATTTTTATTGCCAACTTACAAAACAAACTTGAGATGTTGAGATTCCCATCCTTTACACAGTCATGTACAACCCTTTGTGATGTTGAATAAAGATGCTCTTTTTATGGGATGATGAGTGTGAAAATGATTTTAATTCAATCAAGAGTTATTTAGCCAATCATCCTATCTTAATGTTGGCTATGTAGGATAGACCCCTTTTTCTTTATATCTCTACATTACCTCTGGCTTTAGTAGCTTTGTTAGATCAACATAATGATGATGGTAAAGAAAGAGTGGTCTACTACATTAGCCATATTCTAGTTGATTATAAAACTTGTTATTCTGCCATGGATAAACAATGTCTTGCTCTCATTTTTGCAACTTAGAAGTTATGAAATTGTCTTCTTCATGTTGAAACCCATTTTATTATGAAAAGCAATCTTATTAAGCATTTTTTCACTAGAACAAATATTTCTAGAAGGTTGGAAAAATGGGTAATGTTGTCTAAGTTTGACACTAAGTTTGCAACTCATAAAGCAATTAAAGGTCAAGATGTTGTTGATCAATTGGTAGAAGCTCCCTCATCTCGCTCCTTCCCTAATCTAGATTTATTTTTGGATGAAGAAATTTTTGCAATGGACAATGAACCTATGTGGGAGATGTACTTTGATGGGTCAAGATGCCAACCTAGCTCTGGGGTAGGTGTAGTTTTAGTCTCACCCAAAGGTAAGCTAGTTTCTCTATCTTTTCAATTGGAATTTCATTACATTAACAACATCACTGAGTATGAAGCCCTTATTATTAGCTTGCATGTCAGGATGGCCTTGAACATTAAAAACATCCTTGCATTCATGGTGATTTTAAGCATACTATAAATCAAATTACGGAAACGTATCAAGCCAAGCAGAATAAGCTATCTCAATATTGGGATTTGGCCTTATGCTTGCTTGATCATTTCTCTTCTTTCACAATAGATAGTGTTCCTAGGAAAGAAAATTGACACAAATGCAATGGCGAGGACACCCTCCCTTGTGTCTTTAGAAGATGACATAGAATAATACCACTTTATGGTTTACATTCTTCACTCTCTTGCTATCTCAAATCAACCTGAACTCGATGCTCTAGTGTGTGCTCACGTAGACTTGGAGGAATGTTATTCTCACATATAATTTTTTGAAGACTAGAAATTTTCTTGATGATGTGACTAAAAATGCTTTCACTCATATACAAAAACTTTCAGTCTGATACATTATAGTATATGATGAACATTATTTTTCAAAAATCTTATAATGATCTTCTTCATTGGTGTCTCATTAAGGCAGAAATATCCCTTGCCCTTCAAGAATCATGTTTGGGCTCTGAGGGTGGACATTTTGGTGATAAATCCTTGGTGTGTAAACTGATTCACATGGGATAATTTCATAAAATAATAGAGCAAGACTCCTTTACCTTTGTCAAGAAGTGTCTGCAATGTCAACAACATAGAAATCTTATTCATGCTCCTACTCAAGAGATTCAAAATCATACCTCTCTTTGGCAATTTGTAAAATGGGGGTTGGATATTATTGACAATATATCACCTCCTTCTTCCAAATGAAATGTACCTTCATCATTACTACTATTGATGGGTCAAATTTGTTCTACTTTGATCCATGAATGCTAAATCAATCTGTAGCTTTCTTCTAAATAACATCATTGCTCATTTTAGATTGCCTTCTACCCTTGTTTTTGATAATGGTACTTCATTTAAGAACAAAGAGGTGAATCAATTCCTAGAAAATTTTCATATTCAACATTTTTTTTCTACACCATACTATCCTCAGTCTAATGGCCAAGCTAAAGCATCTTATAAAACTCTTGAGCTGATTCGCTAAAAAATAATGAATAAACATGGGAAATATTGGCATACTCAATTAACGTACACCTTGTGAGCCTATTGCATGAGTATTTGTATGGCTACTAGCACAACATCGTATAACCTCATGTATGTTTTCAAGGCTATCATACCTTTAGAGTTGAAAATTTTATCTTTATGAGTTTCCCTTAAAGGCTTAATTGATGATGACACTTACCATGCTAATCATTTTCATTAGCTTGATTTGATCGATGAGCACCGATTGCAGGCCCTTAATCATATCCAAGCTTATCAATAATTTGTTTTTAAACATTACGATCAAGGTGCTCTTTCTCAAACTTTCAAGGTAGGTGATCTAGTTCTCTATGAGAATCAGAGAAATGCAAATACACTGCATGACCAAAAGAGGAAGTTCAACCCTAATTGGTTAGGCCCTTACATTATCATCTCTGCATATGGTTCTATTGCATATGGATTGTTGTCTATGGATGGAATGCCTCTAAAAGAACCTGTCAACACGATGCATCTTCATCAGTACTATGCATAATATCTATGTGGCATACACATGACGTTCATCTCTCAAGGATCGTAGTTCTTCATACCTTGGGGTAAACCCACAAAAGTGGTTGACAATTCAAGTGAGGAAGGAAAACTTGCAAAAAATGACCCCTGCATGCAAAAAAAATTGGTTTTTTGGGTTCGAGCGAACCAAAAGAGGGTTTGAATGAACCTTGATTCAAGCGAACCAATTAAATGCAAGGTCCCACCATTTTGACCAAAAAACACAAAGAAAACATTTTTTGAAAGGGGGTTCGAATGAACCATGGTTCGAGAAAACCCCTAGGGGTTACCAAAGCCCCCTTTTCCCACCTTCTCACCCTCTGGCACTAAAAATGTCCAGAATTTTGCACTTTGAAGCTCAGTTTGAGGATGAAAATGGAGGATACTTCACAAAACCAACTGCATGATGGTAGTATTTGGAACGAGCTATCCAACGAATATAATTTTAATATGTTTTGGTTTTATTATGTATTTATTTTTTTAGTTTTATTAAACATAGGTTTTCTACCGAAAATCAAGCTCTCTATTCTGCACATGTGGAAAAATAGCAGATTATCAAAAACAAAATTGAAAAATATGAGTGCACCAGATATTGAAGTCCTTGATCCAACAAAAAAAAAATTGAATTTCGATACATATAAAAAAATTTACATTGTATACGGTCCACCTATGTCTAAATTGTAATTGGTTTGACTTTGAAACTTGATTAAGGAAAAAATATTCAATAAAAAACTATGAGACCAATTGTAAGCACTAGATATCATAGTTACAAATCTAAATTCGAAAAAATTAGAATTTTATCCTTCATGGAAAAAAAATTATGTTGTATAGGTGAGCATCACTCCTTAAAAATGTTGTTTACTGAAAAAATAGTTTTCGAAGGAGATGGAAAAAGAAGTGCAATTTGATTCCAAAAATTTTGAAAAAAATATATTTAGAATCTACAGCTAAAATGTCACAAATCCTCATGTTCAAATTCCTCACGGTTTAGCCGTTGTAGGTGCTCGAAAGTGAATATTTAGTTAAAAAAATTTATTTCAGTGTCTAGTTTGGCCAAAAATTGTAAACCAGTATTGTGGGATCACCCCTTGACATTCCTTCACTAACACATTATCTCTACATTTTGTGTTATGATGTGAACATGTGCATGTAGTTAATTTCTTTAATTAGGAATAATGTATACATGTGTTCTATTATGTTGTGTATGTGTGCATTGTATTTGATTAAGTCTTTTAGTTAGGCAATTAGATCATCATTGAATTCGATTAACATACATCCGTGTGTGTTTATTAGATCATGATAACATCTAATCTAAACTTACAACCATAAACATAAACCTATCAGATAACCATAGATGAAAGAAAAACATATACATAAGGAACACCATGACATTGCAAAAAAAAATCATATATATATATATGTCAAAATCTCATGTGCATGTATCGCACAACTGTATAAAAAATGTGGTGACTATATATCTGTAAGTGTTTGTACATCAAAATAATTCTATGTAAAACAATATAATCTGACTACAAAATCTAGCATATGCAAAATGGGCCTCTAGCCCCCTGATGCATGGATCACTGAGCGCTCTGGCACTAGCGGTGGTGGAGGTAGATACCGGATTGATGCTATAGACCATTAATAATGTGACCATGACATAGACATACTTTTTTGCAAATGTATAGGAGAAAATTTTCACCCCTAATGCAAATACCCCTTTCACCCCTTTACACTTTAGAAAACCAAAGACGAAAGCTTAATTCCACATAAGCCCATTGTTCACATCACATTTGGAATTCATTATGAGTGTTGGTAGAGGTGTTTCTGTTGGGGACACCCGCGCGGTGCACAGACGTTCATGCGGTGCACTTATGTCCTTGGAAAATTCCTACAAATGGAGTCTATAGAGACGTTACACTTCCTATTGGAAGTCGAAGTGTAATGCCCTTCTTCGAATAGCCGACCCGAATATGGTCATTTTTCATCTTCCTTCATATTCTCATTCCACTCTTCCATTTTGGGGGAGCTTCTTCACAAGTTGACACAATTCCTTCACACTTTGAGCATTCACTACAAGCTTTGCAAAAACATTCTCACACTTCATTGCAACAATCTATCTCCATCACTCCAATAGAGAAATCACAGGACAACACCATTCCAGTAGAGGCTTGAGTTCCTCTCATCTTTCTCCTCCACTAGCCTTGAGCACTTTGGATGGAGGTGGTAAGCTCCTCATATCTTCTCTATTGTTTGGTTGAGTAAGAATGTACTATTTTGTAGTGTCATTTGTGTACTTAGCTTGTATTCTCTTCTTCATTGCTTTTTTCTATATTGTGGCAAACTTGGTTGTCCGTGGAGGTGGAAACACCAAAATGGGGGTCTGACTGAGGCACACCCCTAAACAACCCCAATATTTTCCCCCTTTTCTGTGTGCAAGTGGAGAGATCTTGGAGCAAGCTGGTGAAAATATTGTTGTGTGATATCATCTTCGTCACCCTTACAGTAATCTACTTCCTTTATCATATTCATCTTTACGTTTCGTACTTCATAATCCTATTATGTACTTCTCGAAACTCATAACTAAGTTGTTAGTCTAATTTTTAGAGATTAAGTTTGGTCTCTTTGGTTTTCTGGCCGTACAAACGTGAGCGCACCTGTGAGGTGCCAACACACCGCACTGTCGTCCCAGAATCACACTTTTGTCCTTTGATAGAGAGTTATCCAAGATACAAAGTTGACTCTAAAAATTGACTCACCTAGTCTCCTTTCGACTCTTGGGTTTGCAGAGTGATCGAGGCACCTCACGGTTCTCATCATTCTCATCCCACCTATCCTAAATATCCCTTAAATTGAGGTAAGTTAGGGCAACCTATTGCTCTTGGACTTTCATGACCTAGGGCCTTACAGTGGTTGGTCCCCCTCTCTTACATTTTTGGTGAACCCGACATGAACCATTTTGGTTCCGTTTTGTGATAATGAAAGACCATTTCCTCGTGTCCTAGGAGTTTTGTAGGTGCGAGTGTTGTGAGGCTTCTGCCTTGCAACCCAACCTATGACCCCTAGTAAGTGTAGTTGGGATATTTTGAAAGTGTTGTGTACTGAAACCTGAATTGGGTCATTGTTTTGTCTTGTAACCTTTAGGAGGCTCTGTGGAAGTGTTGTCTAGTATGTGTCATGGCCTCTTTCTTGAATCAACATGTTCCCTTTGTGCAGCCTGTGAGTAGTGGTAAGGATATCATCTTCACTTCGTAGGACCTGTCAATGGGTTTTAATAGGGAACCATCTCCTCTCTACATTCTTGCAAGGATAAATGGGAATACCGTGGTTGGTGTTCTCATTGATCCGATGTCTCAAGTGAACATTATAACTGAGGAGATTATGTTAATCAAATTCCTACATAAGGATGGGTATAATGTACCTAAAAGTACTATCTCCACACATGATGAACTTTTCATACCTCCTATAGGAATTATTGTCTTGTCGGTCCTCATGGGACCTAAGACTGTAAACCTTATGTTTGATATCATACTGGGGTCTGAACTCTTCAAGGCAAAGCCATGTATCCCCTGGTTGGTAGCTTTGAACACAGTTCCCTCGTTCGTGCACAAGTGTTTGAAATTCACTCATGGAGGTTTGGTACACGTTGTCCATGACATTGGCTATAGATTGTCGATTATGTGTGGCATTTATTCCTTAGATTACTTTTGGCCTACACCCATTGGTCCTATCCCACCTAGGAAGGACCTCTTGTACTGTACGTATCAAAATTATAAGAAAGGACTTGTTAGGCTAAAAGTGAGATATCCTCCTTCGCCTTATGTTATTTCATGTAGGGCTTGCCTGAAAGCTGATTGTGATATTGCTAAAGCACGTAGAAGGGAAGAAGAAAAGAGGTCCCAAGGCCCTCCTTTCTCTTCTGATGTTTAGCCTGATGCTTCGTCTCACCCTGATGTGGTACCTTCTACTTCTACCTTGAAGAATCCTATGGTGCCCGCTTGGCGAAAGGTCAAGCGCCTTGCATTCAAGCTTCCTATCTTACCCACGGAGCCTAGGCCTGTTCAATATGGTAGACAAAAATCCCCCCGTGGAGAGTTCTCTATGTCTCAGCCTCCATGACATCCTACCGTTCTTGCTTCTAAAGTAGTGAATGGGAAGAGGCCCGTTGCTAAGGTGTTGGAACCGATTCCCCCTGTTGCTTCTAAACCGGTTCCTCCTGCTTCCATCCAGAATTTTGTTCCTACGCTGGAAACAACTATGGAGAACACTCTCATGACTAAGCATGATCCCTTTTTTCCTTTGCAAACTTTCGCCTCTAGTGCAAAGAGTTGTAGAAACCACCTTAAACATGAGTGCAAGCACTGACGAAAGGATCCTCTAGCTAAGCAGGTCGCTTCTTAGAATAAGGAAGAAGAGATGGTCGCTCCTATATCAAGACCACCCGCCTCCTCTCTCCTCCCCTTTGTTTCCATCCAAACTAGTTTTGTATCACTTCTGACTTATGTTGTGAGTGCACGTGTGCCTGGAAAGGTGTAGGTTTTCATTGCTACTTCAATGGAGCCACCCTTGTTGACATCCATTCTAGATGTCTCACCTTTCCGAAAGCTCGTGGATATGGTTAACACTTTAATCAAACCTATTGTGACTCTTTCATCCTCTCCCTCTACCCCTCTTACCTTATTTATGGGGAGTTCTCCTCCGACAACGAAGAGAAAGATAGAGAGTGCTCCCTCTAGCAATGGAGGACATAAGAGGAGCCCACCTTTCCTAAAAGGTGGTCCCGTGCTGACTTGTTCTGTCCTGGTAGTAGAACCAATCTCGGCCTCCCCTGAGTTTGCCACCGCTCCCGAGTCTCTCGGTAAGCCTAGCGGTGGACCTCGGGTACAAACACCTCTGTCCGTCAAGGTGAAACATGGCACTCCCATGAAGTGCATGTTTAACTCGGTGGATGAAATTTTGACCTTGTCGCTGATCTTTGCAAATTCGTTGACCTTGGAACCACAAGAGCTAAGTGACAAAAACCTCACAAGTCCCTCTACCTTAGCCCTTTTTGTGGGAGGATCATAAGCTACTCCCCTTAACATTACACTATTGTAGGCTCGCCATCCTTCTCCCTATGATGAGCTAGAGTGGGAATTTTATGACCTCTTGGTTGACCAATGTTAGGGGGAGACCCTCTTCTTGATCTTTAGATTAGATGTGTGCATGTTGTGATGTGCTTCCCCTGTGATCATGTTATATGTGTCTAGATGACCCTCGTCACCCCTATCGGTGCTTTGATATAGGCATGGTGTTTGTGTTGTAAACCTTCCTTTATTTGTATCATCATTCTTTCATGTTTGTGATTGATTTTTGGAAAATTAGGGACAATGCAAAGCATCGGGAGCATTTAGGCCTCCTTCCATATTGACCTAATTTTTTATTTTTACTTTGTATTCTATGCATTCTTCTTGATCCAATTGGGGACTGATGATATTTCACCTCATACTGCAGTTACCTAATATTTATAAATAAAGGTAGATCTAACCCCACAATACCAGATCCCCCTATGCCCTTTGTTTATGTTCTCTTTTCTTTTGTTTGTTCTTTATCTTTCTCTCTTCTTTGCTTGAGTTGTCCCTTTCATGTGTGACAATGCCATTTCTACATTACTTGGTCTTTTGAAAATGAATTCGTTACTAGATGAATCTTTTCTTAAGACCCTTCACACACTTCTTTATGAGAATTGCATTCTTGACTTGAAAACCTAACGGAACGTGTTTCCTTCATCATGGGTTCATAAAGAAAGGACTTGAGAATCCTTCCTCTGAAGTGGGAATAGTTTTGATCTTACCCTCGTGTGGGGGCATATCCTTCATTTCGAATTCCTTGATGAAGTGAACATCTTTCAGAAGGATTCCTTGGTGATGAATCAATTCGAAAAAAAAGGTGTTGGCTTTTGAATAGCATGTCCATTGAGTGGACCCTTTCTTTTCATGCTGGGTTACCGAGGGACCCCTCCAAAAGCCTCTACATCCTGATGTCTAGCTCGGGATAGCTCCACTAGACCTTCTTTACATTTTGTCATCTAGCTCAGGAACAGCCCGACTACACCTTTTTCACATCTTTACGTCTAGCCTGGGGGCAACCTGACTAGACTCTACCTTTTAAACAATGTGTCCCTTGAGTAGACCCCTCTTCCTTTTGAAGGGTTCTTGAGGGACCCCTTTGAAAGTCTTACAAATTAGCGATGGTTTGCATGACTGTCTATTCACTGGCCTGTGTGTTTGCCTCCTTACATGTTCTATCTATGGGTAAGCATGTAACCTTTTCTGACTTTGCGGAGTCCCCTCTTCTCAATCTCCCTCATGTATGAGTTCTTGGGGGATACCTTTCCTTGTAGGTCTATGGGTCTGTAAGGCACCCTTCCTGGTTTCCTTCATGTGAGAGTTCTTGAAAGATACCTCCCTTGTAGGTTCATGGCCCTATAAGGCGCTTTCATTCTTCAGCTTCATAGTCCCGCGGAACTATGAATTCCTATCCTGCACTCTCGAGTTTTTTCAAACCATGATCTACTTCCTCATCAGTTCAGGCATATAGTTATAACCTTACCACTTTTTTGATCTACTTTACCGAAGCACTCATCAGTATTCGTGCTCAATAGAGTGGGTGCAAAATATATAGGAGCGAATTTGCACCCCTAATACAAATTCCCCTTTCACCCCTTTACACTTTAGAAAACCAAAGGCAGAGGCTTAATTCCACATAAGCTCGATGTTCACATCACATTTGGCATCCATTCTGAGTGTTGGTAGAGGCATTTCTGTCAAGGATGCACGTGCGACGTGTAGATGTCCATGCGGCATGCTTACGTCCCTGGAAAATTTCTATTGTTAGAGCTTGCAGAGATGTTACACTTCCTATTGGAAGTCAAAGTGTAACGCCCTTCTTCGAATGGCTGGCCCAAATATGGTCATTTTTCATCTTCCTTCTTCATATTCTCATTTCACTCTTCCATTTTGGGGGAGCTTCTTCACAAGTTGACACAATTCCTTCACACTTTGAGCATTCACTACAAGCCTTGCAACGACTTTCTCACACTTCATTGCAACAATCTATCACTCCATCACTCCAATAGAGCAATCATAGGACAACACCATTCCATCAGAGGCTTGAGTTCCCCTCATCTTTCTCCTCCACTAGCCTTGAACGCTTTGGACAGAGGTGGTAAGCTCCTCAAATCTTCTCTATTGTTTGATTGAGTAAGCATGTATTTTTTTGTAGTGTCTTTTGTGTACTTAGCTTGTATTCTCTTCTTCATCACTTCATTTCTATATTGTGGCAAACCTGGCTGTCCATGGAGGTGGAACACCAAAATGGGGGTCTGACTGAGGTAGGCCCCTAAACAACCCCAACATTTTCCCCCTCTTTTGTGTGCAGGTGGAGAGATCTTAGAGCAAGCTGGCGAAAATATTGTTGTGTGAGGTCATCTTCGTCACCCTTGCAGTAATCTACTTCCTTTATCATATTCATCTTTACGTTTCATACTTCATAATCTTATTTTGTACTTCTTGAAACTCGTAACAAAGATATTAGTGTGCTTTTTAGAGATTAATTCTGGTTTCTTTGGTTTTCTAGTTGTATGAATGCCAACACACCTGTGAGATGACATCACACTGCATTGTCATCCCAAAATCATGCTTTTGTCCTCTGATAGAGAGCAATCTAAGATACAGAGTTGACTCTAAAAATTGACTTGCCTAGTCTCCATTCATTTCTCGGGTTTGCAGAGTGATTGGAGTACCTCACGGTTCTCATCATTCTCATCCCACCTATCCTAACTATCCCTTAAACTGAGGTAAGTTAGGGCATCCTACCGCTCTTGGCCTTGTAGTGGTTGGTCCCCCTCTCTTACATTTTCGATGAACCCGACGTGAACCATTTTGGTTCTATTTTGCAATATTGAAATACCCTTTCCTCATGTCTTGGGAGTGTATTAGGTGCGAGTGTTGTGAGGCTTCTGCCCTGCAACCCAACCTAGGATCCCTAGTAAGTGTAGTTAGAAGGTTCTGAAAGTGTTTTGTAGCAAAACCTGAATTGGGTCACTATTTTGTCCTATAACCTTTAGGAAGCTCTGTGGAAGTGTTGTCTAGTGTGTGTGATGGCCTCTTTCCTGAATCGACCTATTCCCTCTACACATCTTGTGAGTAGTGGTAAGGATATCACCTTCACCTCACAGGACTTGCTGATGGGTTTTAATAGGGAACCATCTCCTCTCTAAATTCCTGCAAGGAAAAATGGGAATATCGTGGTTGGTGTTCTTGTGTATCCAATGTCTCAAGTGAACATTATAATTGAGGAGATTATGTTAATCAACTTTCTGCATAACGAAAGGGTATAATGCACCTGAAAGTACTATTCGCACACACGACATAATTTTTGTAGCTCCTATAAGAAGTATTGTCTTGTCAGTCCTAGTGGGACCTAAGTCCATAAACCTTATGTTTGATATCATATCGAGGTCTAAACTCTTTAGGGTGAAGTTAGGTATCCCCTGGATGGTAGCTATGAATGCAGTTCCCTCGGTCGTGCACAAGTGTTTGAAATTCACTCATGGAGGTTTGGTACACGTTGTCCATGACACCGTCTATAGACCGTTGGTTGCGTGTGGCATCTATTCCTTAGATTAATTTTGGCCTACACTCATTGGTCCTATTGTGCCCAAGAAGGACCTCCTATACCATACGTATCAAAATTATAAGAAAGGATGTGCTAGGCCAAAAGTGAGATATCCTCCCTTGCCTTATGTTATTTCACATTGGGCTTTCCTGAAAGTTGAGAGTAATGTCGCTAAAGCATGTAGAAGGGAAGAAGAGAAGAGGTCCCAAGGCCCTCCATCCTCTTCCATTGTTCAACCCGATGCTTCCTTTCGCCCTGCTTTGGTACCTTCTACTTTTGCCTCACAAAATCCTATGGTGCCTGCTTGGTGAAAGGCCAAGTGTCCTTCATTCAAGCTTCTTGTCTTACCCACGGAGCCTAGGCATGTTCAATATGGTAGAAAGAAAGCCCCTCATGGAGATTCCTCTATGTCTCGGCCTCCATGGCCTCCTACCATTCCTGCTTCTAAAGTAGTGAATGGGAAGAGGCTCGTTTTTAAGGTGTTAGAGTAAAGGTTTTAACTTAATTGTGTTGATTAAGTTACCTTTATTCCCTTCTTAAGATTTCACGTTAGTTTGCATAAAGTGACATTTAATAATTATATTAATTATTAAATGTTTTCCTATTAGGGCTTCTTTTAGGTTTTTCCTATTAGGGTTTCTTTTAGGGTTTGCATGATCTCCTTTTATAACGATTGATCCATTGTATATTTCATCAATTCCCTTTTGTTTTGATAAGATATATTCTCCATTTTTTAGAGCTTCAAACCCTTGTTTGTTTTCTCCATCCATTCTCTTCCTTGTGACAGGTATCCATTTGCATGCAGGTGTTCTTGGAGTCTAAAGTTGGATTTCTCAACTTCTACATGGTATAAGAGCTTTCCTGCTACATGTTTGTTCTTGTTTGAAGAATTTGGAGCTATTTGGAGCTACAAGGGTTGGATCAGGCATTCAAAGTTTGGGGTTTGCATTTTTTGATCTAGGGAATCACCTGCAATTTCAAAGAATTTTGAGTCCAAACGGACCTCGCCATTGCGTCCGTAGAGGTCCAAAACCCCTAAATCAACTATTCATTCATCTATTTTGGACAAAGTTGATTTGAGGGGCAAATTTTTTTCTCGTACGGCTGTCCGTCTGCCTGGTAAAAAAATAATATTTTTTTTCTGCATTTATGCATTTATTTTCGTCAGATTTTTTTTACAATTTTTTTTTTTAAAAAAGTTTTTTTTTTTTAAAATTAAAAATCAAATAAAAAAGAGCCTTTTTAAGGCTTGCTCAGGCCTCAGACCGGGTTCCCTGTGCAGGTAGGACGGTACCCAAGGGTACCGCTGCCTGCCATTATGGCAGGCGATGGCCCCTTGGGTACCGCCCCCTGCTGCAGTCGGTACTGCATGGGTACCGCCCTGCCACCTTGGTAGGCGGCGGCCCCCATGCGGGCCTCTGCTCCTTTTTTTTAATTAATTTTTTTTATAAAAAAAATTAACATTGTAAACTTTTATTTATTGTTATTTTATATTTAAAAAACAATTTTTTTATGTAATTAGCCCTATTGTGCAAATGCGGTGACGACCGTTTGGCCATCAAATTTAAGCCTGTATTTTTGCTGTGACGGCCGTATGACCGTCAAATTTAATCCTGCGCTAGTATTTTTCCCCTTTGGAGCTATTTTTTTTCTAGAGGTCATAACTTGGGCATACGATATCATTTTTTGGAAAACGAGATATCGTCGGAAAGCTGGTTCTATCAACTTTCCAGTGGTGTGGGTTTCATCACTTCATTTATCTATTGGTGCATTCTACAACTAGTTGAAGTCAAAGGAGTTGCTTTTAATCCCGAGTTCGTACCTTTTGACCAGTTTCTCCATTTTTCGCGATCTCAGCAACGTTGGAACCATATTTCAAAGCTCTTCAGTTCCATCCATGCAATTTTTCTAGATTTCCCTTCAGTTATTGTTTATTCAGTTTTTTGTGTTTTCACACTCTGGTGAATTACTTGGACATATTTGCTCTTGGGAACTTCTCGATTGCATGGGTTGCTTCATTTTTTGGTTGTTCTTCATGTATTTTCAATTTTTTGTCCTTTGTGGGAATTTTGAGAATCATTTGTAAGCAATCTTCTATGTAAACGCACTGAGATAAAGTGCCACACTATTGTACATGTATTTTTGGGGATTTTGCACATATAGTTGTGCCATATTTTGTACTCACACTGTATTGAAAAGTGCCATGGGGGGGTTGTGTAGTGCCTTTGTTTTGCCATCACACCTTTGTCCGGTGAGTGTCCCTCCATGATGACAATGGATCCATATGATTCCAGCCTTATGCATGTGTGCTTTGTTTTGCACACCACTTTTTCAGTTGCAAGTGCTTTCTTGTGCACTTTCAGATGTTGTATCTTCTCCTTCATGCACTACAGGGTGTTACACACCATTTCAGTGGATTTTTCAGGCTCTCCCAGTTCAGCATTATGGGGGGGTATTATTATACTGTTTGTGCTAATGCTTCCTTGGTTTCGCCTTGGAAGGAATCTTCCATTCTCTATTGATCAGTGTTTTTAGACTATTGGTACTTGTGCCATTTGTATCTTCGTTCTAGGTGTTTGCCTTTGTTTGTCATCTAATTTGAGTAGAGTCGTTTGGGGTACTCATGCAGATTGTTGTCTTCTTGATCCTGATCATTGTATCTTCAACACCATAGTAGTCATCTTTTGACAGTTGTTTGCAGCTTCTTCTGCTTCAGTGATGTTCTTCATGGATTTCTACATCTCTTTTTGGAGTAGAGCTTTTCCCATGAGGTTTTCTCTATTTCTCCACTTTATAGAGATTTGGTTGTATTAGGGTGCCTAATCTAGCCTAGTTGTCAAGACCCATGTTTGCCTTTCCTGCATTGTAGTTACCTTTTCTTTCTTGCACATGTTTGTAGCTGCATTGTTGCTCATCTTAAGGGGGGGTGTTAGAGTAAAGGTTTTAACTTAATTGTGTTGATTAAGTTACCTTTATTCCCTTCTTAAGATTTCACGTTACTTTGCATAAAGTGATATTTAATAATTATATTAATTATTAAATATTTTCCTATTAGGGCTTCTTTTAGGTTTTTCCTATTAGGGTTTCTTTTAGGGTTTGCATGATCTCCTTTTATAAGGATTGATCCATTGTATATTTCATCAATTCCCTTTTTGTTCTGATAAGATAATTTCTCCATTTTTCAGAGCTTCAAACCCTTGTTTGTTTTCTCCATCCATTCTCTTCCTTGTGATAGGTATCCATTTGCATGCAGGTGTTCTTGGAGTCTGAAGTTGGATTTCTCAACTTCTACAGTGTTGGAGTCGATTCCCCTTATTGCTTCTGAACCGGTTCCTCCTACTTTCGTCTAGAAGACTATCCCTATGCTGGAAAAAACTTTGGAGGACACTCTCATGACTGAGTAGGATCCCTTAGTTCCTTCGCAACCTTCAGCCTCTAGTGTGAAGAATCGTAGAAACCGCCTTGCACATGAGCGCAAGCATCGGTGAAAGGATCTTCTAGTTAAGCAGGCCACTACTCAAAATAATGAAGAAGAGACGATCACTCCTATATTAGGACCCCCCACCTCCTCTCTCATCCCCTTTGTTTCCATCCAAACTAGTTTTGTATCACTTTTGATTTTCACCACGAGCACACTTGCGCCTAGAAAGGTGCAGGTGTTCATCGCTCCTTCGGTGGAGCCACCCTTGTTAACATCCGTTTCGGATGTCTTGCCTTTCCCAAAGTCCATGGATATGATTAGCACTTTAGTCATATCTACTATGGCTATTTCATCCTCTCCCTCTACCCCTCTTACCTCATTTATTGGGAGTTCACCTCCTCCGATGAATAAAAAATATAGAGAGTGCTCCCTCCTACAATGGTGGATGTAAGAGGAGCCCAACTTCCCCAAAAGGTGGTCCCACACTAACTTGTTATGTCCTAGTAGCAGAACCAGTCCTAGTCCCCCCTGAGTTTGTCACCGCTCTCAAGTCTCTCGGTGAGCCTAGCGATGAACCTTGGGTACAAACTCCTCCATATGTCGAGACGAAACATGGCACTCTCGTTAAGTGCATGTTTAACTCGATGGATAAAGTTATGAACTTTTCAACAATCTTTATAAAGTCATTGATCTTGGACCCACAAGAGTTGAATGACAGAGACCTCACAGGTCCCTCTACCTTAGCCCTTGTTGCGAGAGGATCATAAGCTCCTCCCCTTAACACTACACTATTGTAGGCTCGTCATCCTTCCCCTTATGATGATCTAGAGTGGGAATCTAATGACCTCTTGGTTGACCAGTGTTAGGCGGAGACCCTCTTCTTCATCTTAAGATTAGATGTGTGAATGTTGTGATGTGCTTCCCCCGTGATCATGCTATATGTGCTTGGATGACCCTTGTCACCCCTGTTGTTGCTTTTGATATAGGTGTGGTGTTTGCATTGTAAACCTTCCTCTATTTTTATCAACATTCTTCCATGTTTGTGATTTATTTTCAGCAAATTAGGGACGATGCAAAGCATCGGGAGCATTTAGGCCTCCTTCCATGTTGACCCAATTTTTTATTTTTACTTTTTCTTTTGTGCATTCTTCTTGATCTGGTTGGGGACTGGTGATCTTTCGCCTCATAGTGCAGTTACCTAATATTTATAAATAAAGGTAGATCTGACCCTGCAAAACTAGATCCCCCTGGGCCCTTTGCTTGTGTTCTCTTTTATTTTGTTTGCTCTTATATTTCTCTCTTCTTTTCTTGAGTTGTCCTTTTCATGTGCGACAACGCCATTTCTACATTACTTGGTCTTTTGAAAATGTATTTGTTACAAGATGAATCTTTTCTTAAGATCCTTCACACACTTCTTTATGAGAATTGCATTCTCGACTTGAAAACCTAACAGAACATGTTTCCTTCATCATGGGTTTGTAAAGAAAGGACTTGAGAATCCTTCCTCTAAAGTGGGAATATTTTTGATCTTACCCTCGCGTGGGAGCATATCCTTCATTTCGAATTCCTTGATGAAGTGAACATCTTTCAAAAGGATTCCTTGGTGATGAATCGATTCGAAAAAGAAGGCGTTGGCTTTTGAATAGCGTGTCCCTTGAGTGGACCCTTTCTTTTCATGTTGGGTTGTCGAGGGACCCCTCCAAAACACTTTACATCCTAATGTCTAGCTCGGGGGTAGCTCCACTAGACCTGCTTTACATTTTTGCATCTAGCTCTGGAGCAACCCGACTAGACCTTTTTCACATCTTCACGTCTAGCTTAGGGGTAGCCTAACTAGACTCTACCTTTCAAACAATGTGTCCCTTGAGTGGACCCCTCTTCCTTTTGAAGGGTTCTCGAGGGACCCCTTTGAAAGTCTTACAACTTAGCGATGGTCTATGTGACTGTCCATTCACTGGCCTGCATAACCACCTCCTGACATGTTCTATCTGTGGGTAAGCATGTCCCCTTTTTTGACTTTGCGGAATCCCCTCTTCTCGGTCTCCCTCATGTGAGAGTTCTTGGGGGATACCTTTCCTTGTAGGTCTATGGGTCTGTAAGGTACCCTTCCTGGTTTCCTTCATGTGAGAGTTCTTGAAGGATACCTCCCTTGCAAGTTCACCGACCTGTAAGGAAATTTCATTCTTCAGCTTCATAGTCCCACAAAACTATGAATTACTATCCTACACTCTTGAGTTTTCCAGACCATGATCTACGTCCTCGTCAGTTCAGGTATACATTTCTAACCTTACTACTTTTTTGATCTACTTTACCGAAGCACTCATCAGTATGCGTGCTCGTTAAAGTGGGGGAAAAATGTATAGGAGTGAATTTGCATCCTAGGGATGCAAATTTCCCTTTCACCCCTTTACACTTTATAAAACCAAAGGTGGAAGCTTAAACCACATAAGCTCGTTGTTCACATCACATTTGGCATCCATTATGAGTTTTGATAGAGGAATTTTTGTCGGGGACACCCACGTGACGTGCAGACATTCACGTGATGCGCTTATGTCTCTGGAAAATTCCTGCAGCTAGAGTCTGCAGAGATGTTACCTTTCCTATTGGAAGTCGAAGTGTAATTCCCTTCTTTGGCTGACCAACCCGAATATGGTTGTTTTTCATCTTCCTTCTTCATATTCTCATTCCACTCTTCCATTTTGGGGGAGCTTCTTCACAAGTTGACACAATTTCTTCACACTTTGAGCATTCACTACAAGCTTTGCAGCAATATTCGCAGACTTCATTGCAGCAATCTATCACTTCATCACTCCAATAGACAAATCACAGGACAACACCATTCCAACAGAGGTTTGAGTTCCTCTCATCTTTCTCCTCCACTAGCCTTGAGCACTTTGGATAGAGGTGGTAAGCTCCTCACATCTTCTCTATTGTTTGGTTGAGTAAGCACATACTATTTTGTAGTGTCTTTTGAGTACTTAGCTTGTATTCTCTTCTTCATCGCTTTATTTATATATTATGGAAAACTTGGTTGTCCATGGAGGTTGAAACACCAAAATGGGGGTCTGACTGAGGAAGGCCCCTAAACAACCCCAATATTTTCCCCCTTCTCTATGTGCAGGTGGAGAGATCTTAGAGAAAGTTGGCGAAAAGATTGTTGTGTGAGATCATCTTCGTCACCCTTGCAGTAATCTACTTCCTTTATCATATTAATCTTTACATTTCGTACTTCATAGTCTTATTATGTACTTCTCAAAACTCGTAACTAAGTTGTTAGTCTACTTTTTAGAGATTAAATTTGGTCTCTTTAGTTTTTTGGCCGTACGAATGCCAATGCACCTGTGAGACACCCATGCATTGTGTTGTCATCCCAGAATCATGCTTATATCCTCTGACAAAGAGCTATCTGAGATACAAAGTTGACTCTAAAAATTGACTCACCTAGTCTCCTTTTGACTCTCAATTTTGTAGAGTGATCGAAGCACCTCACAGTTCTGATCATTCTCATCCCCCCTATCCTAACTATCCCTTAAACTAAGGTAAGTTAGGGCAGCCTACCACTCTTGGTCTTTCATGACCTGGGGCCTTGCAGTGGTTCGTCCCCCTCTCTTACAACAACCCTTGGACCTCTCCTCACAACTTAGGAGCCTCCTCCCATAGTTGGACCTCTTGTTCACAAGCTTGTCACAACTCCTCCTAGAGTTATCACACCTAGGGATCGATGCTTGGAGTCACAACCTGTGTCTTCCTACCTAGGTCATTGAGTTGGCTCTACAAATCATCATGTGTTGATGTGGCACTCTCTTCTTGTGTCACTGCCTAGTCTTGATGAGCTAGTGTAGCACAAAGCTCCACTAAGCGATGATCATGTTGCCCGATCACCATGGAAAGGTCAATGGCCCTTTGTATTATCTCAACCCGTGCCTCCTCGTAAACGGTCCTAAGACATGCAACAAAATAAAAAGGTGGGCATGTCACCCCATTGACACTAGCTTGTATATGCATCTAGGACACTCCCCTGGATAGGCACGGCTGGGGAAATTTCAAAAATGCACCGCCCAATGAAGGTGATCCACTCTTGTGTGTCTAATGCAACCATAGAGACATAGATGTTTTCAATACCAGATCATATAAAACACGTATATATGAGATAAATTGAAATAAAAAGTACTGAAAGGAAATAGAATGAACCACTCTCGTACCTAGGTCCTCAGCCTACTAGTGTGGATCAGTTGGGGTATAATATTGGGTCATACTACTGCCACAAGAGGGATGATGTATGTCGAAGGTGACACTGATGAGACTAGAACTATGATTCAGGGTGATGATAATCTCCATCATTTTCTAGGCCTCTCCACCCCATTTCCCACTATTGCCTCACCCTCCTCGCCACCATCACCATCATGATCCTCTCCTCCTAGCTTATGTGCTCCGACATTGGCCATTAGGAAATTTCTAGGAAAATCAAGGTTGGATAGACTATCACCCACCATGCTTTGTAGCCGCAAGCAACACTGGCATTGTCGATCGATAAGATGAGAGGCTCGTCATCATTATTCAATCCATCATCATTAACATTGATGTTCGTAATGGTCACACAATGATGATCACCTACCTGAGTGACACTCCTTAATAATCATACGTATGTGGGCGATGTCAAGAGGATCATTTACACCTTCCTAAATTTTTAGGCAACCCTATGCCAATAATATGGAATAATAATATGGTTTGCTCATCCTGCCAGGAGATGATCATGGTGCATGTGCCACAACTACCACCTATTTGTGGTCTATATCCCCATAGCCCTATAGGGATTCCATCTAATATCATGAACTCGTGATAAATCAAACTACAATAACCAAAAAATGAGGTCTTTGTACCTTCGGTCATGCACCAATGGGTGCATGTACGTCATCAGTGTAATAGGTGCTACACCCAAGGGGAACCTGAATGGCCAAGTGCATCTGATATGTGTGAACACCCACACCCAAAGGAACGTGTAGGTTGTCAAACTAAAATAATCATAATGGATGTAATGCCCAAGGTTATGGTATAAGTGAGCAAGCATGCTCTGACCCCAAGCATAGGCCATCCTATGGCCCTCCATCTCTCAAATGTAATGGATGATTCCCCCATGTAGGTGAGAGCCTCACCCATCCATCATGACTCAGAGAGCTACTATAACTACTATCACTCTACGAACGAGTTGAGTGGCCACTCACTTGAGCTCCAACAACCACATGTAGATGTGGTTGGTGGTGTCTCTTGGGTTTGTCCTACTAGCATAGTATTGTTGGTCCTCTATGGCCCCACATTTCATACTGGCCTTGTCGTATGCCACCTGCCATTTATGGATGGGTATCTCAGTGATCATGTACATGTCCTCCAACGTGACGGTCATATCTTTTGTTAGTAGATGGAAAGTGGAGGTATTCGCATCTTAGTTCTCCATGAGTGCCATGAGCATCAAAGGATGATAGAAAATGTTTGGTAGTATGTATGCCCACCATAGGCCCACTTGCTATAGATGATCCTTGTCATCAAGGTGCATATGCTCACTCTGATAATGCAACATGGTAAGAATGTTCCCGACCCCATGCTCCCTTTGCTCCAACCAATCTTGTAATAAAAAAATTCACATCAAATCCATCTACATCATCAAATTCTATATCTACATCATAATTTTTTCAAAGTAAGCCTCTAGGATGGAGTCACATTGCACAAATGTCTACGCGATGTGCTAGCGTCTAAAGCTGAACGTTGCCTTGACGATAGTGTGTAGGTGTAGACACAAAAAATATGCAAGTTGATCCTACACACCTGATCCTGATCTTACTAACATCGTTTCCTCCTAAATCATCCCCTTTACTAACTAATTCAATTAAATAACCTATATTTGATTAAATTCATCATATTTCCTCTCTTAATTAAATAAATCAATTTTATCTAGTTATATCATTCTCCTTTATTAATTTAATAAATCATTTTGTTTAATTAATCCTTAGATCCCTCTTTTAATTAAATAATTCACTTTATTTAATTAAATCAACAAAGTCTTCTTATTAAATTGGATAAATTAAACCTTACCTAATTTAATCTAACATTATCCCCTTTAGTTAAATAAATCAAAATATTTATTTAATTAAACTTTTCCTCTCAATTTTTGATTTAAATCAACTCATAAATTTAAGTCTAAAATTGCCACATCTCCTAATTCCTCATTACATTAATTAATCTTTGATTAATTTAATCCTAAATCATGTCCCATCCTCTAGCTTTTACCATTTGCACATGAAAATAGATTTAATTCATTTATTAAATCTCTATTTTCTCTCAACATGACATAAAAGGGGAATATTCCCTCAAATTTGAATTCAAATCCAAGTGGACTTAGTCCTTCCAACAAGGCATTTATTTCACCTTAAAAGTCCTTTTTCCTTGAGCCAAGTGGCCATAACTCCATTTTCTTCCCTCTCCAACAAGTCATTTCACTAAATTCAAATTCCACCTAATATAATTATCTGTGCACAATCACCAAAATATTCTCAACCTTCACCCATTCACATCTTGACAAGTGGCACTTGGCCATTGGATGTTGAATGATCCCACCTTGCTCAAATCTTACTCATTCTTCCAATTTGAAATCTATAAATGAGAGACTCTTCCTCTCATTCAACATCCACAATTTGAATGCAAAGTTATTATCTTCACATTAGAGCAATTTCATATCATTTCTTGAGCATTTTACATTACCATAGCTAGGTTATTGTAGGTTTTCTCAAGGAGTTCATCATTGTTATTCACCATCAAGTGGATCAAATCATCAAATCTTACAATAGTTTGCTCATTAAAATAGGATTCATTTACTTTCATTTGTATTGTTCTTCATTTTCTTCCTATGTTAATGTTTCAATCTAATTTCATGGGGAATCCTTGTCTTAACTTGCATTTCAATCTAATAATGTACTTGTTTGCCATGTTTGTGCAGGTGTAGGATTGGGGTTCACAGTAGGTTTGACACCAACACGGTCAGAGGCCTCTAATGCGCTTCCTTGATGATGACATGCTATCCAAATGCATTTGTGTTGGTTGGACGCTCATGCTACTCGAGGAACAAAAAAAGATTTAAAAAATGCACTACAAACGTGAAGTAGGGTCAGATTCCTTGTACCTCGTCGACCTCACCTCCCTTAGCTACGAATTTGTGGAGCCATTTGATCCTTGTGGCTATATAGTCACATTTGTGGGGCATTTTGCTAGATTTGTCACAAAAGTTAACAAATCCCTTATTGTGAATAGTGAAAATGACCCTTCTATAGGCCCACCTGGGTATATATAGGTCATTTTGGCCCAGTTTTCTTGGTGGATGTGGTCCTTCCCTCCATATTTTCACCCCACCTAGTTGGGGGAAAAAATAGGAGGGGGCATATATTCACCTCTTCATCATATTTTTCTTATGAACCATTGAATTTTTCTTAAGCATTCTTCTCAATGTGGTAGCTTCTTCTAGTTTTCAAACTGACTTAAATTTGAGTTTTACAAAATGAAACTTCATGTCTAGCACCAACACGATCAGAGGCCCTTAATGTGCTGCCTAGATGACAACATGCTAGCCAGATGTATCTGTGTCGGTTGGATTCTCGTGTTGGTCCATAAGGGATAATGACGAAGTGTTATCAATCTGCCACCTTATTTCTTATAAAGTTGTGAGTTGGACACCTATGCGACGCGTAGACATCCACACAGTGTGCTAGCATCCCTAAACTTTACAAGTTTAAATGAGGCAATCTCACCGAAAAATTCCATGACACACATTGTCATGGTAGAACCATAGATGTAACGACTCTTCCTACCCATGCAACTTCACAAAACTCTCTTTTTCACCTTCATTCTCACTATCTCTCATTCTAATTTGTTCTCTCACTATTTTCTCTTTTACATCTCTTCTCTATGATGAAGCTTTTCTAGATTCACATCTTTTCAACAACCAACGTTCTCTTGCAAGTATTCAACATCACATCTATTAAGCCAGGAGGGATCCACAGACTTTTGGTAACTCTATTGTTTCATTATCTTTTCTTGTCTACTTGCTAATATATCTTTTGTATATTTATTTGTGATATGAGTTCTCCTCCATAGAAAAGTTTTATTTTATCACACATCCATTTTATTTATGATATGGGTTCTTCATAGTGGGGTTTTCTTTTATCACGTGTATCATCTACTTTAATTTGTCTTGTCTATTTTCTATCTATTTGGTTGTTCATGGAGGTGGAAACACCAAAATAGGGCTTTGATTGAGGCAAGCCCCAAAATAACCCCAACAGTTTTTTGCTCCTCCTTGTGTGTAGGTTATTCACGTGGAAATTTGCAGGAGGCTTCATAATGCAAGACCATCCATGAGTTAACATCTTACCTTCTTTGTCATTTCCTTTCATTCATTCTTTCTATTAACTTAGTAAAAAAGTCAGACTTTGGATTTTAGGTAGATAGCAAATTCAGTGAGTTTTTGTTTACAGGTTTAACTCTCTGTTAGTACAAGAGACCAACGTGTCCCTGAGGTGACAGTGTTTCATTTTTCCATCTGAATCCCACACTGACGTCCTCTAGCCAAGATCTATTCAGCTTGTTCCAGAGACTTGTGTAATCTGCTCTTTCGATCCCCGAAGTTCTTCATCCAAAAAAATATCAGAGACTCTCCTTTAAGTACATTTTTGCAATCTCTTTCATCTTGTGATTCCATCACTTGATCTTTGTACATTAAGGTGATCAAGGGTCATTCACTCCCTTTAGACCCTTTTTGTCTTGGGACTTGGGAGTAGCGAATCCCCTCCTTCACAAACATATTCTTGATATGTGTCATTTATTTTGGATTTGGATTATATGTGTGTAAAGTGAGATTATCTTTAGAAAGAGATAGAATAGAGAGATTCCCAAATATCTATTTCTACATGCACTATCAATGTGCTTATCTATCATTAGCATGGGAGTTCAATACCACAAAAAATTTCATTTGTGGCCATTAGATAAAGATAGGTAGATTGTGGGAGGAGATTGGTTAACTTCATGGGCTCACATATGTGCTATAGGAGACACCTTGATCATAACCATGATCCATGATAGCTATCACAATGAGGTGGGGAAGGTTCATCTGGGCCTCCAAAGCATAGATGCATTCTATTGTATTAGTTCAAAATTATGTAATATTTATAAATTATATGCATGAAACCTTTTGTCATTTATATTATGAGAATTTTTTAACTACTTGAATATTTGTTATTACATGTGATATCATATTTCCATAGTTGGATGATGTTAATATATCATTAGATTAATTTCTATGTGCATGTTTTTGTGTTTTTGTGTGTTTAAGGTTCATATGTGGGAATGCAAAATATGAAAGTAAATTTATATAAATAATATACATTTCTACATATCCCTCTGTAGATATTGAACCTGCAAATGTTTAAACTTTGACATATATTAGCAATGATATCAAAATAAACACAACAAATCAAACATCATTATGAAATACTTGATCATGTTAGATATGAAAACAAGATAAAAATAAAATTAAGGAAGCTAAATGAAAGCATATGAAAACATGAATCAAACTCTATCCCATAGTGGGAGTGGTGCTCCTTTGATGTGAAAAGGATGCCCTTTCCCACCCCCTTGATAAGCTTTCCAAAATGAAGAACAAGCAAAGATGAGTGATCAAGATGAATGTGTGTATAGTGAGAATACTAAGATTGTGGATGGATTGTGGAGTAGAAGTGGCTTCTATTTATAGATTGAAGGGTTGAAGAATGGAGAGATGGAAGGAATGTGGGACTAAAGAAGAGCCAATGATATTGTGACACTTGCCACAATGCTAGTGGAGGAAGGTGGAGCGCATTTTGGAGAATGTGCATAGTTAATGCATGTGGTTGAATATTTGAGAGGTGTAAGAAAGATTATTGCATGTGTAAGAAGCATTAAATGCATATGGTTGAGATATTTTGGAGGGAAATTGTTTGGAAAAGAAAGTCAAACAAATGGAGCTAATGAAGGAATATTCCCTTAGAATATGCCTTTGTGAGGGAAAAAAAGGGGTAATTAGATAATTAAATAAAATGAATTTTCTTGTGCAAGTGGGTGGGTTAGTCAGGGGTTTAGGTTTGACCCAGGTTGAGTCAAAACCTAGAGGATGGGTAATTAGGATTAGAGGTTAATTAACTCAAAATTAATTAACATGGATGGGTTAGGGGATTACGATATCTGATTTAAATTATTTTGATTTATTGAATCAAATAAGAGGACCTTGAGGATATAATTAAATAATTTAATTTATTTAATCAGACATGATGATTATTAGTGAATTAATCAATAAATTGCTTTATTTGATTAATAGAGGAATTTATGTTAATTTGAGCGTCTACATTTTTCCCCTTTGAAGAAATGTACCTACTGCATTGGTTCAAATAATGATGTTTCCAAGATCAAAGTTCAAAAATCTTTTGATTTTTCGGATGCCCTAGCGAAAAGAAGTATGCTATTACATTGCCCCCTCGAGAGATCGAGTGAAAAGTTCAATTTTAGGGTCGATCTCATGACAAAGAGGTTCAAGATGGATGCATGGATGGTTAGACTAACAAATCTATATGATAATGACGATGCAAATGGGATGTTTTTAAGATGCTTAGAATAAAAAATCTATATTATCCTAAACAACTTAAACGATGATGCAATGCATGTGAGATGGATGAGACAGATGATGTTGTTCTGTGATGATATGTATGATTATTTAAGATGTTGATGATTAGTAGATGTGGGATGGTGAGTGACATGGTACTATGTTAACGTGAAAGAGGATAGAAGAATGTGAGAGGGATCAAACCTTGATTATGAGAAGATGCAGAAGTCCAACAAGTCTACGAGTCTTTGAGACTTGATTAGATATGATGATGTATTGCTTATCCAGGGATTGGGGATGTAAAGAGCATAACTATCCTTATGTTTGATAACACACATAGATATGATGCATCAAGGTATAGACAACCAGGATGACATTGTATCTAGTGAGATGGACTTTGACTCGATAAATAGATAGGAGTATTCTTATTGTTCACACCTAACATACAAAACCTTATTAAGTTGTACTTGAAACATTTCAAACATCTCAGACCAAAACATAGAAAGGAAAAAAACCTCCCAATGTAATAGTCGAGAAGGCATCCAAAACATCCTCCTTACAAACTAAACAAAGTAAGAATGACCAAGGTTATATTAAAAGAATATCCAACAAGCACAACAAACAAAAGATAATGATCAATGCCCTATTCCTTTCTCTCTAAATCATTTTGATTAGATATCATCAAGAGGTCATCGAAATGAGTGCAATAATATAAATCAAAAGAATGGATCAAGTAAACAAACAAGTTAATGTTCTTCAGACCTCTAGCCAAGACTAAACTACGGTGATGCCTGATGTTGATGTCCATTGTAGGAAGGATGCATCCTAGGACATGATTTTATCAGATGATTTTGGAATTAACTAGATGATAGACTATTGATGCGAAGACTTGACCAACTTGTTGTCCTACTAACCTATACTTAAGACCTGACGTTTGAGTTTTCACTTGTAGTTTGCTAAACTTGTTTCCAATTGTTTTACCAAAAGTTTAATATGATGATTGATTTATTGTGAGTGGATACTTATTGCGAGTGAAAGAAAAATGGGACGGATGGATTTTTTCAAACATTTGGATGTTTTTGGTATTTTGAAATGTTTTGAGGTTGTTTTGGGATTTTCAAGATGTTTTACGAATGTTCTGATTTTCAAATGTTTTTGGGTTTTGTGAGATTTAGGATTTTTTTTGTATTTTTTTGTCTCAAGGGTTGAGCCTTGCCTATGTTTAAGCTCAGATACGACGTAGTTCAGATACCATGTTTTTGAATTTTTCTGACTCTTTGGCTTATCTTGGGATTTTGATATGTGTCGGCCTCCTACAATGATTCTAATAACTAAGCCTTTACAACCGTGATTCAGAGATTGGACATCTAACCTGAATAGCCATTTTAATCATCATGAAGGTGCATTTAAATTTTCAACCCAAGGATGTGAACTTGAAATGGGTTAGCACAGTATGCACACTAGAGACTCAAAGTAGTCATCCTCATTCTACAGCTAAGAAAGATTCAACACTGAAAGTAAATTACATGGCAAGGAATAAAGTAAATGTTGAAAATCACTCAACAATTGAACTAAGCTAAATATGCATGACATGAATGAAACTCTAAGCAACAAACAAGAAACTACTCTATCTGTTTTGGCTGCACGAATAGTCACAGAATGGAATTCTAGTGGTTACAGGAACAATCGGTGCCAAATTCTTAACTAAGTACTTAAAAAAAAACTAATAACTAATCTAGCTAAACTAAAGGATATATTACTCACCAAGTGGGCCCCCTTGGATGAGTATCCTTCTAAAACTAATACAAACTCAAATGCTCAACTCATAACTTCATCTTATTTATTGGGAAACTAAAATACAAAAGAGTAACATGTTTGGAAATGCTAATATAATATCAAATCATACAATAACTCAGCAACTCGGAAACCTTCGAACTCCTGAAGAAGGAGAATCCAAACCTTATTTATGCTACCAACTAAACAAGGCAGTCAACTCCCACTAACTGTGAGGATGACATTTAGGGAAAGCAGAGAAAATAATAGAAGGGCGGCTACACATGCAGGGAATCTAGTCATACATGCAAATCTAGACGCAGACTCAACACTACTATAATGCTTGCAGATGCTCAACATCATGAAATATCATTACAAGGAAGTTACATGTGGTTGTCATGGGGAATCTTTGTCATCATCCTTCAGTTGACCTTCGAACGCTTCCTCAGTAATGACTAGTTGGTGGCTGCATTCCTCAAATTAGTATCCTCAAGTCTGCATGGAAATGTTATTACGCATAATAATTGCACATCTATAACCACCTTGAAGAACATTCATTAACCACATGCAAAATCAATATAGATAGTCCACATAATAGCTAATATCATTAAAACTGACAGAAATGGAGTTAAACCCAATGTCTATGGTTTGAGGGAAACATTATAAAAATATCAGCATTTAATATGAAATTCCATGTCAATCTTCAACAAATAAACTATGGATTCTACCCAAATTAAGACCAAAAACTAGGCTCATCAATATGATTTGGATGTTTTTCGATTTTTGCATGATTTTGACAGTTTGGATATGGATATGTGTGACGATTGTGATCCTTTTAAAATGTCAAGTCCTAATGTGAGATGCTAGATAAAAACCAATAATGCAACAAGAGGAAATAACAAGATAAAAGGGCACCTCAATGATTAGCCTAAGAAATAGATAACATGAAAGCAAGATAAACAAATTGATTGTTGTTTGTTATACCTTCTATGCTGCTCTTTCCTTGGTTGGCCCTTGATCTTGAAGAGTTGTGTGCTCCTTGGATGACAAGCTATGTTGAATATGCAAAATGAAATGCAAAGTTGATGAGGATGTGATGATTATGAGATGAGAGTTCAAATGGAAAATTGACAAGAGTTTGGTAGCAAAAGACTTGATCTCCAAAATGGAAGAAATGAGGGAGTATTTATAGGATAATTAGAATTCTCTAGAGAATTCAACGGTTGAGATTGATCCAACAAGATTAAGATGAAGGGCTATGGTGAGTTGAGGACTCACAAGCTCTCACATCTTGACATGTGGAATGTGAGATGTCCTAGAGTGGAATGAGGTGGAAATGAGGTGGAAGAGAAGTACATGAGGTGGATGAAGGACAAGTACCTTTGAGGTACCTTGGGGGATGAGAAGATTTCCTCAAAAAGGAACTTCTTGTCCCCAAATAAGGATGAAAGAGACATTTGAAGAATTTTAGAATTCCTCAAAAATCTCCATGGGAAAAGGGGAAGTGGTTGGAATAATAAATGCAAATTTGCATTCATTGGAGAGTTTATTGGGTAAAAGAAGGTCTCCAAAAAGCTAGAGATTTGTCACATGTGGGTGATGTGACAAGTCCAAGGTTCTAGAAGTCCTTGGCACATGTAAAGTGACAAGTCAAGCCTTCTAGAGTCTTGCATGGGGATGGGGAAGACCTTGGAAAGACAAAAGTGAATTAAAAATTCACATGGGGAAGAGAGGAGTCTTGGAAAAATAAATGTGAATTAAAAATTCACATGGGAAAGAGAGTCCAAGCTAAAAATGGTAAGTGGGAAGGTTGACCAAAAAAGGTAAGCTAAATGTGGTTAATGATTCTGATTAAGGTTGTGCAAACACAAGATTAAGATAATTAATGAGAGATTAGAGGCAAGTGGGAGATTATGGAGGATGTGACACTTAATCAAGATTGAGTGATGCACATCTTAATCACAGATTAATTAATTTAATCTGGATTAAAAGAGGGTTATGGAGAATGTGACAAGGAGAGAGAAAAAGGGGAATTAAAAATTGATTTTAATCCAAATGGGTTAAAAGACTAAATTAAATAATTTGTCATATTTATTTAATTTAGAGAAGAAAAGGGATAAGGTAAATTATTTAATTTATTTCATTACATACTTTAGGAACCTTAGGCAGAAAATGAAATAATGATTAAATAAATTATTTAATCATTATTAATGAAATAGATGAATAAAGTACACGAATTTGATCATATGGAAGTGATCAAATTTGGATGTCTACAATGATATCAGTGATATGTTGTAGGATTTTGTTGAAAACCAGGCTACGGTTTGATTGATCGAATTGATGGATTGATGATGATAACATTGTTGAGGATACACAACAATGCAAGGATAGTGTTAAGCAACATGAGGATTGGGAAGGATATCCCAAGATGATGATGGATTGATTGGATTTGATTGATTAAGATCTGGAAGCTCGGTTTAGAATGAAATTTGTTTGAATGATTTGATGTGACGTTGAAGTGCAAGTTAGATGTGACTGATATGGATTGTTTGGATTGATGTTTGATGAAAGATTAAGCTTGATAAGGAACATCTTCTTGTCAAAATATGCCATGGGCTAGTGATTTGAATTTTTTTCTTACAAGTGTTTTGACCAATTTGATTTCACGTTTGGCAATGTTCGAATCACCACATAAGTTGGAAGATATAGATCAAGATTAATTCCCGAAGCAAGATGTAAACATCTGCCCCCAGTGTCTAGCAATGTATGGAATGTAACGGGTGGATGCTTGGATATATGTATGGATGGATGGATATGGATAAGCATGCAAATGATGCCAGGGATTATCTTGTGATAAGATAAGGTGTTCGAACAAAGGACTCTCATTTGGATAGTGCTTCATGGCTTAGATAATGTTGGGTAGGATAGGATCAATGAAAGTGACCGACGTCAAGATGTTTACCATAAGCAAGTGTAAAGTGTACACCAAGTTTTTATCAAGATCAAGATAATGTAGATAGATGGTAATGGGTTGGATAAATGGTTCATGGATGAATGGATTTATTATGGATAAGATGGATGAAATGTTGGATTTTATTATGGATGGGATAAGATGCTTCCACCTGAAATGGCACATGTAGATGCTTGATTCTACACATGATACCCATTTGCTAGGTTTTCATCATGGTACTTGTCTAAAGCGCCACGACAGTGGTTTTCACTAGAGGATGATTTTTATCTTTACTATTTTCATGTTTTTTTGTTTTTTTTTGTTTTTTATGATATTTTTGAAGCCGATGATGAACCAAATGGTAGTGCTAATGTAGACGCTTCTACCATAATGTGCCATTGATATCCTGCTTGAAGAAGCTTATTTTCCAAGATACGTGTACTTGAATACAACTGTTAAGATTCTTGATCTGCTTTGTTGATACCAGAGTTAACTTTGTCTTCGTTCGCACATTGTGATAGAGTGCCTTCTAAATCCTTATGATGAAGGGTAGCTGCCAATACATGGTCAATGTGAGAATTGGATATCATGCGTGGAGGCAAGGATAGTGTTGTATGTTTAGGAATAAAAGATGGATTGGTTGATAGTTTGAAACCTTTGACTCTCCAAACTTGGGAAGATGAGCAATGATGGGTACATACGGAAGTGTGCATGGAATTAGGACCAACTCCTTGATATAATTTGTATGTTGCTTGAGAAGCCTTATTTTTCCTTTGTGGACATCTTTGATGGATAATTGTCCCTTTTTTATTTTCCCCCATAGTTTTTTTGACTGATGGAGTTTGATAGGGATAATATCCCTTTATACTTTTTGGTATCCATGTGTATTTGATTTTTCCATTATGTTTCTAAGCTTCTTTTTCTTTGATAACGTTGTTTTTTCTTTGATTCAAATCTTTCTTTTGATGATGGTCCCAATTCATGGATGGGGTGATAGGTGGATGAAGATTCGTGACATGGTTGGTTGTAGTATTAGCATCAGTTTCATCATAAGGATTACTAGTGCTCCCTATGTTGATGCTTGCACTAGATGAAGTTGCTCCCAGTATTATAGAGGTATCATTGATATGTTTAGATCCCTTAATTGTCGAATAACCAAGACCTTGATGCTTAGGATTACCAATAATCTGCACTGATTCTAGGATACCCTGTTCACATAGGTCTAATCCTCTTCCTTGATAATTCTTCTGTTGAAAATTTTTATTTGCAATAGGATATGATTTACCTTGGAAACAAGGTGCTACTCCTCTTCTCTATTGTGGATCTTCAAAGTTGATAGCTTCTTCATTGATAAGATAGCTTGCCCTAAAAAAGGTAAGTGATCCAAGTTTATAAGTGATAGGATACTCCATAAGTGGGATAACTTCCTAATTCATATCTTTGGCTTGATCTTGTGAAATATCATATTTCAATGCTTCTTTAAGAGGTTTTGATGATTCCTTGTCCATATAAAAGTCTCCCCCATGATTCATTTTTTATATGCCTTCACAAGATGTTTCTGATTCACAACTTTTGTAGAAGCCTTCTTCATGACCCATTTCTTATGTCTCTAAATTTTTCTATATCTCGATCATGTGTACAAATGTTAAGAGTAGGAGACTCTTGTTCCTTGGTAATGATATCAAGAGTATGAGAATCTTGTTTTGAATGAAGATCATATACATGTCCATTAGGAGTAAGCATCTCATGGTTAGATGGAGGAATATGTGCTATATGGATATGATCATTTGTGACATCTTGTATAGATTAGAGAGTGTCCATTAGATCATTTTAGTATCTTGGAGATACAAATTCTTGATCTTGATTGATTTTGGAAATGCTTTTGAAATGCTTTGGATCAAGTTCTTGACATGGGTCAATTTTGAAGGATGAATTGCTTACAAAGGTTTCTTGGATATCTTAATTAGGCATGATAAGTGGCTCAATATCCTCTTGAGCTTTGAGTGGGTTTGGATCAAGTGTTGAGTTGAGGATTCCTTCAATATCCGCAACCATGAGGTCGAAGGATGTCAATATGTCTTGGAAAGGACCATTGCTAGACTTTGGTGAAAGATGATGATCATGCTTTACAATAAATTCTTGAGATATGTCCTCTAACTCATTAGGTGGTGTAAAGACATTGTCAACATGATCATTGTTGGATGGATCTTGGATTATGTCAATAGGATCAAATAATTCTAACACTCCTTAAAATATATCATTGTTGGATATTATTGGTGAATTTTGATCATGATTGAAAAGTGACTCTTGATGTATGTTGAGTTGATCATCATATGAGGTAGAAACATCTCCTAGGTGCTCAGTGATGGATATATCTTGATCATTATCCTCAACAGTTGTGGTGGATAGATTGTAAATGTTTTTAACCATAGGATCAAATGATGTTAACATTTCTTGAATTGGATCATTTTTGGATATTGTTGGTGGATTTTGATCAGGATTGAAAAGTGACTCTTGATGTATGTTGATTTGATTGTAGGCTGAGGTAGAAACATCTTCAATGTGTTCATTGATGGATAGATCTTGATCAATTTTTTCAACAATTTTGGTGGAGAGATTGTTACTACTATCACTAGTGGTTCAATCTTGATCATTGTCCTCAACAATTATTATTTCTTGATCAATAAGGATGATATTTTTGAGTTGAATACAACCTGATGTTTTATGAATATTTTCTCTATGATACTCACAATAAGATCTATCATTATTCCAAGGGAAGTTTATGATAGAGCTGAAAGCAGTTACCTTTGGAAGAGTGATGAGTTTTGCATTAACTATCTTTCTTAGGACTGATTTGATTGTCTCCCCAAAAGGAGTGTATTCATGTTTGTGATCTTGTGAGATTTGTGCTTATTGAGGCGATTCTTGTTGTGATTGATCTTGCAGATGTGGTGATTGATCTTTGAGATGTGGTGATTGGATTTTTTGTTGATGTTGTTGATCTTGATATCCAACCTCTTTACATTAGAGATATTGTTCTTGATCTGGTTGTGGAGACAACTCAATGTTTTGATTACATGGTTTAACCAATGGGGGCATGCATAGATTTTGGGGTGGAGATGTCTCTTGGTGCATTGAGTCAACTATTTTGGTAAGTGAAGCAATTTGATTTCACAAAATTTGATCTTGATTTTTATTTTTACACACTTGATATAGTTGATTTGGTTGTTGGTCAAGCATACTTTGAATGTATACTTGTGGTGTTTGTATGGGATCATGGAAAAATAGATTTTGGACAATATTCTAATCCAGGATGATGTTTAGATTTGGCATTATAGGTTGAAATTGAATATTTTTGTGGTTGGGAATCACTACATTGATTTAGGTAACCTTGATTTTGTATGAGATTACATTGACTTGGATACATGGAGTTTTTAACATATTTCTTAGACTTTGACCAACATTGGTGTGATTCAGAAACATATCTATCCCAAATTTTACCAAGTGTGGATTTGATATGTTCATGTTTGGTAATCTTGCACTTGGAATATTCACATTTGGCATGTATGGATTGGATGGGATAATGTGGTTTTGTTGAAGACTCATGCATTGATTGTTTGGTTGATATATTTGTAGGTTTTGACTTTTATTTAAATCTATCATAGGGAAAGGTGGTCCAAAATTTAGATTGGGCATACTCACATGGAGTTTTTAACATATTTCTTAGACTTTGACCAACATTGGTGTGATTCAGAAACATATCTATCCCAAATTTTACCAAGTGTGGATTTGATATGTTCATGTTTGGTAATCTTGCACTTGGAATATTCACATTTGGCATGTATGGATTGGATGGGATAATGTGGTTTTGTTGAAGACTCGTGCATTGATTGTTTGGTTGATATATTTGTAGGTTTTGACTTTTATTTAAATCTATCATAGGGAAAGGTGGTCCAAAATTTAGATTGGGCATACTCACATTTGTTGTATGATTGAAGTATGTAGGGGATAATGATGCCATGTATGGATTGTATAAATGTGAGTTTTGATAATCAATTGGAATTGTAAGGCTTTGATAGTTTGGTTGACTTAGATCACTCATGATGTATGAATCAATTTTATATTCCATGTTTTTCTTGTGTTTTTAACTTGTTGCAAAAGTGACCCTCTATGGTGTTTAGGACTAATGATGAGATGAAGGATAAAAGGGGTGAATGATATGGGTGTTGAACTTTTAGGAACTTTGGAGAAACACCAGACCTTAGGATTTTGTATTTTTGATCTATATTGGGCTTGATTTGGATAATGGACTTATAAATCCTAGGATGTTTGATGTTATCTTGGGGTAAACTTATCCACAAAGGTGATAATTCAACTAGATGTGTGAGGAAGGATTCATCCACACACACTTATCTAAACAAAGTGATTTTTCTTTTGATTAAAGTATTTACCAAAAGTCTAATATGAATGATTTTTCCAAGGTTCCAAAAGTTTTTTATGAAATGATATTTGATTGATGGAGTGATAAATGAAGGGGGTGATTTGATCCTAGATGAATCTAGAGAGACTTCATTTACAAGACCAAGGTATTGAAGAACATTCTATACCTCCTATGTGAGAAACTCAAAATGTTGAAAAAGACTTAGATTTGACACTAATAGAATGAATATAAGTTGGGATTGTCCTTTGAAGCACGTTTGAAGAAGTTATAGAGAAATCTATCTCTGACTTCGTAAATTGTTGAAAGAGATTTCTTGAGATCCTTTGGACTAAGACACTTATGAGAATTTGGTTTGGGAACTTGGACTTTGTGGGAAATCATGAGATCAAACACACATGAGGGTTCAATTGTCTTTTATCTTGCTTAGATGGATTCTTTTTACCACATCAACACTTCTCGCTTAGTTTTCAAACTAAATGTCTATGTCTTGATGCATTTTCATTCCACAAGGTCCATTATGTGAAAATCAAGGATTCAGGGGCATAGTTTCTTAAGTTAACTTTGGAGAGAGGAAATTGAGATATGGGCCTAAATGTTTAGAAGCCTCTAAGGATAAAAATCCCCAAGGACAAGCAGTAATACATGGACTCTTCAAGGATATTTTCTTTTTCCAAAGGGTTTGAAAGTTTGATGACTTGTTGAATGTTTGTTTTTAGTGTTTTATATCCAATCAAATTATTTGATTTTGAAACAATGCACAACCCTAGGATAGAAAAGACAATATTTGTTGAGTCTCCACTCGGATTTCTCCAAACACTAGACAAAACAAATGGTTAGAGATTTGGTGACATTGGCTCCCCCTTTCTCGGCACTCACTTCTTGGGACCACCAAATCTCAAAATCCTTAAAATTCGGAAATTAAAAGGATTTTTCTATTTCTACTATTGAATAGTACATATGTGAAGCGGCTTCAGAACGACCGTTCTTTCATCAATAAATAGTAGGGATTTTAGATTTTATATAGATTGGTTCTTAATCAAGGCACATGTTCAGAAGGCCACATGAGAGGCAAGATTAACTCCTATAAGGAGAATCACTTGTTGGTTTGTAGGAGCTCCTGTAATGCTAAGATTTCCTCAACATTCAAATTTATATACCAGTTGGGAGTAGCTTGGCTTTAGCTCATTACCGGATTGATTTGATCCCTTGGGGTGAGTACTTTTTCCCACCAAGGCAGGCCCTCTAAAGGTAAACAATAACGAATAAGTACATTTGTAGTTTGACTACCTAGATTGCATAAAGCACTAGGAGGGAGCACACACAATGCCTTTCCTTCACATTCGCATGATTGTTCAATTTTTTAGCCCCAAATTTGAAATGTGTATGTAATATTTTAGACAATCAATGACACTAAAATGCTTTTGATTCTCAAGATCGTCATGAAGCGTGAGAGAAGTGCATACACAATTTTAATGACACTATTTGTAAAGAAGATTACAAAACAAAGCAAAAATAAGTTCTTTTTAAATCCTCCAAAGCAATAATGAGTTATTTTTAGAGCACCAAAATTTTAAGTGTGAAGCTGATTGTTCAATTTTAGTCCAAAATCCAAATTCTAGTAAGTTCCTAAGTTCAATTTTAACCAACTTGAAGAGATCAAATCAACGGTTAATTTTAAACCCAAAATTGAAGTGACTTGTCTTATAACAGAAAACAAAAGCAGAAAATGGAAGCTCTGGGCTATTATAATAAGCATTTAAAAATGCTTTGTTGATTTCAAGTTCAATGCTCAATTTTCCAACTCAAATCTGCTTGATTTTGTTCCCATGTGTGAGAGACCACAATTTTTTCTTGATGCAAACCCCTATTATGCAAAGTATCTGTTAAAAAGAAGAACAAAAATCAAATTTTCTTTAAAATCACTACTATCGAGTTAAGATCAAAATAGAGCATACGAAATAATGATTCAGAAAACCAATGTTGCCAGTTCAAAAGTGAAGTCCCCAAGAGTTCTCCATTAGCATTCCACATACACAACATGAAATCACACATCATAAAATACATTAGCATTTAGTTTGGTTGTTGATCAAATGTACTCCACTAAAGAGGGGAAATTTCATTTAAAGGCATCATCATCCAAAGAATTAAAGAACATTTGAAGGGAAAATACAAGATGAAAAGTGATTTTAGATCAAAGAGTCCCTTCCACCGATAGACATTGTCAAAGGTTTTCTATTTTCCTTTATTCTATGAATGTGATATTAATGAACTAATGGCATTTATTACCGTTGCCAAAGATGACCTGCACACCACAGAAAGATTATAAAAAAACAAGCTTTCTATTCATGAGAAAACGCTTGGGAGAAAGCCCCCGAGACTTCAGGATTTACTATTGACAGTATGCCCCCAAAATATGTGGTCTCATAATTACAAGATATCCACAAAATGGATATGTCGAAATATTTTTTAAATTGCGTTTTCAACTTGTTGGGCACATAGAAATTAAGACAACACTTGGATTTTGTACCAGTCACTTCTATTGGTTATGAAAGATCTGATCAAAGATTGCAACATATTTGAATAGATGTAATCATGATTGCATGCGAAATGTTTGACGTCCCAAGAAAGATATCATTACTCTAATTGATACATCTTATGGTTCTTCTAAGTCATTACATGGTTCTTAACAACTCGAGTATTAAAAAATGTGTAGAACTGGATATTTCAACTTATAAAAAAAATGAATAATTTGCTTGACTTAAGCGACCACCATATCATGCAACTGTCTAGCAATTACACATATATAATATAAAAGTGAGATTTATCACTTCTTCTAAATCTTTTTCTCATTAAAAAAAGCACCCAAGATAAAATGACAATCCACTCAGTAATGTTGATCGATATTTGCACTTAGCTAGATCACTAATCCTGCAAAAAAAAATTATAGTAGTTTGATTATCCTTTTTCGATGATCAATGATAGCTACAATAAAGAGTTACCTAGCATAAAAAATTATCAAAAATACTGATACTAAAACTTGATAGGAAACGAATGCACAAGAACAAATCTTATATGTGCAACAAAAATGATTAAATGCACAGGATTAGCATATGCGGAACCGAAATGACCAAGTGTGTAGTAAGAATTAAAATGCATAGAAATAAGTGTTAAATGTACTGCAGAAAATGCTAAGACATGAAGGTAGGCCTGGTGCTACGAACCTTGTGGATGACCTAGAAATGGTGACACTATTTTTCTGGTTAATAGAACATCCCAAAAGGAAGTCATCCCACTAAAAGCTACAAGAATATGTTGAAAAAGACTTTAGAGAATTTTCACACATATACAATTAATAACGAAGGATATCTATAAATCACCAACACAATGGTGTCGTTAAGACTTTGATGATGACAAAATGAAAACTAAATTTCAATTCTAATATGGGCGATGCAGTTATAGATAGAATTACAAGATTTTTGTAGTCTTTTGAAGTTTGACTTTTTTTTTGGGCGTCAGTGGATTACAATGCTTCAAATCTTACCCTTGATTCTAGCTTCTTTTGATTCTAGCAAGGATAAAGGTGAGCTACAACCTGGAACTAAAGTTTTTATGAGGGTGTTAGAGGATGTTTATTGGATTGAAAGTTATGGCTAAGATCCTAATAATGAGTACAAGAGCAACTTTGATATTCAGCTCTCATAATCTTGAGAAAAATGTATCATCTATTTAATAACAATGGCATCATGTAATAAAGGATTCAATAGCACCTAGAAATTTGATATTACTACTTTAGAACCCAATTCAATCTCCCAAAATAGCATGCAGTGACCCAGAATGGTGGTCATTGTAGAATAGTTTGTGTACTTAATAAGATTGGTGTCACAAGGGCTCCAAATGTTTGAGAGAATTCTCCACGGTGTTTTGAAGCTCCGCTTCGTCCATATTTGTCAGAGTCGATGCTCAACATTTTTTTCTTCATTGAATAGATTCAAAAGAGCAAGACAAACATAAACATGCTAGATATGAAATTCACTATAAAGAGATTGCTTTCACCTTAACAAAAACCAGATGAAAAAACTAACATTTTGATCTAGAAATGAAATAGATTTGATCACAAACATATTTCTAAAACTTCTTCAATGGATCAAACTAGGTAGACTACCAAGAAGTAGCAAGCCATAAAGCAAAAATAAATCAATCGAAACACAAAAAACCCATATGTGCCCTCCTTGCAAGAAATTGTAACTCATATGTTTCCTCCTTGTAAGAGACTTTGCATTTTGATCTAAATCATGAATTGATCATATCTTATAGTGAATACTAATAAAAACAATGATTTTGAATATCTATTGCATGAGCCGATCTTTGTGTCAAGAGAAACAAAGAGAATGCATGAACAAAAACAGAGACTTTATCTTACCATCTAATGCATGAAATAAATGAAGGTGAACAAAAACAACGAATTTATATTTTTGCCCCACAGTGGGCGCCAAAATGTAGATGTTGAACCTGAAAAATGCTTAAACTTTGACATATATTAATGTGTCGCCAAAAAGTGTATACCTTGGCACTTTTTCACTCATTTTGGCCTTTTCCACTGGATTTTGGCCTTGTTTACTTTGATTCAGTCTTGTAAGCTTACAATTCAACAATAACCTAACAATGTTTTACTAAGGTGTTATGAAGTGTTGTAACACATTTCCTCACTTTTCTAAAACCCTTTCACATAATTCACCTACATAACACATTCTTACACCTTCCTAAGCCTTATGACAAAGTTGTAAAGTGTTGCGATGCATTTTCACACTTATCTAGGCTTATCACCCCTAAATTAACCCTTTTCAATGCTAATTTTGTCCCCTTAATGTACTTTTAGGCTCGATTAAAGTGTGTTTCGAGAGGCAAGGCTAATAGACCTCATTAATCACTATTTTATTCTCGACCACCACTTGGATTTTCCCAAGTGGACTAGGTTTCCACTTTGGGTGACCTAGTCCTTTTAAGCATAAAATTCAAAATTAAAACATTTTCTTAACGAGAATTTGCCTCCTAAACCCTAAGGTCGGCCTATCATAAGTCATTTTTGGGAAAATTAGGGTTTTTCATGTACAAATAAGGGTTTTCATCCTCATTTTTCTTTCTTCTTGGCTCATTTTTCACCTTCACTCCTCTTCACAATCTATCTTGCATCCAAGTCTTCCAAAGCAAGCAAACAAGCATTAGGGTTTCATAAGCAACCTCCATTAGAGCTGCTCATGCATGTTGCAGACCTCTTCAACAAAGGATTTGGTAAGTGTTTACATTGCTTTATCATTCAATCATCTTTCCTTCCTTTGTTTCTCATTTCAGATTTGATTATCAAAATGGGGTTTGATGAAGGAAAACCCTAACCCTTGTCTCCTCTTTGCATGTGATTTGCAGGTTTTTTTTGTAGGTTTGGCAAGAAGAAAGGTGTTAGAAAGGTTCCCTCAACTCATTAAAAGCACCCAAGTCAACAAAGCCCTAGTTCTATCTTAGAGGCCTCTTTCTACCCGTTTTCAATAGAATCTGCATCAGATATATGTTGGGATCTAGAGTGCAGACCGAGGACTCCAATCTCCTCTTTCAGATTCTCGAAAACCTAGAAGAGGACTATGTCGCCCATAATAGCGACCTAGTTCCTCTGAGCTTTTTTTTCAAGGATTTTCATATTTCTAGGCACCCATTTGATAGAAACCTATTCTGACAAGCTTTCTAGGGAAGAGGACTAGGTCGCCCAACTTGGTGGGAATGTCCCTTTGCACATTTTAGACATTTTTCAGGATATTCCAGAGCCTCTCATCTGCAACATTACATTTCCAGGTGCACAAGTTCTGATATTTCCCGTTTCCTTTCTATTTACAAGAATTTAGGTCATTTACTTTACATTGCATGTAGTTTAGATTTACATTGTTTTACATTTCATAGTTAGTTTAGTTTTATCATACTTCAACACTTAGCCACATTTATCACACACACAAATCACAACCTTCATCAACCCAACCCTATCCTTTGAATGCAATCACCAAGAACATATCACCAAAGTGGAAAGAGAGTGGCATTTCCTAAACCAAGTGCTTCTAGGGTGAAAAACCCTAGGAGTCTAGTAAAGGGAATCCTCTTTCCCTTGTTAGTATATGTTTTTGGTGGTTCAATTAGCAATGATGTCAAATAAACACAACAAATCAAAAATCCCTATGAAATACTTGATCATGTTAAATATGCAAACAAGATAAAAATAAAACAAGGAAGCTAAATGAAAGCATATGAAAACATGAATCAAAATCTATCCCATAGTGGGAGTGGTACTCCTTTGATGTGAAAGTGATTCTCTTTCCCACCCCCTTGATAAGCTTTCCAAAATGAAGAACGAGCAAAGATGAGTGATCAAGATGAATGTGTGTATAGTGAGAATACTAAGATTATGGATGGATTATGGAGTAGAAGCGGCTTCTATTCATAGATTGAAGGGTTGAAGAATGGAGCTCAGTGGAAGGAATGTGGAACTAAAGAAGAGCCAATTATATTGTGACACTTTCTACAAGGCTAGTGGAGGAAGGTGGAGCACATTTTGGAGAATGTGCATAGTTAATGCATGTGGTTGAGGATTTGAGAGGTGTAAGAGAGATTAATGCATGTGTAAGAGGCATTAAATGCATATGGTTGAGATATTTTGGAGGGAAATTGTTTGGGAAAGAAAGTCAAACAAATGGAGTTAATTAAGGAATATTCCCTTAGAATATGCCTTTATGAGGGAAAAAAGGGGTAATTAGATAATTAAATAAAATGAATTTCATGTACAAGTGGGTGGGTTAGTCGAGGGTTTAGATTTGATCCAGGTTGAGTCAAAACCTAGAGGTTAATTAATTCAAAATTAATTAACTTAGATGGGTTAGGGGATTATGATATTTGATTTAAATCATTTTGATTTATTGAATCAAATAAGAGGACCTTGAGGATATAATTAAATAATTTTATTTATTTAATCAGACATGATGAATATTAGTGAATTAATTAATAAATTGCTTTATTTGATTAATAGAGGAATTTATGTTAATTTGAATGTCTACACCCTCATGAGAGAAAAGTATGCAAAAAGAAGTATATGGAATACACAATACAAAGGAATAGATAAACATATCATCAATATTACACAAGATGTACCCTAGGAAAACCTTTAAACAAAAAACCTAGCCTCCAAATTTACTCACACAATCAATGCATTATCTCGTAAACAAATATTATAATATACTTACATAGAGTCTCCATATAATACTTCTAAAACATCAAACTCCCTAATTGTACTCCATTTGAAAAAAATGAGAATCATGTAATCACATATCCCAATCCATGCTTCTTTTGATGTCCCAAACATGAATTTTATGTAAATATGTTCAAATTTTAAAAATCCCCAAAAAAATCAAATTAATATTAAATATATTCTATAACTCATAAAATGATCTCTAAAAAATTTTGATGCCAAAACATTGAAATTTATAGTGTTGATTTCACACAAACTAAGCCAAAAAATGAATCAATATTTTCACACATGAAATAGACTTCACCACTCCCATTTATGGGAAGTGTCACGATAATCCTCCTAAAAATCCAAGAATCGATGTAAAATAGCACTTGTCAGAAAAAGGATGGGTCAAAGTAAATTCAATGGGGCCTCCAAGGGAAACCTAAGACCGTTAGGAGTAGGAGTAGGATGATTAAAAAGGTGTGAAAAGCCATAAATCCATATAAAATTTACCAATTTAGGGTGCAAAATATATTTAGGAAAATATTTTACCCAAAGAGGTTGTACAAAACCTATAAAGGCTTGTTCTACATTATGCAATTATTATTATTTTTTATCTTTTAAATATTATTTTGAAGAATTTAAATATATATAAAGTATATACATAAAATAAAGAAAATAATAATACATATTAAAGCTTGGTGTGTAGGGTACACGGGGTACCTATAATCCATGCCCTGCCATGGGTAGAAGTGGCAAGGTTAGGGTCCACCCCCTTGCCAAGGGTTTAAAACTCACGTTGATGAGCTTAACCCTCATAGATTAAAAAATAAAAATCAACCCCCTAAAATTTTTGCCTCCTTTGCCCCATTCTTTCTTTACAAGCTACCACCCTACTACTTGAGTGACACTATCCAAAAGAATACCATCCCTTCACCAATAATATACCTGCCACCACTTCCCTAGAGGAGCTCCCTTAATCCCCCTCTTTCTCTAAGAATATAGGTGTTTTTAAAAAATTGACAATTTTTTCTTGGAATGTTAGATTTTTCCATTTTTATAGGCATTAAAAAGCTCTCTCTCCATCCTCTTCATTATATATTACATAAATTTTCTATACTTTTCTTTAAATTTTAGAAATTTTACTTTGAATCTCACTTTTGTTTTCTTATTGTAATAACCATAACTTTTGCAAATGAAATTGAAATTCAACATTTAAAAAAAAAATTGATCAAAAAATTGTAAGGAATATGTTGGTTATATATATTTTGTATTTTGATAATGCTATTTTTTAACTTTTTAGGGTTTTTTTTGTTACTACCATCTTTGAATACAAAAAAAGTAAAGATGATTTTTGAGGCTACTAATTCTTTTGTGCAGGTTCACTTGTCAAAGATAAAAAATAATAACCATTTTGACATATTTTTATTTTTAATAAGGTAAATTAACCTTTATTTAGTGTGACCTCTTTAGTTTAGTTTTCTTTGTGTTCATGGATAAGAGTTCGCATGCTCTTTTCTTGTACTACATGCCAAACTTGAGGATCAAAAGCATCACCCCCACTTACTTCTCCCAAGATTCACTTGCGTATGCTCTCTCCCCATGTCTTAGGGTGATCTTTGAGACCAAAATAAGATGTACATATTCACTTGATTGTAATTCTTCAATAAGATGAGGGAATAACTTTTCTCTTTTCAATTTTTTTTTATTATTAATAGGGATTATATCATAAGATAAGTCCAATTGCATGCTTCCCCAATTATTGTTGACCATTTTCTTGAAAAAAGAATCCTATATTGAAGTGGGATGTCAACAATAGTTACATTCATCACAAACTCCTTTTCAAGGAAAGTAGCCATTCTCAAATACATATATTTCATTATTCCAATAACTAGAACTTCCCTAGAATCCATTACAAAACATTTCCCAGCTGTCTCATTCACTTGCAATCCAAGTTCTCTCATAATTGTTAGGGGCATAAAATTGGTGGATGCCCTTGATTCAATACTGCAATTTATAACCAATTTGTTGTTCACTTGCAGAGGCGCATAGTATGGGTCAACCTGATTTGGGAAAGTAGTAAGAGTAGTACCCAGAAATACTTTTGGTTTTTCATTGGTTGTACCCTTAGGTTCAACCTTTCTTGATTTTTTTTACCCTTTTAGGTGGGGTAATCACCTTCTGAGTGATAGAGGTTAAATTTATCCCATTGATAAGTGAAAATTACTTTTCTTTGTTTTCCTCTATCCTCATCATTTTTGATAGAGGAACTGATACCTTAATTTGAGATATAAGTTGTGCCATATATATTGGGATGTACTTTGGAATACAACTAGGTTGACCAATAGACATGATCTCATCACTGGATCTCTTCAATTTTTCCACTGGGATATTTCTTTATTGATCACTAGTATCCTCACTTTTCTTATCTGCTATCGCCTTCTTGTACATATCCTTTGTAACAGGAGAAACCACCTAGTATTAAGGTTTTTGAATGTCTTTTCCTTTAATCTCCTACTAGTTAATATGAGGTTTTGCCTTTGTCTCAATTTTACACTCCTTTATGAAGAGACTACCTAGTTTTTCCTAATCATTATTCATGACTCTATTTCTCAGGTTATTATTTCTCTTTACTTGGGAAATAGTTACGAAAATTAATGCTTTGATTTCTTCATTTGAAGGCCTCATTAATTTGATATCTAATTCAAATTCAACATTGTACATTCTCAACATGTTCTTCATCATTAAAAAATATTTGTTGATGGTAGTTGTAACTTTGATATCTCTTATCACAAATATCCAACTCTGAACATCCTTCATCTAAAGAGCAATCATCAGTTACTGTACTAAGCCTTGTTGTCAACATATTAACATCATGGTCACTTTGTGGATCATCACATTCATCATATGAAACATGTTGTTCCTCAAGGAATTGGGAATCCATTTATTTCTAAGAGGAGTTAGGTAATTGGGAAGATGCACATCAAGGAGCATCTTCTATTAAATTAGCATTATTTATCTTTAGCGGATTAGGAGTCTCCTTATTTGGCATCATCTCTAGTTATTTTGAATAGGCTTTCCATTATGCCAATTTGCATTATAGGGTTAGTTTCACAACTTTGGCATTCTCTCTTGCCTTATCATTTTTTGCTACCTTATAACTTAAATATTTTAAGGTATTCATCACCTTATCAAGTTTTTCCTCTAGGTATGTAGTTTTACTTTTATGTCCCTTAGGGTTTTGTAAAAAAATTACATCATCCCTTTTGTTCACCTTACCTAAATCCTTTCTAATATTTTTAATGAGTTGCAATCCTAAATGCATCTCTCAATGATTGAGGGCTCTTGTCTCTTAATTCATAACCCATATTTGGGTCATAGACATTACAATAAATAACTAGGCACATGGACTCATTAGGTCTCATGTATGGTGGTATTTTATTACACTTTATTAAATCTTGCATTAAACTCAAAGACTTATTCATTCAACCCTTTACTTATACGTGTGAAATCATTGATCACGAATCTTGGGCTGGTCTTGTTCACATACTGTTCATTGAACACCCTTTTAAAATCATCCCAAGATCTAATGCTTGCATCCAATGGGTTCCTATACCAATATTTGGCTTCACTAGTCAGATATTGCATAAACAGCTTCATTACTACATCCTCATGCTCTACCTCAAAGTCATCTAGTATATTTAAAAATTATTGAGATACTCCTCACCAGTTACTAGATCATTACCAAAAAATCTAGCCAGGTATGACCTTACCTCATTAGGAACTTGATTAGGGTATCTAAGAATACCACCAAAATAAATTTTTCTATATCTATCTATTTGAAGGGTTCTTATTCCCAAAACATTTCTCATTCCTAGATTTGCTTGGGAATTTTGATTTATGGGGACATTTTTTTGTATATGTTGATGTTGATATGTAGGGATATACCAACCTTCTATGTTTGGTGGGGTATTGTATTGCATTTGGGAACCCATTTGATTATATCCTTGAGTATTTGGCACATAGATCCCTAATCCCAGGTTTTGTCCCACATATTATTGATGGGACACTCCACCCACACCAATACCTTGTTTTTGAGCATTATGTTGGGGTTGATAATTCTAAGCAGGGTTTATTTGAGGACCTACGAAAACACTAGAATTCATAGGCATGAAATTTGCACCAAGATTATTTTGTGAGGTAGAAGGAACTACATTTCCTTGGGAGAAACTTCCCATATTATCTATATTAGGTACAATTTGTGATGTAACATTAGGCTGAGAGTTACTCCATGTGTTCACATGAGATTTATTTAGAGGGAAATTTATCTAATGGTTGGTTCCATCTTGGTTCTAAAATATTGGTATGATAATGCTACTAGTATGATAGGAAACTTTCATACTCTCAATCCTTTTCTTCATATCATCTCTTCTTATAGCCTCCCTAATTCTTCCTTGCTCTAATATTTTTAGTTCTAATTATAATTCATTCATTTTTTTTAACAGTTCATCCTCAGTCTAAAGTGTATTTTGAGGAATAGGGGCTTGTGAGGAAATTTGAAAAGTATGGTAGTTACATCTTGATGCATACTAGTTGTAAACTGAGGCTGACTAGTTACAACATGATTTTCATAAGAAAAATGATGAGCCTTTTGGGCTACACGATATTCATAAACTTGCTCTATTAAAAAATCTACAATAGGAGCATTCAAATCTAGAATATCATTTTTAAGATCATCCTCTCTTTGCATTTGTTCTCTTTCTTGTTCAAGTCTCCATAAAATTTTGTTGTTGTTCAATTCTTATGTCTCTTACTAGTGAATTATCAAAAATATCATTACCACTAGCATGAAAACCTATGTCCAAAGTTAGGGTCAAACTTACATGCATCTTTTGTTTTCCATGTATGCTTCATATTCAGTAGCTCAATTTCAAGCCTCTTTATAGGGTTACCTAAATGTACATAGATATTTTGTCATCTATACCAATGATCCTTTTTTGAGATCCTCTATCTTCTTTTCAACTGGTCTCTTTTGAGGTGTACTGGGGTATCAGAGTTTCCACCCTAATTGATGTGGATAAAAAAAAAATTACAAGACCTCAACAAGGCTCAAAATTAATAAGACTTACTAAAATTTCTCTCAACAGATGGCTTTAAATGAAACTCTTGACTCAATTATCCCTGGTATAGACTACTGGATAGAATGGTTTAGTCCCCAATAGAATCACCATCTATTGGTGTCTCCAACTAATTATCTAGGTTTTCCTAAGGTTTAGCTATATCCTATACTCAAAAACCCTAGGTTAGTGGTCAATGAGTAGGAGATAGATTTTATACTTGTCTTATCTACACTTTAGGCTCTACAAAACCAAGGTGGGTTCCCCTATAACATCATTTAACATATATTAGTACTTACGATGATGCTTGAAAAATTCTTCATAGTAATTTTTATAGAAGGTGAGCCTGACTAGCTAAATCATCTTCAAAAGCCTTTATGTAATTTGTATTCCTTGATAGTCTGTGTGTATGCTAAAAACTGAAAAATCTGATTTAATCTATAAACCAAATCAAAATTTCAACATAACATCAATGAAGCCTTTCTTAAATGAAAGCACATGCAAAAATGTAAACTAAACTATGCAAAACCAAAACACATGCATTCAAAAGAAAACTAACTACAGTGTTCTCCTATTCACCAAGATCTCGATTTATGCATTTGGTGCTCTCAAATTTTCACAAGCACAAGTGCAACAAGAAGCTATGATGAATGGAAGAAAGGATTTTATGATCAAAATTCAATGTATGCTTTTTTTGGTGAGAAGAGAGGGTTTATATAGATGTAATCATAGGGTAGATTCAAGTTGCGGGAGAGATGTGGGATTAATATAGTGAAGTGGAGGAATGAATAATTATCCCATATTTCTTAATCAAGTGCAATTGATTGAAATGAGAGAGATAAATGAGTAGCTTTATAATAGAGTCCAGGTTTAGGAATTTAGGATAAAGTGAATTTGCAAATTAATAGATGATATAAATGGATTTATGTATGTAAATGGTTTAATGGAATATATAAATGGATACAAATTAATGATTTATGAACTGAATGCATGGATATTTTAATGATTAATGTAAATGGAGTAATATGAAATAGATAAATGCTTATAATATTTTAATGATTTAAGTGAATTAATGAAAATAGAGGAAAGTATTAAATTATTTAATCAAACAGATAATAATATCCTTATAATTAATATATGGAAAATAGGATGATTGTGAGGACAAATTTTGAGTGTCTATAGTGTGGATTGATCATAAAATAGTAAAATGCAATAAAAGTAAATTTCAATTTATTTATATTTGTGTTTGATTCTACCTAATTTTGAGCTCTATGAATCATTTTGGCCAATGCCTTATCCATTGCAAAGTCAAGAAATAAAGTAAAATCCTCATACAATATATCAACTCCTTAGCTTCTTATAACCTCATTGTATTACAATGAGAAAACAACAAAGAGACAATACCATTATTTTGTTGCGCAGACGGTTGTTGTTGCACCAAAATATTGACTTGTTAATTCCCGATACAACCACCAGAGATAATGAATCCATGGGAGGCGGTTAAGCCATGTCATGAACTTGAGCATTGTGTTGCACAACACAAGGAGACCAAGGGTGCACACCTTGCAAAAATCCCCCCAATGCAAGTGAGGGGTTCAAACCCATGACCTAGGCTCTAATACCAATTGTTGCACAAAAATATTGACCTATTAATGCCCGATACAACCACTAGAGTTAATGAATCCACATGAGGCAATTAATCCATGTCATGAACCCGAGAATTGTGTTTCACTACACAAGAAGACTAAGGGTGCATACCTTGCAACATATTCTCCTTACAAATCCTTATTGTAATAAGATAATCTCTAATGAATAAATTGAAAGAAAATTTAATCCATTCTTTGAACAAATGCTAACAATTTAAACATTTATGACAACAAATGTGATATGAGAATCAAAAAAAATCTTTGATTATATTGATTCAAAAGAGAATGTATTAAAATGTGGAGACAATAATGGATTGACATTAAAAACTTGGAAAAACACCATGAGTGTTTGAGTCATCTATTGTTATTATAGAGAAAAATTACAGCATTTTCTCTCTGAACTTCAAAGGTCTTAACTATATAAAACCTTAATTGTATACAAAGACTACATTACTAAGGACTCAAGAAATTGATAAATCAAAATCTTAAAAATGAGGCTCAAAATTCTCTTTTATAGATACAAGGGAAGCACCAAGCAAAAAACCTCATTTATCGCTTAAGTCACTAAAGACAAAATCTTAGGTGGTGACACTGTACAAAAGGACACAAGCATTTATAATCTATAGAGAGACCACTAAAAAAATTAGTGAAGACCTTTGGGGTAGTTATCCTAGTGTGTGGATATGATTTCCTTCCAATCTTTGCAGGCAATAGGATACCTCTGGCATTTATTATTGATGGAGACCAATTGAAGTGTAACTCAAATATCCCACACTATTCCTTTCTTGATCATTACCATTTCCATGTTGATTTTTCCTAGCATTATACCAATTGATTTGAGAAATACCTTATTCTGAATATACTCTTTGAAATTTGCAAAATTGTCATTCCTTGACACAAAATTTGATAACTTATGCTAAAATTGTTGTCAACAAAACCGAATATCAAAATAATATTTATAATCCTAGCAACTGATTATACTTATCGCCTCATGCTTGGTATATGCTTTCTAATGTTCATTGGAATGAAAGAATCAAATCAATATTATACATATAACAGGTATATCTAGACAAAAATGAATAGGTCTCCTCAAAAGCATCTAGAAGCTAGTTTGTATTAATTAACTAGTCCATACAATTTTTAAGGAGCTCTATGTTAACCTTAGTAGACAAAGAGGGATTCAATTCCTTGAATTGAGACTTCCACTAAAGGAATTCCTTCATCTCCCCATCCTCATTTCCGATCCTTGGTATTATTCTTATTTTTATATTTAAAAAAAAATTAACCTTGTTTTGGCCTTGTCAATTAATTGATCCATGTATGATTGCATTTATCCTACTATTTTGGCTATATTATTTGTAGGTAAAATGTCTAAGGGTGGACTAGGCTCATGTGTAGATCCCTTATACATCCCTTGCAAAGTTGTAATCCTAGGGACCCACTTATTCATAATTGTCTAGGCGATATCCTTATCTCTAGTCATCCTATTAGTTTATTTCACAAGGTTGCCATAATCCCTATAGAATTTTTTCAACCTTTTCAAAATTTTGGACATTAAATGTCCCAAAAAATTTGACACAACATGAAACGTTTCTTCATATTGATCACCTTGAACATTATTCAATTTCTCCTTTAGCATCTGAACCTTTTCTTTAAGTTCCTCATTTCTTTTATTAATTTTTTTGATGGTGTTGATGAGGAAATTTTTTCTTGTGTGTCAACTAGAAGAGGTGTTTCCTAAGCCTCTTTTATTTTCATTTTTTTGTATTATGTAGTAAGTGTTATATGATCTTTCATTAACTTATCATATTCACCCTATAGTATTTTAGTTGTAGCCTCGGTGAACTTGGCAACATCTACCATTAATGAAGTAGTCTCAGGGGCAAAGGTATTTGATACCCTCCTTATTACCAACCCTCCCTTAATTTCTTGTGTTGCTTCTTCCACCTTAGGCTTATTTGTTTTTGGGGAAAATTCCCATATAGCAAGGGTTTCCCATTTTGGGTTGAACCCTGATCCTAAAAATGTTGCCTCAGCCTATTCCTCAAAAGAGTACACCTCTTCATTCTACCTCCTTATTGTATCATAAGCTATTTTTGAGGAAATATCCCACTCTAGGAGCAATATCAACCCATTATCTCTAACAATATTTTTCCCTCCTTTGGGGTGATATTTCTTGCATCAAGATTCATTTCTACCACAACCTTTTTGGTGACCTCTTCATACTACTCCCAATGCACTCCAACCTTTTCTTGGTCAACCCTTATATGGAATTCTTATTTTCTTTATCTTAAGACAAAATCCTTGAATTCCTTTTATCTTCACAAATTCCTCATCTGAGATTAATTCTACATGTTAAGGCTTTGATGTCATTAGCCTCATCTCTCCTTGTTGTTACATCAATTCCCAACCTTCTTTGGGGAATCCTAAGAGTATTTTCTCTTGGGCGTGACATGTGTTGATGTACTTATTTTTTTGTAACATCAATATCATCCTCCTCATCTAGACCAGGGGGATAATCAACCAATGATGGTTGCTCTATTTTCGTCCTCTTTTTAGGTTGCTCCCTTGGGGGAATCTATAATATGAATGTGTGGAGGGGATGATGACATTTTTGGGGTAGAGTCTAGTGGAGTGGCTTGATGAGGGAATGACGGAGCGAGATCTCTTATGGTAGGTTCCTTGGACCTTCTAGTGAAATAAAACATAGATGAATTTGCCTTGGGTTGGTAAGGATGTCATTCTTCAAAAACATGTGCCTTTCCAATTATTCTATCAAAATTATCTAGGATCATTTGGATCTTAACAATTGGGTTCCCTATTTCAGAGAATATCCCTTTATATATATATATATATTTTTAATGTTATAATAGCCTCTACCTTGGTTAATGTCATTCTCTTCACCTTTCTATTAGTAGCCTCCTTGTCATCTTTTCAATTCCTTAATACATCCTCATTGAAATGGAGTTGATGCTAGAATGTTGACCTTTTTATGTTTGTTTTGACTTTGCTAATAAATCCATCAAGATCACAAGCCCATTCTTTCTCTTGGGTCATTTTGTATACTTGGAGCATGGAATAAAGATTATCCAATCCTTCTCTAGTGACTATGAAATCAGAGAAGGTTGTGGAAAATGAGAAGAATGGTCCCTTATTTTTCCCTTTGAGATGCGCTTTATTTGATTCACTAAGTTTCCACATTATTTCAAAAAATGCAATCTTGAAAGGTACACAATCCGGTAGTCATATGGGGGGCCAATAGGGCATTCATATATTCTTATAACTATGGAGTCAATGTGGAGATAATAATCTCCCCAATTGTGTTGAAATCCTATCTCTAGCCTCCTATCTTTAAGTCTTATGAAATATAGAATTTCATTATGCAATATGACCTCTCCAACCCCTAGATATGACAACACCTTATTTACAAAATGGATTTAAAGAAAACCAAAGTTGGAGGCTTCACAATGCTTATCCCATATATGTGTCCAACATTGCACAGAAAGAAGACCTCCCTTCCCATCATCCTTGTTAATTTGCAAGGCCTCATCTAACTCCTCCCTTTCCCCATACAGGAACATGGTGGGAAAGGAGGGAATACCACCTAAATTTGATCACCCAACTACTTTTCTTTACCTCCACTAGATTCTTGTTAATGATATCAATAATAATAATGGAAAAATTAATCTCAATGTGCACCATAGGGTTTTTGATAGCAACAACCATATACATAAGGGGTATTGAGATTCATGTTTGGGCATCTCCCCCCAAAAATTGACAGATTATAGTAGGTATTAATGAAATAATCTTCAAAATTCTCTAGGTTTAAAGGATTTGTTTCATTGGCCGGTATCCTCATAGATCTTTTTCGTACCCCTTTAATCTAAATTTGAGGAGCCAATGTACTATGTAATTGTTTCTATCCTTTTAATATTATTGTTTGAAATGGATAAAGTGTGCAACCTTATTTGTAGCCATTTCTAAGGTGAAAAACTTTGAAATGTAGGCCTTGTTGATTAGAACCAATTCACCACCACTTTTTTCTCTTATAGTCTTCACATTCTCATCATAATTTGCAACAATACACTAGACCAAGTCTACATCGACAAAAAATTAAGGACCACTAGTTTCCTTAGATCATAGGTCCATACATTTTAAATGGGAACCTTGGAATTTCATTTTTGATACTAATGGGCAAACAAACTCCATCTAGTCATTGGGAGCTCAACATCTCAGCATTCAAACACATTATCAACCAGGCTAGTAATAACAACATGGCCATGGGGTCTGATGGGTTTTTTGGTGTAACCAAGGAGTTTTATAATTATATCTTCATCAAAAATCCTCTTGTAAGTGGAGGGTTGTTCCTTCGAGAAACTCATGGTTACAATTTAGATTTTGAACTAGGGTTTTATAGTTTCTTAACATCTTCAAATGATAATTGAGTTATGCATGTTTTCATACAAAAACCCTTGGATTGATATTTGACAGGTTTCATGGAGATATAGTTACTTGATTTTTTATTTTTTGAAAATCCTAATTCACTAAAGGAGTTGTTGGAGCTCTACAAATTCTCTCACTAAATGTCTCAGATGCCAAATGAGTTGAATTTTGGGTCAAATTATAATTTTTATGAGTAATTATGATGGAACCTTGGTAAAACTCCATCTTGTCCACGATTACTCACAGGTCACGTGAGCCAAAGCCTCCAACTAATATTTATTTTACAATTTTGAATGTGAATTGTTGATCTTCAGGTGACAACACAACATTGAATAGCTAGAGATGACTTGACCAATTTGAAAATATTTGACATGAATTGATAGATATTTTACCAATCAAATAAATCAATGAGGGAGAAATTTACCCATCATCATGAGTGGGGCCATCAAAAAATTCAACTAAAGGTAGCTGACATCACAAACAAACTATATGGCAGATTTCTACAATTCAACAACCTAAAAATACAGTAGTTAAAAAGAGATTGTGAACTCGTCGAATCCTCCTAAGATTGGGCCATGTATCTGAATTCCACTCCTTCAAATTTACCTTTAATATATAAAACTCACCAGAAACACTGAGAACACATCGCATGTCTCTTTTCCACAAATCTACAGGCTTCAATTAGGTCACCTTTAAGATGTCCCATGGTCTCATACAATACCTTTAAATCATGCCATGTGTTCAATTAGGTCACCTTTAAGATGTCCCATGGTCTCATACAATACCTTTAAATCATGCCATGTGTCCCACCTTTAGCCCCCCAAAAGGTTTTGCAGCCTCAAAAATACTCTAGTGCCACGTGTCATTCATTCCACAGTTTTGCAAGCTCTTCTTTCCTTTAGTTGTATGCATCCCACAAAGTGGTTGAATGATTTAAAATGTTGACAATTGTCACTATTTTCGTAGTTCCTCAAAGCATTATACCCTTAATAAAATATTTTTTGTAGAGAGATGGAATGGGGTGAGAGACTGACATGTGGCCTTCACTAACTTAAGTGATATTTTTAAAGCAGACATGGGCTTTATGTCTTAACTGATTGCTAGGAAAAAGAGGTTTGAGACTTAACAACATAGTGGGGACATAAAACTTATGGCCTTAGGAATTAAATTAATACCAAACCAAAGCAGTAACCTAGCAAATGGGGCTAGTAAACACATGGAGTAGTAGCCTAAAGGTTATAACTTAAATGAGGGAAAACTCTAGTAACTTGTTGACAATGGAATATAATAAAAGCACAAGGGTTCAAGGTATATGCTAAGGTTTTAGGAAGGGATAAGATTTTAGGAACCCTAATATGTGGTTTTAACATCTCCCTACATTGTTTCTAAGGGTTTTTCAAAATTATCAAAGGCCAAAATGTCATAGGGGGACAAAATTTTGCAACTACCACAAAGATCTATTAAATCTTCCATTTTCTAACTTTATTCAATTGAATTTGGTCAAGAGTGTTGTTCAATAAGAGGACTTGGTAGGTAATGATTCCCTTTGGCCCTCTATAATGATTGTTATTGTTGTAGACATCCAAATTTGATCACTCTCATATGATCAAAATTGTCTATTATATTCATCTATTCCATTAACGGTGATTAAATAATTCATTTAATCATTATTTCATTTTTTGCCTAAGGTTCCTAAAGTATCTAATTAAATACATTAAATACTTTACCTTACACCCTGTTCTTCTCTAAATTAAATAAATATGACAAATTATTTAATTTAGTCTTTTAACCCATTTGAATTAAAATCAATTTTTAATTCCTCTTTTCTCTCTCCTTGTCACATTCTCCATAACCCTCTTCTAATCCGGATTAAATTAATTAATCTGTGATTAGGATGTGCACCACTTAATCTTGATTAAGTGTCACATCCTCCATAATCTCCCACTTGCCTCTAATCTCCCATTAATTATCTTAATCATGTGTTTGCACAACCTTAATCGGAATCATTAGCCACATTTGGCTTACCTTTTTTGGTCAACCTTCCCACTTACCATTTTTGATATGGACTCCCTTCCCCATGTGAATTTTTAATTCACATTTATTCTACCAAGGTTCCTCTCTTCCCCATGTGAATTTTTAATTCATTTTTTATCCTTCCAAGGTCTTTCCCATCCCCATGCAAATTCTAGAAGCCTTGCCTTGTCACTTCACATGTGCCAAGGGCTTCTAGAACCTTAGACTTGTCACATCTCCCACATGTGACAAATCTTCAGCTTTTTGGATATCTCCTTTTATCCAATGAATCTTCCATTAAATGTAAATTTTTAATTTAATTTACATTTATTCTTCCCACACATTTCCCCTTTTCCCATGGAGATTTTTGAGGAATTCTAAAATTCCTCAAAAGTCTCTTTCATCCTCATTTGGGGACAAGAAGTTCCTTTTTGAGGAAATCTTCTCATTCCCCAAGGTACCTCAAAGGTACTTGTCCTTCATCCACCTCTTGTCCTTCTCTTCCACCTCATTTCCACATCACTCCACCTTAGGACATCTCACCTTCCACATGTCAAGATGTGAGGGCTTGTGAGTCCTCAACTCACCATAGCCCTTCATCTTGATCTTTGTTGGATCAATCCCAACCGTTGAATTCTCCCTTTCAATTCCTTCATTTTGGGGGATCAAGTCTTTTACAAATAAACTCTTGCAAAATTGCCATTCAATCTCTCATCTATTTTAGCATCCATATTGCATCAATTCATCTTGCATCCACTTCATTTTCATTGCCATCCAAGGAGCACACAAGACTTCAACATCAAGGGCCAACCAAGGAAGCAACAACATGAAGGTATAACAACAATTTATTTGTTTATCTTGCTTTCATATTGTTCATTTTCTTAGGCTAATCATTGAGGTGCCCTATTATCTTGTTGTTTTTCTTTATTGCACTATTAGTTTTTATCTAACATCTCACATATTAGGAAGCAACATTTTATTAGGATCACATTTCTGGCACGTTCGGTGGGACCCACAAAGGGGTCTCTTTCTTTCACGTTTTTTGTTGTTTGCTTGTTTGCAGATTCAGGTTGCAGAGGGGCGAACTTTCCCTCCCAGATGCCGCAGAGGGGCGACCTTGCCCTCTGTTTCTGACTGTTTTCTGCAGAGGGGCGACCTTGCCCTCTGTTTCTGACTGTTTTCTGCAGAGGGGCGACCTTGCCCTCTGTTTTTCGACTGTTTTCTGCAAAGGGGCGACCTTGCCCTTTACTATTTCTGACTGTTTTCTGCAGAGGGGCGACCTTGCCCTTTTAGGCTATTTTTTGATTGTTTTCTGCAGAGGGGCAACCTTGCCCTTTTTGACTGTTTTCTGCAGAGGGGCGACCTTTCCCTTTTAGGCTATTTTCTGATTGTTTTCTGCAGAGGGGCGACCTTGCCCTTTTTGACTATTTTCTGCAGAGGGGCGACCCTGCCCTTTTAGGCTGTTTTCTGATTGTTTTCTGCAGAGGGGCGACCTTGCCCTTTTTGACTGTTTTCTGCAGAGGGGCGAACCTGTCTTTAACAACACATTCAAGAGGGTAAAAAGGGGGACTTGAATTTCGTGTTTGTCTTCTTGCTTTTGTTATTTCATGCGCTAATCCTCTAATCTTATTTGGTGGTGAGTGAAGTCAGATTTGCTGTGCAAAGAAGGGCAAGAAGATAAACAACTAACATTTCCTTGCAGGACCTTCCCTTTTATTCTGATTTTTAAAAGTCTTTCCTTGCTAATCTATCTAGGTACTTAGTATAAGTAGGGGAAAGTAATATTTGCTGTTTGCTGTGTTTATTTTACTTATTTTACCTTAAGGGGGCATTAGTTTGTTTTCACCTTCCTCCTTTGCACGTTGTGCAGATCCGAAGGAGGTAGTTGGAAACAATTAGTGTCATCTTCTTAGCGGGACCTGCTTGGGGATTTCATCACCCCAAGGGACGATCCCAACCACGCGTATCGGCGGGGTATATAAAGGGGGGAGAGCCAAAGCTATACCTCAATCCAGTTACGTCATAATTGGTGGAACGTCGAAGCTAGGGTGATACCTAGCTAGATGTGAAGAGTTGGTCTGAGCCTTTCAGTATCTCGCTGGGGCTCCCGACTCACGCTTGTGACGGACTGGTGTTCACGGTTGTGCCTCACGTACCGAGCGTATATCGAGGACTCCCTAGAAACCTTGTTCATCCTAGAGTAAGACCTTTGCCGGCCATACCCGTTAAAACATTAATCATAGGATTGTGCTTGTCCAAAGTGTCTTTTTGTGAAAAACCAGTAAATTTTGGTAAGTGAAGTTGTCATTAAACCATTTTAAGTCCTTGCCAAAATCCCTTATACAAACCAAGTTCAAGTTTTCACTGCAGAGGGGCGACCTTGCCCTCTGTTTTCAGCCATTTTCTGCAGAGGGGCGACCTTGCCCCCTGTTTCGGCCATTTTCTGTAGAGGGGCGACCTTGCCCTCTG